>JAJMSI010000020.1:0-296641 GCA_030558325.1 Wilhelminamyces tanticharoeniae | reverse complement strand
CGCGTTCATTGGCCTTCCGTATGGAGTTTTGGGCATATAACTGGGCAATGTCGGTGTTCCCCTGGGTCAACGCCTTCTTGGTCTTCGCTTTCTCCTGCAATTCTTCCTTCGCAGCTTTGGTGGCCTGCCTATTGAGCTGCTTGGCAGTGAACTTGAGCTGAAACAACGACTGCTCCAACCCGGCCATCGCTGATATGTTATACCCTATTTGGTGCTAAATGTGGGCCTAGGTTATCGCCACCTCGCAAATGACTACGCTGTGTGTAGGAAAAACATACCGATCAACTGCCTAGTCCAAGTCTGGAACGTCTGGCATACCGGTGTCCTCGTTGGGCGGCCATGCACGTGAGGGGTGCTGGTGGAGGTTGAGGTAGTGGAGTCAGGGCCCGATGCACCTTGCCTTCCGCCAGAGTTGCGGAAAGTTGGGCACAAACTGCCCTATGATATTCCCTACCGTGTCCGAGCGGCCCACAGGTGGGCTCCTGTGGCATCTCACCATTCGATGTAGTATGGCTTGCTGGGGGCGCCTGAGGGACCAGGTCGTTAGGAAAGTTCTGGTTGGTTTCTGGAACGTTGCCTTCGAAAAGGTCTCCAAACGTGTTGAGGATGTTGCGCACATTCTGGGCCGCTGAGTTCAAGCCTTCCCCCTCTCTGCCCGTGACAAAAGTGAAGCCGCGAGGCCCCGTAGGAGCTGTGCCACTATCGGCCGACATTGTGGCGTTTGCAGCTGTGGTCCTTGTACCGAACAGGCCCAAGGTGCCAGCAGGACTAGAAACAGCCTCCACGCCGGTTCCCCCCAACACATTCTGGGCCACATCCTCTGTGAGAATGCTGGGCCGCAGGCGGTTGGCCCGCAGCGCTGTTGACCTGAAGCTGTTGTCGGTCTGTTCGTAGGTGTAGGTGAAGCAGGAGACATCGTCATCTGCAGCACGAGCACGCAAGCGCGCCAAGATGCCTCGCACAGTGGCCACTACGGCGCATATAGCGGTGGCGGACTCGCGCTGCTGGTGTGCCTGTTTCTCGGTGAGAATGATGGCCTGTACCAATCTCGCCGAATGCAAGGCACTGGGTTACATCTGGAAGGCCTGCGCGTAGACCAGAATTGACATCAAGTTGTTGCCCTGTTCCCTGAGCTTCAGAGCAAGGGCCACGTTTTCCGTCTGCTACGACAGTGACTGGCCCAAGGCCGCTAAATGCGTCTCTAGGACAGTCACGAAGCGGTCGTAGATGTATTTCCACTGAAAAGAGGCCGCGCCTCCAGAGGCGGTAACGAACACATCGATAATTAGCATAAGGTGGTCCTGGATGTCATCTGGGAGTTCGATTTCGTCCGCATTGTCTTTGATCCACATGAGGTACTCCACCACCACGTAGCTCATGGCGCCTCGCTCATTTGCCGCGGACACCTTCAAAGGCGGTGCTTTCAACACCGAGCGAAGAAGTACCAAGAGCTTAGCGCCCACTTCGTCCTCCCGATGGCGGCCTAGCCAGGGCTCGGTGGGATATTTGGCGTCCAAGCTATCAAGAAGAGTCTGGGTCTTGATATCATGGCCCACCAGCAACTCCCTTTCCAGGGGCCCTAATAGGCGTGTGCAAGTTGTGCGAGAGGGACGCCAGAGCAGTGGTGCTGCTCTCATCGATGTCCTTTTGGCGGTAGTAGTCGGCTACCTTGCGCAAGACAAAGTTGCGTAGTAAATGGAGCGAGTTGGAGGCGTCGTATGCGTCGAAGTCCTCCAAAGTGTCATTGCCACTGTCGTCGTCGTTGTCGTCACCGAGGCTGGCTGAGAATTCACTCACATACGCAGACACCGCTAAAGTGAAGGCGTAACGGTAAGCCAGCAGCAGGTCTTGTTATGATGCCATTTCGTGTACTTGTAGAAGGAGTCCAGTGGCCTTTCGCACCAAAACGGTGGCAATCTCGCAAAAACCCAATTGGGGGAAATCCCCCCTTCCCCCGCCATTATGTTAATTATAGCTATTCACCTTGTGAAATCTTGGCTAGCTGATGCGTTCTATATTATACAGATGTATAATTACATGGGCGACGCCAAGTTCCACAGTTTTCTGGAAATGGCCTTTGTAGTTTCTGGCCCTGTGCCAAACCTGGCCTTTCTGTCTTCGATTCCCCAATTGCCGCCTTTCGCCTCTTTACTCCTCCTCCTCCTCCTCCTCCTCCATCACATCCACCTCCTCCATCACATCCACCTCAAAGGTGACCTCCTTATCTGCGTCCACATACGAGTCGCACATGCACCACACCGATAGCTTGTGGTGGCCCGCGTTGGGTACCGTAAACTCCACCCTCAACTGCTGCTTTTCCTTGCTGATGGTCGTCTTCTTTATAGCATAGAGCTGCTTGGTTTCGCTGTCTCCCACAATCACCCACCACGCCTCAGACTTCGGGAACGGGTAGAGGCTGGCCACCGCGTCCAAGTCGTCCATTTCTTCGTCTCGTTCCAAGTTCACAGTTATCTCCTTGGGCTCATTTGCAACCACAGGCTCCGCCAAATCAAGCTCGTAACTGATATCAATGTTGGGGTACTTGTTGACGAACTCCGCCACGTCGTTGAGCTCGTTTTCTGCCAATTGAAGCACGTCGTCCCTCTCCTCGTCCTCCAAAGACATGATGTCGAAAACCGTCTCCACATTATACTTCTTAGCACGTGCCAAGATGCCGCTGTTCACGTGCGGAAGCTGCTTCAAAGGACTGTCCCTGGTCCACACAGCCTGGACAACCATCTGCGAGAGATCAATGGCGTGCATGGCACTCAAGTAGCCCTCGCTAGAAAGAGTATCAATGCATGCGTAGACCAAGTTGAGTATCTTGCCTAGAACGAATTTCTGGTCGTTAGCGAGGTCCGTGGGAAGGCTGAGGCGCGAGAAATGTGCCTGGACTAGCACAAAGGCCTTGAAAAATGGTGACTCGTAGTCAACAGTCGCCAGTTTCACAGGCACTTGTTTGTAGAGCCGAGAAAGCACCACAACATCGTTCTCACGAACAGGAAGAGTCTCAAACTCAGCACACGAGGTTACCGTCTCCAAAATGTCCCTTAAACGCGTTCTGCTTTCCAAAAGCCCAAAGTTGCGCATGCTCAGGTAAGAAACACTGTAATGCGAGGCGATCATAGCCCCATTCAACGGCGAGAGCTCGTCATCTTCCTCGTCCCCCTCATCCATTTCGGCCAATTTGGCCTCCTCCAAGTCCGTCAATGTGCTCTCCACGAGCTCAGAAAGGTACTCGGAAATGCCCAAGTGCGAGGTGTCCTTAACGTCATAGAAGCCGGGGTTCATCTGCAACCTCCGGTAGAAATATGTGTATGTGATCCAGTCAACGCAATCCTGCTTAGTTCTAAAGGTGCGGGTACTGATTTCGTGCATAAAGGCGTCGTGGATCTGGACATTCAAGTAGCTTTCCACGGGCTGGGCCTCATGCAAGAACTTATTGTAGAACTCCAACTTGGACACACTGGTCATAATGAGCACCCTTCCACCGTTGTCGCTGTCCTGGGAGCACCCTACCATTTCCAACACTTCGTTGACCAGGTAGTCCACCATTCTGTGTTCCCGGACATCGTACTCCAGCGTGCCGTAGACGACCACATTTTGGGCCACTGGGCAGTACAGAGCAGTATCTCTGGAGGCCACCAAGAGCGACAAAATGCCGTTTTCAAATAGCCTCTCTACTATGAGCTTGTCCACAGAGTTCATGCCCTTGTAGTAGTAGCCCACGCCACTCATAAGCGCCTCTCTCAAGGCAGAATCTGATACCTTCGTGAGGTACGGCTCGAGGGCCTCAGTCTTGGACTTCAACAACGCCCATTCTTCCCCGGCGGAAGCCTGAATATAGTGAGAACTGACATGCACGCATTCTCTTCTTCCAGGAACGAAAACCACAGTTTTTTGGCTCAAAAGGCCATGAGTGGGCTTCAAAAACGCTGTGCCAAGCGCCTGGTTCTGGGCTCCGACCGCCTGCAATTTTATCTCTGAAATCTGGTGGAACCGGTGCGCTGGGTCAAAGTTGAAAATAGCCTGTTTGTTGCACCCAAGCCACTCTCCAAAGTCTCTTCCATTAGCTAGAGGGTTGGCCAACGCCACGAGCCTTATATCGTGCTCGACCTGGGTAGAAATAAAGCGCATTCTGGCGACAATTTGCTCGTAAATAGCTCCCAGAAAGCCGTTTCCAACATAATGCGCATCATCGAATACCACCAACTCAATAGCCTGGACGGCCTTTCGCAGTCTCCATCTTCTTGAAAGAACGTCAAACTGCTCGGGGGTGCCCAAAACTAGGTGGCTGGACGATATAAGGACGATGTCACGCGAAACGTCGCCTGTGAGCTTAGAAACCACCTTTTCAGGGTCAGTCAAAGAAGAGAATTTGGCCCTCCATACCTTCTCCAAACGGTCCACATTCTCTTGGACAGGGTTTATATAAACTGCACGGCCCTTATTACGCTTCCAATGGCTCAAAAGAGCCAATTCCGCACAAGCGGTCTTTCCATTCCCCTTGCTTATGCCGATGAAGGTATTCTCAACGGTGTTATAAAGGGTGTGAAAAGCCTGCGTTTGGAACTTGTTGAAGAACCCAAAGCCAAAGGTGTCCGCAAAAACCTCGTTTTTAACCTGCGAAACAGGCGCTCTCTGCAAGTCCAAAAGGTCCGTATAGGCTGCAAATTTGCGAGGAACCTTCATATCGTAGAGCATCAACGGCGTGGTCCACTCGCTGTGCAACCATTTCTGGCTCACAAATGTGATGAAGTAGTTTGGTGGAAGAGGGTCTAAAATAGGAACAGTAAACTCCACCAAGTGTTCCTTTTGCGCGTACTTTCTGTACACCACCAACTCGTCCGCATAGAGAATACGTTCTCCATCGCCGTCCTCAACCAAAAGAAGGAACCGCTCGCTTCCTCCGTGCAAGGACGGGTTCCATTTCCACGAAGGAACAACCTGCACTTGAACCCGCAACAAAGAGGGCGTAATTGGCTGTGAATAGTAGGTGATGTCAAGTTTGGGAAACTGCTGGAGCAAGTCGTATGCTATCTGGCTGTTTCCCCTAAAATTGATGGCCTCCGCAAGCTCCGAGGCATCCAAATTGAAGTAGCTGACCCACGGCAAATGAGAGCTTTCAGTGGCCCTTATAACGTCTCCGGGAACGCCAGGAAACTGCCGAAAAGGCGAGCTGCTGAGCCACATGCGTCTCTCCACCATTTTGCACAAGTTTAAGGTGAGCCTAGCTAAACCAGACCACTTTTTGCGCAATGCAATTTCGTGGAGAGCGCGAAGAAGCCGCCCAGCAGATTGAGTGATGAAGATCATATCGGCCATCAAAGCGAAGCCATCAAGCGTCAACCTGGAGATATAGGCCTGGAGCAAAACGCTAATTTTGGCAAGGTGCCTGTTGTTGCTGTCTTTCACTGGATAGGGCGCATTTTCCATCAATTTGGTCACCTCCAATTTCTCCTCCTGGCGAACAGGCACAAATTTGAACTCTCCAGCTAGCGAAAACACCTTCAAGACGTCCATCTCTGTCAGCCACGGCTTCAAATGGCTGTTGAAAATGTCCATGGTCTCGTAGTTGATATAGAAATGGGAGGCGATTTTGCCCAACTCTGTAGCCCTGATAGAGCCACTCGCGGAGTCGTATTCCACCAACTTATGCTTATGCAAAATGGTCAATGCAGAGTGCACTAAGTCTGTTCTTTTCCACACGAGAAACTCGTCCTTTTCATAGTCCGCCCCAACGTGGTATAAGCCGGGAGACCGGAGCATGCGGATGTAAAGATAGGTGTACCCTAGCCAAGTGACTGCCTCCTCGAGGGAACTGACGGTGCCTAGAACAATCTCAGCGTTGAGACTATCCGCCAAACGCGACATGAGCTGCGACTCTATGGGAAGCTGCTGGTTCAAAATGGCCAAGTAGTACTGGATTTCGTCCTGCGAGGTAATAATCACACCCTCTCCACTTTTATCATACCTGGGCCGCCCTGCTCTTCCGAGCATCTGCAAAATATCCTGGGGAGAAAGCTGGACCCACGTTCCCTTCTCAGGAGAGTACGTTTCCGTGCCCTTGATGACCACAGTGTGGGCAGGAAGGTTCACTCCCCACGCCAAAGTGGCGGTGGACACCAACACCCGCAAGTGGCCCTGTGCAAAGAGGTCCTCCACCACGCTTCTTTCGTCCCTGTTGAGGCCCGCATGGTGGATTCCAAAACCGCTTGGAACGATATCTTTGAGACTGCGGTTTTTCATATTCTCAGCCTCCTGCTTGAGGATCTCCTGGGAGCCCGAGCTGGTCTTCAAAATGAGCTCCAGCTTATCGTTCTCCATAAGCCTGTCTCGCAACCATTGGGCAGTCTTGTAGGTATCTTTCCGGGAATGCACGAATATGATGAGCTGGTGCTTTTCCTTGCCGCATTCAAGGAGCTTGTCGTAACACGCCTCATTCATGGCATTGAGCTTCTTGATAGCCTTCTTCTCCTTGATCCCAATGAACTGCTGCTGCAAAGGACAGGGCCTGTAGGAGGAATCGAAATAAAAAAGGCCCTCGTCAAAGTCCACCCTCAAGAATTGAGCCACATCCCTGTAATTGGGCAAAGTGGCAGAAAGGCCTACGAGTCTCACAGGCTCTCCCGAGGCCTCGCTTTGGCGCAACGTCCTGCTGACAATACTCTCCAAAACAGGTCCTCTCTCATCGTGCAAGAGGTGGATTTCATCGATGATGATAAGTCGGGCCAAGTTGGCAAAGGAGGACTCGGGGTTTTTTCTGGTAACCACGTCCCATTTCTCAGGCGTGGTCACCAACATCTGAGTCTCACTGATCTCCTGTTTGCTCAAGCTGGAGTCTCCGGTCAACTCGTTGACGACAATTCCGAAATTCGCAGTCAATCTTCGCTGGAACTCACGCATCTGCTCCTGAACAAGCGCCTTCAAAGGTGCAATGTACACCACTTTGAAGTTATGGAGTTCGATTCGGCCTGTTTCAGCATCTCGGTAGTTTTCTATGGTCCTCAAAACAGTGAGCATAGCCACATTGGTTTTACCACCACCCGTGGGTGCACATAATAGTAAATTTTCGTCCGTTTTGAACGCCTTTGGATATATTTTTGATTGAATGCGGTTGAGAGAGGTCGTCTCCGATGACGGGAAAACCACCTGGGCCCACTCGGGAAGCTCTGAAATAGACACGAGCTTCTCGTTGCTTTCCTCTAGCGTCGGTGGAGGTGCAGGTGCGGGAATACTGATGGTATCGTAGAGCTTTTTATTTTGCTGAAAAGAGCCCTGTGGAAGCTTGATTTTGGTGGTGGCCATCAAATGCGACCCCTGGTCAAAAACAAGACCGTCCAAATCCACGATTCGGGGCTCTCTGTGACTGGCCTCTGTTTTAGACTTTTTTGTTTCAGTGTTTTCGCCCACAGAGAGCTTCCTTTTGGTTCCAAAGGAAACGCCCTTAGCAAGGAACGTAAACTCAGAAACCAAGTCTGGATCCACCTTGTTAATGGCGTCATAAAAGGCGCCATTGACCTTTTCGTCCTGCTGTAAATAGCGGACTTTGAAAACCAACCGCCAGCGGTTCTCGATGCAGCTTTTCACAAAGTCAAAATGGTCGTAATCCATAATTTCCATGAGCTCGTTTTCTAGGTCCCGCACAGAGACGGTCTGGTCTTCTAGCAAGCTGAAGATCTTTTTCGCGGTCTCGGTGGAAGTTTCTGTATCCAGTAAAAGCGCAGAGAGCTGTCTTTGAAGGTAAAACTGGTCGATTTCCTGTAGAGGGATGAGATTTGACGACTTCGGAGCCGTTCTTTCGCCCAGAATAACCGCTTCAGAGCTCGCCATTTCGCCCACAGGCGCTTCTGGGGCTTCTGGGGCTTCCTCGGGCTCTGCGGCGTCCTCATTTGCCTGAGTAAGGGCATTTTCGTCATCGTCACTTTCGTCAAAAACGACGGCAATGCCGTTATTGGAATCCTCGTCTTCCTCTTCTTCACCCTGGACCTCATAGTCGGTGATTCGGTGCCCCAAGTTGACGAGCTCGTTGAATTGCAAGTCGTCTAGACGGATGCCCAACAATTGGTCCATTTCTTCTCTTTTTTGCGGCAAACGAGACTCCTCGTTCTTCAAAATCTCCAAGAGAACATCGAATGCCGAGAGTACTACGTCGTGGGACGAATCGGGCAAGTGCAGCCGCACCTCCGCCATGATCAAGTCGGATATATGTGCGGTGTCCTCGGTAGTGGGCCGGTACGAGATATTCTCGAAGGACGAGGCGTACGAGTAATTCTGGGACGGCGGTTTCGATCTTGCGGTCTCTGGGGCTGTCAGGGCGGGTGCCTTGCCGTTTTGGGCCTCTTGTGGGGCGGCTCGTGTGCCCATATCTTTGACAGATATTCTTCCTACCAAAGAGGTCGGATTGGAGTCTGTCTCTTCTCTTTTGGGCCGTCTTTCGGCTCGAAGAACCTTATTGGACATGGCATCGTAGCTGTAGTCGCCGGAACCGGACATGCCAAATGCGGAGATGGAGACTGGTGTGGAAGGTTAGCTGGAGTGTATAGAGAAATGTAGAGAAGAGTGCAAGAAGAGGAGTGCATATAGTCGGGCATCTCAGGTAAGAAGAGGAGTGCATATAGTACAGTCATAGCCAGCCAGAGACATACCGTAAGCCAGTTCTTTCCTGCATTTCTGCTACAGAAGGCTTCTCCGACGAGGCTGTGGTAGCTATGCTCCTTGTGTTGCAACCAGTTCTCACATTTTACAAGCACTAGGTGTGCATTTTATGTGCGCAAACTGTGGGCCTGTTCTTGAGAGCTGGACCGGTTCCCTTTCAGTGACGTCCCGAATTGGCCCTTTTCTGTCAAAATAACCTTTTTCCACCTCATCTGTTTCCTCTCTATGTTTCCACTTTTAAGAGTTATTCCCACGCGCTTGTTTCCTCGTGCCCTTGTATCAGTCGCATCTCCCCCATTTGGGCAGCTCCATTCTCTCCCCCAAACTCCGTGAACTACCCGTAAGCGACTTTTTGGCACGCAAATCGCCGCCCCTCCCTTCGAAACCTCCTTCTATTGGCTTCATCGCTTTTCATGGCCCCTAAACTCCGCTAATTCCGGTTCATCAAAATTGCAAAATCCGGCATATAGCCGGGCCTTTGGCCCTGTTCCCACCCCATAAAAGGCGTCTAGAACTCTAAAAAAGTCCCAGAAAAGCACCAATTACGGCCCCTAGCCCAATTGACGAGACATGACCATTCCCGCATCCGTACGCCGCGTGGCGTTGAAAACACGCGCCCCCTCCATCAACCCTCGCTATAACGAGCAAACTTCCTCTTTCGAGCTCTCTACCACCAAAGTGGACGAAAACACCCTTTCAGATGGTCACGTGATCATTAAACTCGTCTACATAGGCAACGAGCCCATGCAGGCAAGCTGGATCTCGGGGGTGTACGAACCTAGAGAGGGCCTTCAGGCCCAGTGTCTTCCAGGAGAGTCCGTTCCTGGATTGGGCCTGGGAGAAGTGATGGCATCCAGATGTGCAAAATACCAGGTAGGCGATCACGTGACAGGCATGTTCCCGTGGCAGGAGTACTTCATTTTGCCTGAACAAGCTATTTACAGCAAAGTGGAGCCCTCTTATGGGCTTCCCCCTCCTGTTTATCTCGGCGTTCTTGGTTTGAACGGGTTGACGGCATATTTCGCACTTGTGGAGGCTGCAAAGTTGCAGAAGGGCCAAACAGTACTTATTAGTGCTGCTGCAGGTGCAACTGGCTCTTTGGCAGTTCAGATAGCCAAGCACGTTTTGGGTGCAAAAAGCGTTATTGGCATAGTGGGGTCTGAGGAAAAGGGAAAATGGGTGCGTTCCCTCGGTGCAGACTATACGGTCAATTACCGCGATAAGAACTACCAAAAACAGCTCAAAGACCACATTGGCACGGAGTACGTTGACGTCTTCTTGGACAATGTGGGCGGTGATATGCTATCTTTTGGGCTCTCCTTAGTGAAGGTCCACGGCACAGTGGTGGCGTGTGGAGCCATTTCGGGCTATTTGGATTGGGAAAAAACCGCTGTGAAGGGCTGGTTTGACATCATCAGCAACCGCTTAACGGTCCATGGCTTCGTTTTGAGCGATTGTATTGACAGGGCCCCTGAGGCGGTGGGGGCTCTTATGGGCGCTATCAGTGAGGGAAAGATCGACATCAGCGATTTTAATGCGGTGGTGGATTTGTCGACGGAGAAGAATCCGTTCGAAAGGGTTCCGGAAACCTGGTACAAGTTGTTCACTAGCGAGAAGCCCAAGGGGAAGTTGCTTACGAAGGTGGCGTAGGAGGTTCTTTGTGAATATGGTATGAATATGGTATGATATGGGAAATTGGTGAGAAATCAAGGGACAACAGAGATCAAAGCTCTGTACTTTGCAGAAACAAAAGTGGAAGAGTTTCTGTAAGCGCGCTTTTGGTGTCTTCAACGGCGCATTTGAATAGCCGCACCTTGCTCTTGATATCCAGGTTTCGGTGTGAGTTTTGGATATGAATGCTGCGAAAATCTCTATTGGTGGTGCACAGCAGGCGTACTTTCACCAACATTAACGAAGAAAAGATATTTGATCCCATATTAATCAAAGGGTTTCCTCAATGAGCCAAAAAGAGTCTCGTACCACTTCCTGTCTTCTTCAGTAGAACCTCCATCGCCCTTTCTCGTGCTCTTTTTCGCATTTCCCCAGAAATGTCCAAATCCCAAAAACGTCGACTGCGAAAAACTCCCAACCCACCAAAGACATAGTCTACCTGAATTTCTCAGAACAAAACTCAGATCAAGTCACACTACACAAGATTCTTTAAGTTTTCATTTATTCTGGGATGGAATATACAGCAGGTACTGGGCTCCCTACTGCAGCCGCTCTAGTAGACCTTGTTGGTGAAGGTGCCCTTCTCGAAGTTCCACGAGTCGTCGGAGATTCTTCCTCTCAACTCTCTGACCTCGGAGCCGGGCACGTACACGTCCTCGAACAAAATGTCCATCTTGGCCTCAGGAGGAGCGTCGGCCTCGGCCTCAGCAACCTGCTCGTCCACGTACTTTCTGGCAGCCTTGTCGTAGTCCTTGACCTCCTCCTCGGTGGCGATGTTCAAGTCCAACAACACGGCCTTCAAGCCCGCGATGGGGTCGTTTCTGGAACGCATGTGCTGCACCTCCTCTCTGGTTCTGTAGGTGGTACCGGGGTCAGACATGGAGTGGCCACCGTATCTGTAGGTCTCGTACTCCAACACCAAGGGGCCGTTGCCAGACGCACACCAGTCCTTGGCAAACTTGGACGCCTGGTAGCACGCGAGAATGTCCATACCGTTGACCTTCAAGCCGGGGATGTACTGGCCACGCTTGTAGTACTCGGTCATGGCCGACGAACGGGACGCAGAGGTGCCCATACCGTACTTGTTGTTCTCGCACGCGAACACGCACGGGAGGTCCCACAACTTGGCCATGTTGTAGGCCTCGAAGACCTGGCCCTGGTTGGACGCACCGTCTCCGTAGAGCGCGAACGTGGCCGCGCCGTTGTTGCGGTACTTGTGCGCGAAAGCAAGACCCGCGCCCAAGGGCACCTGGGCACCCACAATACCGTTACCGCCGTAGAAGCCAGGCGCAAACATGTGCATGGAGCCACCCTTTCCGTATGAGACACCGGAGCGCTTTCCCATCAACTCTCCGAGAACCTCCTTGACAGACGCGCCTCTCATGAACGCAAAACCGTGGCATCTGTACGAGGTGATGACGTCGTCGGTCTTGGTGATGGCGTTCTCAATGCCCACCGCAATGGCCTCCTGGCCCACCGACAAGTGGCAGAAACCACGGATCTTCTTGGCCTTGTACAACGCGTCCGCCGCCATCTCCATTCTGCGCACAATCACCATGTCCTTGTACATCTGCAAAAGCGTCTCCTTCTCAGTCTCGAACGCCAACAGGGGGGCCTCCAAGTTGTACGTCTCAAAAGACAGCGCAGGAAGCTCAATGGAAACCAAGTCCAGCGCAGAGCTGGCCATGGTTCTTCTGGCAAGCGCCTGGGCCCCAGGGCGCCCCAATGTGGTACGGAAAAGCATGTTGTTGGAGAGGAAAAACCGATGGGAAAATCGGGAAGAAGGCCTCCGTCGGGGGTGTTTTGCCGAGGTCACGTGACCGCGAAATCCCGGGGTCTCTTGGGGGTCACGTGCGCTGCCTTCCGCATTTGGCCGCGCCGCACGCATTCTGCCACATCCGCCCTTCTCAGCGACCTGAAACATCGCTGGGGCGGTCCCCGGGCCCCTCGTAAACGCCGCCCGATTCGCATAGAGGTCGTCTTCGCTGGGATATATAGTGCCATTTTCTCCCCGGCCAGCGCGTGCCTTTGGGGCTCTTCTATTCTAATTAGTCCAGCCGCAAAAACCATTTCGCACCCAAACGAAAGGGTCGATTTTTCTGGTCACCGGCTTTTCACACCTAGTTTCCGCTTCATGCTCGACTCAGCCTTCTCGCCCGACCGCAAAAGGCCCGTGTGGAAGGCCAAGCTCCTGCCTAAAACGCCGGAAAAACGCTCGACCACCCCCAGAAAGGAGAAGTCCGATTTCAGCTTCCTCAAGTGGCGCTCTCACCCAGATAGCCCCGAATCTGGCCTCCTTACGCTGTTGGATATCTACGATTCCACCTACACGCCGCTCACCAACGACTCCACGCCGCCTCGTAGTCTCAACAGCGTCTCCAGCGTCTCCAGCGTGTCCTCGGCCTCTTCAGCGTTGCAAAAAGTGACAGATACTCCCGTCCGTAAGGGCCCCAAAGTACAGCCCTTCATCTTTTCTTTGGCGTCGTCCAAAAAGAAGAAACCTTTTGTTTCCCTGGGCCAAAAGTGCAGCATCTGCGAGGAGCTTCTTCAGACGAAGCTCGCTCACGAGCTGCTAGTGCAGTTGCAGTGCAAAGACTCAGTCCACGGAGAGTGTTTTGAGGCCGCCTTTTGCTTAGAAGTGGACGCCATAGTTAGGGAGCACCCTGCGCTTTCCTGTTCAGCGGTTCTAGCAAACATTTCCATCTGGTGTACTGGGCAGGAGTGCAGTAACTCCCAGAAACACAGTCGACTTCTTCCGGTGGACGAGACGCTAGCCACAGATATCATTCTGGCAGCTCTTCGACAGAAAAAACCGCCTAGTGTTTTCTCAGCCCTTGGCAGCACCCTAGGACCCTCTATCTCCAAAAACACCCCTTCTTTTCACTCCATGCTCTCTTCAGGAGAAAAAGGCCAACGCACTTCAGAAGGACCTGTTTTTGCACCCAATTTCGATGCCCGAGAAATCTCCCTTTTTGCACCCAATCCTGTGCCCGACGACTTCTACAAGCCCTCTCCCTTTAACACGGCTCGCCGGCCCCTGCAGGTCCCCGAGCTCAGATCCAGCATAAGAGCGTCTTCTCTTTTCAGCTCCAGATCTAGGTCCCCTTCTCCCAACCCTAGCATATCCACAATGAGCACCGCAACTGTCAAAATCAACAAGTACAGAAACATCCCCCCAGAGACCCTCCGGCACCATTTTGTGCGGCATCTCATTGACAACTGCGCCATTAGTTTGACGGTGTTGCTCCATTTGGGTGCACTAAGGCTAGTGGACCGTCTTTTGGTGAGTGGCAGCGGAAACCCTGGGTCCTACGAGCCCAGAAACTGTTATCTTTTTACGAACTCGCTTGTTTTTTGGCTGGACCAGCAGCCGGCCCTTGTTTTCCCTTTAAAGCAGGGACAGATCGTGGTGGAGGCCCCTAAGCCCTCGGTCATCAAGATTACATCCTCAGAAGCCACAGAAAACGTGTGGCTCCATTCTGACACCAGTTCCATCATCGACAAGTGGGGTGTGGCCTTTTCGGACTTCCTGTTCACTTTTCCGGTGGAGATTTTGACGTCCACCATCGAACTCTCGGGCATAGAAGAGCCAGAAAACGCCTTTGTCTCGACTCCTATACCAAAACTCAGGCCCTTAATAGAAAGTTCGCCTGTCATGGTTGAGGAGACAGACTTTGAAGACTCCGATTCGGACTCCGATAAGGAGACCATCGACCAGGTGTACAACAAAGCCCTTCTCGATAGCTCAAAAATCGACCACTTGTTCATGAAACCTGGGGAGGAGTACGGTGGCGTTTTTCAGAACGGCATTTCGGACGAATCTGACGATTCGGATGTTGACTCAGACAGCGAGACAATAGCGAAAGTAAGGGCGGGTGTCCCTGCTAACTGGAACTCGATCATGTCTGAGCTCGACAGGGCCATTGCCCTTCATTAATTACTATAACGAAAATGGCTGGAGATGATCGAGAAGAAGTAAATGAGAATTGTATCAGTCTTCATATAGATGCATAATATGGTTTAAGAAGCTGCGAAAATGAGATAGTAGTGAGACTTTTTTGCTGCCAAAAAAAACTAGTGACGATTTCGGAGGCTCTACGTCTATTTGAAAGAACCCGTTCTCTCGCTATCTAGCATTCGCAGCAATGAGCAAAGATACTTGAAATCCACTTCCAATGTTCAGCTAGTAATCTTCACATTTTGAAGTTATCACAATTTTCACGTCTTCCCCTTTCTTCCTCTCCTCTCATCCCCTATTCCTTGCAAAATCTATCAATCTCCTCGGAGATGCGCTGCACCCACAACTCTCTCTCCTGACGAGATCTTCCCATAAAAACCAAGCTTTTTCCTGTGATCCCCACCTTTCTCACCATAGAGGCAAGACCAGGGTTCCGCGGATGGTCGTCACTTTTAACATCGGTATCCTCCAATCTGGACTTAGCTTTTGCTATTTCGTCTCCTGAAATCTGCCGCTTTTTGCCAAACCACAACGTGAAACACCGAAGCGGTTCCTCTTCGGACAGTTTCCATCCATCCGGGTAGACTCTAGGAAGTGCATGCTGGCCAGGATGGGCCGGATCAACCTCATTCAGCCTCATAAGAAGATCTGAAGAAGTTGTAATACCCAGGTAAATGTAGCAGTCGGAAAGCGGGACTGTCAAGTAGTGTTCAAACCACGCCAGTGGCTTCCAAACCCCGGTTGTTTTCAGCCTTCTGTAAAGCAGAAATAAAAGCATGAAGCCAGGACAAAGAACCGCGTAGAATTGATTGAAATTGGAGTGTTTTTTACTCTTCTCATAGAGATATCCGCTCATCAAAACGCAGTTGGACATGGCCAAAGCACCAACATTGTGAAGTTTGGGGTCTGCGAACGAGTGCTTGAATTCAACAAAGTCAGGCCCCAGAACCATGTTGGAGTCCACATATTCGTCAATACGAAGGGTCTTCTGGTTTTTCCTGCGGATGGCCAATTGCCTGCAAAGGCCCTCCTTGGTTTTGTGCTTCCAGTATTCCACTATTTGGGTAAGCGAATCCACCCAGTAATCCCGGGAATGCCTGTTGGGGGCTTGTAATCTAACAATGGACCCGTTGACAAGCTCCATTTCAAAGCCAGCATCTATTACCTCCTCCTTATCAATAAGGGCGCTGTCAGAGTACCAAAGAATGCACTGTAAAAGACGGTGTGATTTCTGGAGCTGCGAGAGAGGCATTTTTCGCACCTCCTTCACAAGACATAGGTCGATTACAGCCTCAGATTTTACGAGTTGCTGAGCTCTTCTCTCAAACTCACCGAGGGCCAATTCGTCGTATTTCTCGAAATCAACATCATTTAACCACGAAATGTGCTCGGTATCGTCCACTTCGAAGGGCTCCTTCACGTAGATATCGGGCATGGGAGGGTCTATTTCCGCCAATTTATCGGTCCTCATCAAAATGTTATCTGGAGAAGGAGGAACCCCTCTGTAGTACTTGGTGAAAAAGAGCATGTTATCGCTGGTGTAGAAATACAGCATCTTGTGAAAGAGCCGAAAGGCCGAAGACGGGCTTCCTGTGGTGTTGGTCAAACGCGCCACGAATCCTTCCACTGGAATCGGCTCGGATACCTCTTTTTCTCCAATTTTTGTCTCCAACAGGTTTTGTTCCATCTGGCGGAACTGCAATCGAAAAGTCTTTGCAAAAAGTTGGTATTCCACATAAAACCTCTCGCTATCGTTGGCTAACCACTCCAATCTGTCGTACTTCTTATAGCAGAACCAAGGATTGGGGTTTTCGAGGAACCACTGCTTAACCTGGGGAATAAGCGTCTCGCTGCGACGGAGCTCCTCCAATAGCGTGTCTTTCACATACTGGAGGAAGCTGCAATATTGGAGCGTGTAACCTTTTTCTGTCACTGTGAAAACAGCATCCTCCTTCTTCTGAAGCATTTCCAACGCCTTTCTCATAGGAATATGGATGATAGAAGATACCCCCAACCCAGGAATGGACACATCAAAATGCTGTGATAGCGAGGTATTCTGCATCTGCATCACAAAGTAGAGCCATTTAGACGCAAGAATGTGAAACTGAGGCTTGAAAATATAGATTATAACACCTTTTTCGTGAGGAGCCGTCATACTGATGGTCCTATCGGAGGTGCTGTAGAGTTGCGCCCGCACATCTCTCGAAAGCTCCACCAGAAAAGCAGGCTTATAGTGGCTGTCGTCCGCCACATCATGCAAGCTATAGAGCTGAATGGCCAACTGGTTGGTGGCATCGTTGGTCTTGCGCAAGACCACAATATACTCCTTCCAGCGCTCATAAATACGCGTGTCGCAAGGCTCAGATTCACTGAAAGCACCAATTTTGGTGACGTTGTCTGCAAACTTAACGAGGACAAGCATCTTGTCCATTCTGATGATATCACCAGTCTTGTAGCTGCGCAAAATGGACCTGTACATCTTCAGCTTGAGATTGCTCTTCTGGACCAGGGCTTTCCCCTTGGACTTCTGCGCCAAAAGACGAAACCGCTTCATGAAATTATGATGTTCTTTTTCGCTGTAGACCTGTGTATCCTTAAGCTCTGTGGGCTCCGGTAGCGCCAAGTTGATCTTGGAGGCCCTTCTAGACGAAACAGCGGCATCAAAAGCAACCCTGAGCCCCTGATCTCCAGTCACACTCGATACGGTGGAGCCGATTGTCATGGAGCGGCTTCTCAGGCGACTTTGCTCGAGTTGGGAATGTTGATTCTGCAGTTTTAGTGTGGACGAGCGGCTCTTCCGGTGAGTCTCGGAATTTATAACTCCAAGAGCAAACAGGTCTTCTTCAGTGGCGTCAATATAGACGGCAGGTGGTTCTATAGTAGGTGAGGACTCCAAGAAGGGCTTTAAATGGGTCCCAAATAACCTCTCGTCAGCTTTTTCCTCCACGAGGGGGCCTTCTTCGTCCGCAGTGTGCTCAGCTCCTGGAGTAACGTTAGTGGTGGTGAAATTTTGGTCCTCTTTGTGCTCTTCGCTACTCTGAACCTGCTCAGGTTTGAACTCGAACAAATGAGTCTTTCCTTCACTAGAAGAACTGTTTTGGGCCGTCAAGTCCGAGTCCTCATTCAAAATGCTCACCTGTTCTTCTGCTATATTTGTGGATACTATGTTTTCGCTGGCGTGAACACCTTTCGTGTAGCGCTGATTGACTTCATTGAGCAGAAGCTCCTGCAGTAGATTGGACAGATCCAAGTCGTAAACGGCATTCGAGTGCCAGAGGTCTGCCCTTCGCGAGCCCGTATCTGAGCTTAGAAATTCTCTAGGCTCACGATCACCAAAAAAGCCCTTTATGGGCGAGGGCAGCTCCCTTTCTCGTGACTCCCGTGGCTCAGAAGAGACCATAGACCCTTCAGTTTCGGGTTCAGAATCGGAGGAGTCAAAATCTGAGTCAAAAGTGCCCTCCTTCACATCGTCGATCACCTTCAGCAACTCCTTATTAAACAGAAACCACTCAAAGGCACCGTCATGTTGGCGGATTTGTTGCTGGCTCCTTACGCTACTGATGAGGGTAGAAACGGCACTATTGAAGCGTTTTTTGACCTTTTTTTTGGCGTGGCGCGTGGCGCTATGTATGAGGCCCTTGGGAGCCTTATCTTCCAGCCATATGTGCGGAATTGGGCCTATTAGAACGCATCTTGAGGCTTGTGAAATGTGTTTTGGGGTGGCATACGTGAGCCGAAACGCTGTGAACAGCGATTTGGGAACAGTAATTTGGGAGCCAACCTGAATGGGGGGCCGCCGAGAGGGGGATTCCATCGGCTGAAGCCGGGTGTGTGGGTTTTGGTGGCAGGGAGAAGAGGACCTGGAGCAACGGAGTGCACAGAGAAAGCAGTTGCAAAGGAAAATGCAGGTTAATGGTTGCGGGTTGGAAAAGATCACTTGCATGTTGAGAGCAAAAGTGCGGATTGCAGGGCCACCTTTACACGTTACTGCCTTCTCTGGCTGCAATACAGGCCCTTCAGCCATAAAGCTGTGAACTTGTCTGCTTGTGCCTGCAAGCCCTTCATTCTGGTCTCCTGCTACTCGCATGGAACGAAAATGCATTCTTTGGTCTTTAGGCGGAGAATTCCACCAAGCTTATAAACTGTGTCTTCACACCTCAAACAGGTCTGCGGGAGCGCCCAGAGCAAGCGCATAGTCGGTCTGCTCCTCTTTCTCCTCCCTCACAAGCACGTACGGCACGTACAGCTCCTTTTGGGCCACCGGGGGAAACAACCGTCTGTACGACCAGTAGGCCACCCCTGCGCCGAGCACCAGGCCCACAAAAACGTCAACAAAGTGGTGTCTGTAGTCCTCTGTCCTTGAGAGCGCAATGAGCGCCGCTCCCACAGATGGGACGGCTGCAAAAAGCAGTCTCCAGCCTCCTACCTTGGGCAGCAGTGCCACCAACTGTCCCCAGAGCCACAAGCTCAAGTAGAACAAGCCTGCAAACGCTATGGACGAGTGACCGGAAGGCGTGGTGCGGAACCCGTCCAAAAGCCGACCTCTGTTGGCGGCAGTGCACACGTCCTTGGCCAAAACGAGCACATTCTTGGGCGTATCCGGGGCCGGCTGGCACCGGGCAAGAAAATCGGGCCGGTGTCTTCCAAACGCGTTCTTCAAGATGTCCGTAACGAGATTGGTCAGCGTCACGGAAACCGCAAGCCCCACCAACGAGATAAACGTCGTCTGAAGCTTGTGTTTGGGAGCAGTGAGTGCTAGTCCAAAAACAACGATGACAGCAGCAGGGATCCACAGGGAGTAGAGAAAAAGCTGGAATCCGGTCACACGCTCGTGCTCCGCAAACGGATGCGAGATCGTCAAGTCGTTGACATAAAACTGCCTCTGAAAGGGTTCCATCTTGCCGGCAAAGAAATCGCCCACATAGCACACCACAGCTAGAATAACATCCACAAGTCGCCACTGCAGGATCATCACGTGCCACAGATAGCCTCCAAGGCCTAAAGAAACGCGGTCCATCTCACTGGTGTAGGAGAGAAACCGGGATAACATGTGGTAAATAGCTACTGTTGAGGTTGTGATCACGTGATTTAACAGACTGCACATTGCCAAAAGGGTTCGAGTAGCACAATTGCAGCCGGGGGGAGCAGAGGCCCCGGAACGGGAGTAATTTAGCCCAATTGCCAGAAAAGAATGCCTCCGACGCTTTTGCTGCTCGTTTCCAGCAAATATGGCCTTTCTGGTTCGCCCCCTAGATCAGTCCAATGCAATGTCCTGCATGTAGTTGAACGGTGTCTAGCGCCAGTAATGCCTGCCAAAGGCGGAAAGGCCGTGTAACTCTGTCTGGGACTCTACCGGTGGTTAAAGTTCCCCGCTTCGCCTTTTTCTGCCACTTTCTGGAAAAGTAGCCTGTTCGATGCCTCCCCAAAAGGCCCCAAAATTGCAGCCTGCATATACCTCTATTCAGGTCTTTGTCTGTCACTCTCTTTTGCAGCCACCAGACGGCGAAATCCAATGTTAGGTGAGAAGCATGCCCAAAATGTCCCCTCAAAGCCGTAATTTTCACCCTTCCTCGTTTTTTTGCTCCACTTTGCTCTCTCGTTATCCCCCAGATATAGCCGAGTGTTTCGGCCTGCATATGGTCCATATCAGATGCTTATACGAGACTCCATTAATGCCCACCAAAGGCTAGAAAAAGGCCCAAACTCGGCAATATTCCCCTGATTACCTTAAGGTCTGGTATTCCACCCTTTCCCTGTATCCTTCTCTCCATTTTCCTCGTTTCGTTACCCTCTAAAAAGGCCTAATATAATGGCCTGCATATAGTCCCGTCTTATCCTGCACATCCTCCACCGTATCAACTCAACTCAACTCCACCCTTTCGCTAACAACAGGAGCACCACAAACCCATGTCGAACACTTTTGGCGCTGATCCATGGGAAAATGGCTGGGCAGCTGAGGACGACCTGGGCCCTATGCAGGCCAGCGGCTTGGGGCAGAGTGCTTATGTAACCCTGTCTCAGCTTCTCAACAACGCCACTCACAACATCAACAGCCCCGAAATGGAAGCCGGCGGGCCAGCCGCGGTCCCGGGGCTGTTTTCGCGGGTTCATGGCCATTTTGGCCCACGTTTGGCAACCATTGGAGACTTTGAAACGCTCGTTTTCAACCGTTTGGTGGCCGCTGCCTTTTTGACTAGGTACCAGGCCTCCAAAATCATCGATGTTTTGTACGACCACGACTTGTTGCCTCCGCTGGTGGAGTCCAACTTGTACCAGGCGTTGGGGCTCATTTCGCTTGAGCTCGATGTGCCGGGACAGGGCGATTTTGTGACGTTGCTGTTCCGCATGGTTTCGGGGCTTCCCGAGCTCCCCCAGAATGTGGTGGAGCTCCTTTTGCTGGACCCAGAAACCGCCGATACCGAGCCGGAAAAGCCCGACGACTTTGTGGACCCGCTTTCGTCGCATCTCGCCAACACCTCGCTCACAGACGACGACAATGAGTGGTCCAATAAGGCGGGGCCGGACCCGGTGTTAGCGGACCATTCGGCTATTCAGCAGACGCACCAGGCCGCCAGCCACGAGCCAATCGAGCACTCGAAAATCACCGCCTATGTCAACGACATTAGAGACCGTTTCAAGCCGCTTGTGGGCGCAAACGATACCATCAAAATCAAAGAGGTGCCCGAGAAAGAGGGCCTTTTGTTCAAGCATATTAACTACATCATCACGCATAGCGTCGCTCTTGGTATGAACAGCCCTGCGGGCGTCAAGAAGGTGATCCGCAGGTACTCGGACTTTGTTTGGTATGTATGAGTTTTGAACGTGGGCATTCAAAACGGGCAAACCGGGGATTTTTTGAGAACTGTGGATTTGAGTGAAACGCTGAAATAAGAACGGACACGGGCCACTGCACTTGTCGAATGCCTTTTTCTGTCTTATTTGGCGGTACTTTCTCTTTTATGTTATCAGAGTGACTTTCTTACTTTGTTACTTGCAAAAATTGGCTCTTTGCCAGTTTTCTTGCTTGTTATGCATTTTCAGCGGAGACATCTTTCACTCCTTGCACTTTCCTCTCAAAGACTCCACTTTCCAGCCCCCTTGCTCCCTTCACACACCCATCTGCACCGTTCCCTTACTAACTGCAGGCTCTTGGAGTTTCTCCTCAAGAAGTACCCTTTCCGCATCATTCCCGGCCTTCCACCGAAGAAGTTTTCTGGTATGTATCCCGGCCCTTTTTTCCGTGAACCCATCTAACCGTACAGTAGGATCATCTCCAGATTCGCAGTTTTTGCAGAGACGCCGTCGAGGCCTACACCGTTTCCTTAACCAGTTGGTCAAGCACCCTGTGCTCGTGCAGGAGCCTGTGGTGGTGACGTTTTTGAGCGTTCCCACTGAATTGGCCACCTGGCGCAAACAGGCGCGAATTGACTACTCTTTGGAATTCAAGGGTGAGAAGATTCTGACCAATTTCATCAATGCCATCTGGCCCACCATTGGCGAGGAGTTTTTGGGCGACTGGCGCCGGTGCGAAACCAGCATCACTAAGTTGATCGAGGTTTGGACCAAAGTGGTAATTTTGGTGGAACGCCACGAGAAGCGCCAGCAGCAAATTGCCTTCGACAACAACAAGTTTGTGGAAATGCTAACCAAATTCTCCGACATGAACGACATGGTCTACCCCCACAAGGAGGTGGAAAACCGGGTTATTAGCGCCAACAACCGCGACGACGTCAACCTGATCAACGACTCATTGGGGTCAGTCTCTGCCTTCTTCAACAAGTCATCGCAGATCTTGATTGACGAGAGCTACACCATCAACACCACCATTTTGGAAAAGTTCAAAAACTACCTCGACTACTTGTACTCTTTGCAGGAGCTCTTCGAGCGCAGCAAGCGGTTGTCAGTGAACACCATTCCGCAATTGCAGAAGAAGATCCAGGACAATGAGGCGCGTTACGCGAAGTTGAATACCGACGATGTGGATATTAAAGGCAGTGAATTGGCCAAGTTGCGCCAGGTTATGATCAATGACAAGCAGGAGATCTTCCAGCAGCTTAATAAGGACTGGTTGATCAAAAACTGCTGTTTCGAGGAATTCGTGCTCTTCCAGGAGACGCAGTATTTGATCTCGGAAATCTGGATGGACTGGTGCAAGGGTCGTCATCAGTTCCAGGACAAGTTCTCATCGTTGTACGATAATTTGAACAAGGAGATTGCGCACGATATGCCGCTCAGCCGGTGAGAAAAGAGATTAGAAGTTGACTGGCCATTAACGTGAATAGGCAGGCGGCTTCTGAAACCTTAGAATAGCTGTACGATCGCCGCAGCAACCACAAAAGGGTTATGAAACAAGGCATTCTTCCTGAACACTCATTTCGCCTCTCCTCACAATCTTTGCTTCCCCTTTCTCCTCCGGATTCTCCCCTTTGGGGACAAGCACTCATCTCTTCCGGGCCGTCTCCTGCCACTTGTGGAGCGGTGCAGGCACGCCCTTTAATTCCAAGTCATCATCAAAATGGTCCCTTTGTAGCACCCTGGCGATGTTCAATTCGGCCTTTGCCTGGGCAAACACGCTTCCAGAAGCTTCCGAGGCTTCTTTTGCATCCTTACTGGTCCCCTTCTTCGCGCTTCCGTCGCCCTCAGTAGCATAGAGAGCAGCCAACACCTTCCCCACTAAACGCCCCAATTCCGCCCCTTTTGGGTAGGAATCGTCAAAGCCGTCCTGCAAGCTGGATTCTTGGGCGTGTGCTAACCCATCCAAATAGCCCTGTTTAGTGTGGGCTCTGTGGAGGGCCGCTGTAGCCGAGGCATTGGCAGAAGTGTCGTTTTCGTCGGCCCAAACGTTGTCCGTCGAGTCGGTGCTGACGTCAGCGGTTGGATTCTGGTCCTGGCACGAACCGCATCCATTTCCCGCACAGGCTGACATTGTCTAAAGCAAAATGGGCCCGGAAAGAGGTTTTCCAGGTATCACCAAAGGTCGTGTACGTGCCCTATACACAAATTTTACTCGCAAACCAGCTTTTAGCCCTAGAAACACACAACCAGCGCCACAAGACGGCGTTAAAACAGGCTACAACACACGTGACCGCCGGTGCAGGCATCAGGCAGACCCACTCTCGAGCTCTTGCGAAGTCCGCACTTTCCAGGCTTCTCCAGTGCCGTTTTTAACGGTCCTCCAACTCCGCCTGTAGGTCCACAAAACACGTTATCCGAGCGCTCCCAGAAGCGAGAACTCTCGTCCCCTAACGGCACCATCTCGTTCTTGACATTTTGGAGACCCAATTACGTGTTTTCAGCTTCCAAAAAGGCCCAGGTTTTCCCCCATTATGACTGACAACATCATTACCCAAGTCTCTCAGGAGACTTACCAAGCAGCACCTGCTGGCTACGAGGACAACGGCAGCAACGTCGACTACGACTCCAAAATCCACCTCGATGTACGTGGCACGCCCTTCACCATCACACGCGATGAGTTGATGAGCCTTCCGGAGTCCATCCTCCTCTGTCTCTTTCCCAACGGCGTCTTTTTGGACGCTAACGGAAACGTGATCAGCAACTTGACGGAGGAGGACGTGGTTCATGTGAACTTCGATCCTTCGTGCTTTGAGTACATCAGCAGTGTGTTCGGTGAAGCGCAGCGCGACTTGCAGGATTTGCTGCTTCTTCTGCCGCAGATAAGCGCCCAGTCGTCGCCCAAAATCCAGCAGGACTCTGCGCACGTGTTGCAGAACAAGCCCGCCATCATTGTGCTTCGCGAGGACTTGGACTACTACGTCATTCCGCCCGTTGCGGGCCTCAACGCGGACCAGATGCGGCATCTTAAGATCACTGTGGCAGACCACCTTTTGCACAACAACTTGATCTTCCTGGGCTTAGGCTTCGACCCCAAGCTTGATTCATCCGTGCACCAGGCGCTCGGGCCTGCAGAGCAGCATTTGTTCGACATGCTCTGCACGTCTGGCTTCGAGAAGTCCGAAACATGGGGCTCGCGCACCATTGAGCCCTCCAAATGCGTGGTGCTGCTGTTACTGTTGGTGCGTCTACGCACCCACGAGCCTACGCCGCCAGAACTGCCGTCTTTGCAGCCGGTGGCGTCCAATGCATCCGGAAGAAGCCGGTCGCGTTTTGCTACTCTTGCGAACAGTGCGTCCCGTGCGGCGTCCCGCTCGTTGTCGAAGGTTCGCAAGGCCCCTGACACCAGCCAGTCGAAGTTGTTGCTTTTCTGGCGCAAGCCTGCGCGCAAATGCTGGTGGTCCAACCAGTCCGTGGCGGTGGACATGGGCGTAAAGGGCCTTTTCGAAGGCTCCGAGAAGACCATGACCGTGAAGGTGCACATACGGAGGGTGTGGACGTTAGAATTGCTGGTTGTGGGTGTGCAGTAGGCGTGCTGAAAGCCGTTTAAT
This sequence comes from Wilhelminamyces tanticharoeniae, assembly GCA_030558325.1. Lineage (NCBI taxonomy): Eukaryota > Fungi > Ascomycota > Pichiomycetes > Serinales > Metschnikowiaceae > Wilhelminamyces > Wilhelminamyces tanticharoeniae. The sequence goes on along the minus strand of JAJMSI010000020.1, from coordinate 271,951 downwards.
AGAGGCGTGGTGCTGCGCACCAGATGCCGTTGTATAGGGAATAATTGCAGGTACGATATGTAGAAGCGAAAGCGTGTGAAAAGATGTGAAAAGAGAGAAACAGTAACTGTGCCATTAAAGACGCGCGTTTGGTACATTTCTAGCATATGGTTGGCTTTGGTGAGTGACTCAATGTGTGATTTTTTGTGAGGAATATTGGTGGCTACATTTTGAAGTAAAATTATGTTGCGAAAATTAATGGTGTTTGACATTTATACAAACAGTAGTGTCTTTTAGAGTATAAAAAGGAGGTCAATTTCTTCCAAATATGAAATGAAAAGCAAAGATACTCCTTGAAAGCCTTTAAATATCGGTAACACGGCTTATAGGTCGCCCTCCTCTGTTTTTGGGCAATTCTGTCGCGTGTATAGAAACCTCTATTCTCACTATTTAGGACCCCACCAACTCCTCCAAAATGGCCCTTTTTCGGCTCAAAAAAAGCTCACAGCCTTGCTTCATCCCCACCTATCCGAATCTGCTCCAACAACCTCGTTTCTGCAAAAAGTGCCAAATTCCTTAACCCCCTCCAAACCCAGACGCGTGTGTCGCACGACCTTTCTCATAACTTTTCGTACTCGTTCCACCTATTTAGCACCCCATAGGAGGACCAATTGTACACAAAAAAAGCGCCTATTCTCTTCCAAACACCATGGCCGCCGTCCTACGCAATCCCAAGCTTGCCCAGTACGAAAAAGAGCGGTTGGAGCACACCCCCTGGGTCGAAAAGTACCGTCCCAAAAGCCTCGACGATGTGGCCGCCCAGGACCACGCCGTGACCGTTTTGAAGCAGACCCTAGCCTCTGCAAACCTCCCCCATATGCTTTTCTACGGGCCGCCTGGAACTGGAAAAACCTCCACAGTTCTAGCGCTTGCCAAACAGCTATACGGACCGCTGTTGTACAAGACGCGTGTTTTGGAGTTGAACGCGTCTGACGAGAGAGGAATCAACATAGTGAGGCAGAAAATCAAGAACTTCGCGCGGTTGATCGTTTCGAACCCGCTGAAGGAAGATTTGGCCTCGTATCCGTGTCCACCCTACAAGATCATCATTTTGGACGAGGCGGATTCCATGACAAAAGACGCGCAATCGGCCTTGCGGAGAACCATGGAGACGTACTCGGGAGCAACGCGCTTCTGTCTCATTTGCAACTACATAACGCGCATCATCGACCCGTTGGCGTCGCGCTGCTCCAAATTCCGTTTCCGGCTTTTGAACAACGACAACGCGTTGGCGCGTTTGCAGCACATCGTGGACGCCGAAGGCGTGCGAGTGCAGGACGCCAACGTACTTTCTGACGTGCTAAGAGTGTCGAATGGTGACCTCAGAAAGGCCATAACGTATCTCCAGCTGGCGACACGTTTGCAGGCGTCTTTGCGCCTCGTGGAGGGCTCTGAGAGCACCAACATGGACGAAGAGCCCTCCATCACTTCGGCGACCATAAACGAAATCGCCGGTGTTCTTTCCAAACCGCTCATGGACGAGATCGCCGCCGTCATCGCCTCCAAAGACACAAAACGCATTATTGCCTTTGTCAATAACGTCATTTTGGAGGGCTGGAGCGCCCAGCAGGTGGTGGATCAGTTACATGATACCTACATTTTGGACGACACCGTGTCGTCCGCCACCAAAAACCGTATCGCGGCCATTTTGTTCGACACGGACCGCAAGTTGAACTCGGGGTCAGACGAGCACATCCAGCTTTTGAACTTGGCCTTGCAAGTCGCCCGTGAGCTTTAGGACCAGTGTTTTATCTTCATCTGGCTGGGTGTCTTAGGTACTATAGAATGAAGGACGGTATTCGAGAAAACCATTGTAACGAAGGCTTGATAGGATAGAAGAGATGAGGTCTATGTAGTTGAAGGGCCATCTTTCTAGTAAACTTCTGATAACCGCATTCACTTTTCTCTTGTCAGCCTCTTACTGTCTTTGAGTCCAAATCACTCTTTTCACACTTTCTCACTTGTCCATACCTTGTTCTCCTTCCTCTAATTCTGTTCTACCTCTTCCTACATTTCAATCCGAGCCTTTCCTCGACCTCTATTCTTTCATCTCCGTGCATTTCTCATTCTTCACCCGAACACTCCAACTAGTTCATATCTTTTCAACTACCCACCATCTCTGCGGTCTCCTGTCATGATTTATTCCACTCAGCTATTGGCCTGATGCTGCTGCTGCTGTTGTTGTTGTTGTTGCTGTTGCCGTTGCTGCTGTTGCTGCATCTGAAGCTGTTGCTGGTTGAAGTGGGGCGGCGCCATTCCTGGTGGAAATCCGTAAAACTGGGGAGGAGGTCCTTGCTGGTATTGAGGACCTGGACCTCCGGGACCCATCGGCCCGCCGGGGCCAGGAAACTGTCCTGGTGGAGGGGGGCCTCTCAAGCCTGGGGGAGGCATGAAACCAGGCGGGAACATTTCGGGATGGTGGCCATATTGAGGATGGCCTGGAGGCCCCTGTGGAGGCCCCTGGGGGTGTCTGAGACCAGGATTTCCCTGGTTGCCAGGATGCTGTGCAGCGAGTTCCGGCTGTGAGGGGCTCTGGGGACTGTTGGCCCCTGGACCCTGGAACTGCTTGAGCCATTGGGGTGGAAATTGGCCCTGCTGGCCCTGTGGAGGGCCCTGTGGGGGGCCTCTTTGCTGCTGCTGGGGACCTTGTTGATGCTGCTGCTGCTGCTGCTGCTGCTGCTGCTGGGCCCTCTGAAATTGTTGGTGCCGGAGCTGTTCCTGCTGGAGCTGCTGAAGCTGTTGTTGTGTGAACTGGGGCTGTTGGGGCTGCAGGGGAGGTTGTTGAGAGCGTTTTTGGCTGTTTCCGGGACTGTCACCAGCCTGAAGGCTGTTCAACAATGACCCAGGCACCAGTGCACCTTGGTCGGGCAGTTTTGCCATCAAAGACCGGAAGAAACTGTCGTTTGAGTTGCCGTTGGACCGTTCTTCGTGCTGAGAAGGCTGCGAATGAGGCGGTGGAGGTCCCTGGTGAGGTTCCATGGAATGTGGCGGTTGTCCCGTCTGCTGGACACCTTTAGGAGGGCCCTGTGGAACTTTTTGCTGGCGCGGAAGACCCTGGGCATCGGTGAGGCCGGGAGGACCGGAGAAAAACCGAGAAATAGGCGCCTGTGAGTGCTCTGGTGTTTGTGATGGTGGCGGGGCCTGCTGGGGGGCAGCGGGGGACTCTGCAGGTGTGAAAAAGGACGAGAACCGCGAGCTTTTGCCCGAAACCTCCGCATTGGAGACGCTGGGAGTGCTCAAACTGGAGTTTCTCGTCCCAGAAGACAGAACAGAGGTCTTGCGGTCATTCTTGGGCTTGACAAAAGAGAAGAAAGTGTCCACCTCGTTTCCACGTGCGTTTTCCTCGTGGTGGGCAGTCGGAGACGGCACATCTTCTCCGTTTTTGCGGCGCTCTTCCAAGCGCATCTGGGCCTTCCAGTTCTCAAAATCCTCCACTGTCAGGCCCATGTTGATGTTGAGGTCGGAAGAGGCCTCTGCCGAGCCCCAATCAGGCTCGGCCTCGTCGCCGGTCTCACCCAAAAGCTGCGAGATTCTGTCGGGGGACATGGTGTCCAACTCGTTGCTTTGGGCGAAACCCGCGGGTTTCCTCTCCCACGAGTGTTCTTGCGGCTTAGCACGGTGGTAGGAGGCGTTTTTGCGGCCGCCGGGGGCGCCGGGCTGGCGGACGAACTCCTTTTCACGACCGGTGGGAGGCTTTGTCCTTAACCTCCAAAAGGCCTTATCCGGTAAGTCTGTAGAGTCACCAGCATACACCCGCACATGTGGCGAGCGTCTTAGCAGAAAGAGAAAGTCCACGGAATACACCTGGTCCGGGTTTTTGATGTGTTTCGGCACTATTTTGGGCGAGGTCACCGTCCTCTGGGGGCTCGTATTGGCGCTCCTGGGCTCAATTTCGGGCGTAGACTCCTTCGCAGCCTTCGCAATGGCCAGGTCGAGCAATTTGGAGAGCGCCAGGCCCGGAGCCACCCCGCTGGAGATGCCCAGGGAAGAAGCAGTGGCGGAAAAGGTGGTGGTGTTGCCGCCGTCTTTGGAAACCTGCAAAATGGACGGGTCACCGTGAAAAGCGTCATTTTGCGACATGGCAGAAAGAGCGAGTATTGGGGGGGGGGGAAACGGCCCTTATATATACAGAAAAGGGGCGTGGGGCAAATGCAGTGTGGAGCAGAACGATGTCCAATGTGGGAGTGTCCTTAATTTTCGCATGTGCGGGTAACGGGCGATAAGCAGAGGGGGTGGGTCTTCTGACGCTAGGTGTGTCTTGTCGTGCTGAAAGTCGGTGGGTGTACTGCTGTGGGAAGGCTGGTAGTGCTGGCGAAGTTTGGGCTGATTTGAAGTAAAAATGGCCGAGTTTGAGTGGTGTCGCTGTGCTACATAGTTAAGGACGAGGGTGAAAAATGAGTGTGGAGGCCAGTCTGGGAAGGGCGAAAGGCACACTACGAAATTGTGAGGGATGCCGCCATGTAGAGGGGCTCTATGTGTCTTAAAAGTGGCCCGTGGGCTCTCCGTGTGAATCTTCGGCTCTATACGGGCTATTAATGCCCTTTTGGGCCACTACAATCTAGAGGTCGCTCTTAAGGAGAAAATGGCCTAACTTCAGGCGGAGGCTAAGATCTTGGGCGGTAGGGCGCAATCTCGCTGTTCTTCTCTCTTAGGTTTCAGATCTTTCTTTCACGGTCCTGAAATCTGCCTGCTTTCCATATTGTGGGGTACTGCTGATGTTTGTCCAAAGGGCTTTCTTGAGCAAAAGAGCCCCTTGCGGCCCGTTGTTTCGGTGGTTTGTATTCGACGCCATTGAGTCCTCCCACTCTTCTCGGTCTCTGTCGTTGGCTCCAAAGGCGGCTTTCAGGCCTACATTTCTGCCCCCTCATGTGCCCTTATATGTTGGTGCGGGTGCAAAATCCTTCATATAGACGAGCCACTAACACTTGTGTAAAGGGCCGCTTGGGCCAAGAGGAAAGTGACTAGGAATGCAGGAGATATACGTACCTCTTGTTCAAGATGTGACTTTGTCCTTCATCGCTTTTCGCCCTTCTGGGTGCACTTTGAGCTCCTTTAGGGAAAGCTCAATTGCTCCAGAAAACAAGTGGCAGGCAGTATACCCTCCATCAGTTCGCCCTTTTCATAAAATGCCAAGCTCTCCGTTTTGGTGTAAACCTACTCCGAAACACCCTTTCAGTTGTAACTGAAATACTGCTACTTGGTGTGTCCTCTCCTCTATTTGAGCCTGCATTATGGGTTTACATAATTGTACCCCGATCGTGACCTCTTTATACTTGTACAAGCCAATGACGGCCATTGGCCGCGAAACAGGCGTTTGCAGAACTAGAGAATGTGGAAATGGCCATTTTGGAGACACAAATCAGTGGAATCCACTCCTCTTCTTCCTCCTAAGTGTTCAAATAAGGGATGTTCAACCGCATAATCTCGCGACACATGACAAACCAGTCAATTTCGCGCAAGTTGCGGTCACCCTTCTGCAAACGCTTCTGTTTTTCCTCCCACTTGAAGAGCTCATACATGAACCTCAAATTGGGCTGGATGATGATGTTGAGACGCCGCACCCTCACGAAAAGGTAAGCCTTGGGAAGCAGCAAATGGAGCCTTCTCATCACCTCAGCAATCACCACCGTGGCCAGCCGTGACACACCCACTCGGCAATGTACCAAAATCTTCGCTTTTCCGTCGGACTGCTCGTAGACGTCATTAATGTACTTCAAAATCCGGGGAAGCGAGCTCGCTAACTCGTCGATTCCGTCATCCTGTAAGTTGTTAACCTTAAGAACGGTGTCCACGCAGGTCCTTTTCAAACCTGGCCTTTGCTTGTTGGCGCTGATGTTGAACATTTCGATATTGCCATGGTCGAGCTCCTCCACCGTGATATCATAGTTTTCCTTGAATTTGTAGCCGTTGAGCCAGTCGAGGGTCTCGCCCACGGAGATGATCTTATTGATTCCGAGTTTCAGAAGAAGGGTCAAGCTGGATGCGTGTTTCAACAGTCCGAGGTACAAATATGGGAGAATTCTCGACGGAATGGAGCCCTCCACATCCTTCACCCAGTCCGCCAGCAAGTAGCTATCGAAATGGCCGACGTTGAAATCATCGTCGGACTCGTCCAGTGAGTCGCTCTCGGAGTCACTGGCAATATAACCCAATTTAAACCTATCAGCGATAGGTCTCGCCCCAAATTTGGGCCCTAACAAGATGTCGTTGAACTCCTGGTCCGTGAGAGACTCTACCTCCAGCCATTTCGGGGTGTAAGTGACCGGAGAAAACTTCATGAGAATCACCTGGAGCTTGCGCAAGATGGCAACGTCGCTGTTGAAGATGTAGAAAGGCCTTCCATAGTGCAGGTGCAACTTGAGCATAGCCTCGTCGAGCGTCAACTTCTGAGCGTACATGGTGTAACACAACACGAGCAACGACAGCTCCGTATACCCATCCGAGCAGTATATAAGCGCGCTCAATGTGTCTTCTGTGTTTGCAGAAGACGACAGATAGAGATAGAGGAGCTTGCAGGTGTTGACTATGCATAGAAGATTCTCCTTCTTGCAGTCGCCCATACCGATGGAACCGGAAGGAGGAAAGTCGAGAACATGGTGCTCCGGATTTTCCAACGAGCTGTGGCCCGAGACAGTGTATTTGAAAAGCAACAGCGCAAGCGTGCTCAAGTCAGGAAACGAGGCGTCGTTTTGGCAGTGGAGGAAGAGCCGCCAGTTCGCCCTCGGCGGAGAGAGAATGGAGAGAATGTTATCAGCAGAAATGTCGCCCTCATTTTCCTGCGTAATGATAGAGTTGGAGGGATCGCAGTAGCGGTCCTTCGTGGACTCGAGGCGCTGGATCCGCACGTCCAAATCGAGCTGGTTATCGCTCTGCCGTAAGTAGTGCATCATGATTTGGTAGTCCCAGATGTTGCCAGCCCACACATTTTTGCATATCTGGGTAGCAGAAGACATGCGCGTGGTTTCCACTTTCTCTTTGAAAAGATAGTCATTGTCCCAGATGGAAAGGGTGTTGGATTTAAAGTTGCGGAGATTGTTGAGCGTCAACTGGGTCTTTTTGTTCGATTCAATTGACGAAAAAATGGCATTGTCGGGCCTGACCGTGAAGAGAGCATCGTCTTTGGGGTCCACGATCCCGGGCGCAGGAATAAACACGTTATAAGCGTTCATGTCCGACTCATTGAAGGAGGTTAGGGCGTCAAAGCGCTGCGAAATCCACAAAATTCGGGCCAAACTAGCACACCGACACGTCTTTCCGTGGTCCTCGTCGAAGCAGTAAACCACAAAGTCTGAGCACAGCGCCAGCTTGGCCACCTGAATGTGGAAATTTCGCAACGAGATGCCGCGGTCAGGGTCGAGATTGAGAAAAAGCGGAATGTGCTGAAGCTCAAAACAGTCCTCTGTCACCGTATCTATTACGTCTTCTAGCTCGTCTTCTTCGGAAGAGAAGATCTGGAGAAGCACGCTTTTAATGAGCTGGATGGTCTCATGGCGTGATATATCGATGGGCTGAAGAACCTCGTCGGGAAAAACCGAGTTTCTGAGGATAGGCTGAGTCTGTGAATTCAAAGACGAGTTGACGCACATGAGAAAACGCGCGTCCTGCGGCTTTTCACCTAACCCAAGGTCGGGTTCTAGGCCATGTTGTCGCTGTTGCTGCTGCTGATCGACGAAATACAGCCGCTGGGCAAAATTTTCCTCGTGCAAGCCGTGGAGCCACGGAAACATGTGTTTGGTTTCCGGAAGCGAGCTGTTGAAATAGCGACCGAAAACCGCAGCAAGCTGGGTGTATGAGATGGCTTTTACAGACATCTGAGGGTGTATTCTGACCTGCTCCACGTCCTTGAGAATGCTAAAGAAGCCTGCGGAAGGAGCAAGCTGCAAATCTGTGACATCTAGCGCGATATTGAGTTTGGTGGTTTTGTAGCCAATGTCGTCGCAAACGTCGCAGACCGCATTTGTGGCCACACTAGTGCTTGCTGTGATGGTCGAGGAGGTCGACGGCGACGGAGACGCGTCCACGGCATAGTAATTTTTGGGGTTGAGCGACTGCAAACGCGCCCGAAACCGGTCCCGCTCGTAAATGAGGTCATTGGACGACGACAGCGACCGCTTGCTGGCACGTGACGGGCCCAAAATGGTGGCGTTAGCGGGCCGCGTGTTTCTGCGTGTGGCCACGGGGTGCAAGGGCGGATCGGGTCTGTCTGGAGCCTCTTGAAGGGGGCTTTCTCGATGGAGCACCTCCACGGGGGCATTTCCTGGTCCCGTTGAGGGCTGTGAGGACATATTGTGGTGCGCAGGAGTGCTTGTGAGAGGCTTGATAGCCTGTGGTGCTTTTTTGGCAGAAAAAGGGCTCGGAGTATATTAGCAGCCAATGGGGTTTCACTGTTGACTGAGACTAATGGGGCCCAAAATGGCCAATTTCAATCGGGAAAAAACGGGCGTGGGGTAAAAGAAGCCGGAAAATTCCGCTGGGGGTGTCACCGATCCCGCCTCGCGTCGGTATTGTTGAAATAGACGGGGTTTTTGCCAAAAGAACAGCAGTTTATCCAGATAAGATCTTATCGGCGAGACCCAGGTGCTGACCTCGGTCTGTATGCAGGATGGAAGGTTTCTGAGGCGGCCACACAAAGGCGGGGACATTTCGAGCACCATTGGCGAAAGGACCTTCGTGGCGACCGGAATTGGTGGGCGGAGACGTTAAAGGTGTCAGCATGTGAATTGGTGGCATTTGGCAACCCTTAAATAGTGACCGAAGGAAAGGCTTATGTGCTGTGTGCAGGATGTCCTTTGACAGGATGCCCGATTTTTTAGGCTTTACGTGCGGTTACCGGTTTTATCTGCAGGTTCTTTTCTGTAGGCCTTAAGCTGGCGTCGATGTCGCACTTCACCTGACACTCCACGGCAGAGTACTTGCACTAGGGACCAAATTGGGAGCCGATCGAGGTAACCACTGAAATCTGGCGTCCTTTTTGTATATCTAAGGCTTTTCTGCGTACGTTTTCGAGCCCAGATTGTCCCGGAGGGCCGTTCTCAGTGTAGAAGAACATCTTCAGGCTACACCCACCACATACACCCAAAAAGGACTAATAAGCTACGTCAGGCTACATACTCTCATCTGCCGTTTTCTGCCATTTACCAGCACCCCGCATCCCACACACATGTCTTCCGAAGAGGTGATTGGCCAGCTAGAGCAGGCGAAGACCCTTGCTCTCACAGACAAGGCTACGTATCCGCAGGTTCTCCGGCAGATTCTCAATATTGTGGAAAATGCCAACGTTGTTGTGCAGAGATGGATTTCGCAGTTTCTCCGTGACTCCTTTGTTATTGACGAGTCCAAACTCTCTACTGCTGACAAGATAGACCTAGCCATTGATTCTCTCGCAGTGTTGACTTATTTGTCAAATGTGGCCGATTTGGAAGTTTTCAAACACACCATCGATGCAGCAGTTCCTGTTTTCAGGCTCGTATTTCGCTTTGTGGCCGACAACGACGGGCTGCAAGACGCATGGGGCAAGTTGCAGGCCTTGAAAACGTCCTTGGTGACGAAATTTACGACCACCTTTCCTTTTCCAGAATCCTTCAACGACGAGGAAAACTTGCTTAAAAACGTGGACTCCAAAGTAGAGCTCATCAAGTTCCTTGTGGTGGTTATCGACTACCAGCTGCGGTCTGCGTCCAGTTTAAAGTCGTTTTCTTTGACCAAGGTCAATCCCAACCACACTCTCGTGAAGCCACATTTGGAGGCCGAGGCCGCAGTCATTTTGGACGTGCTTTTGGCGGTGCTCAAGAACGACATTTTGGTGCCGCCAGTCGTCACCGCAGTGCTCAACCATGTGTCCTTTATTGCTAAGGCTAAGCCGCAGTTTCTGGGCAAAATCCTCTCTGTTCTCGAGACTTTTGAGTCCAATAACAAGCTACAGTCAAACATGGAGTCCTTGGGTTCGTTTAAGTTGGCCCGAAAGTACGTGGACAGAACATTGCGTGTTCTTATCAACCACTTGTTGCGACTGCAGGTTGTCCCGCCCAATTTTCAGAATGCCATGAACAAAAAACTCCAGCTTTTAGTCAGCCGTGGTGACGATATCAGAAAGAAGAACATTGTGGGGGAGATGCCGGACGATTCTCGCATTAAAAAGAGAAAGTTTGAGGGTTTCCAGAATCCGTCTACCAAGCTCCTCAAACTTGACTACAAGAGCTTATACTGCTTAACGGATCCGTCCAGTGAGCTCGGCAGCTTCGATGTTTCCACGCTTCCGGCGCAGATCTTGGTTTCCATGACTTTGGAGGCATTGAAAAGGGCGTCCGTCCCACGCTTGAAGAAGGGCTTAGAAATCATAGGCGAAAGGTACGCGGGTGCTCTCCGGGAATTGCCTTCGCAGCCTGCCCAAAAAGTGAAGGGCGAAGATGATGACGATGATGACGACGATAAAGGGCAGAGCTACAACCCCGAAACCGTCTATAGTCTCCCACCCCCGAAGACACTCTCTTTCAAAGAGAAAAAGGCCCATGTGAACCTCATCATCAAAAACTTCTTCCGTTTGGCAGAGCAGAAGGCCGTGGACGTCTCCGAGGACCCTAAGGAGGGGGCAGAAGCCAGTGAGGTGAGCAGAGAGTTGACCAAAATCGCCATCAAATCATGGAAAAAGGACTCGTGGCTCATTTTGCTCACCAGACTTGCGACTAGAGGTATGCGCAACATGGACTCCGACCTGGCTTCTCCGGATGCACAGTCCAACGAGGAGCTAAGCGACTTGATCAGAAACGCTATTTTCGAGTATGTCCTGGCCAATATCCACGGCCGTATAGACATGATCATCGAGTGGCTCAACGAGGAGTGGTACAGCGAAAAGGTGTTCAACGAGGATGCCTTGCAAAAAGACATCTCCGAGAAGATCACCAAGGAGTACGAAAATGATCCCAACGCCACCGACGGCCTCCAGCAGAAGATAGAGGCAGCCGTCGAGGCTGCCGAGGCAGAAACTCCTGTCTACAACAAGTGGGCCGGCAAGTTGATGGACTCTGTAATTGCGTTTCTTGAGCCCAAGGACAGGAAGATCTTCCTTCGCTTGCTCAGTGACTTACCTTACTTGAACGAAAGTATGGTGAGCCCCATAAAGTCGCTTTGCCAGGATCCAGAGCGGAACAAAATCGGCTTCCTTGCGTTGCAGTACTTGATTATGTACAGACCGCCCGTGAAGGGCTTCTGCATGGGCATTTTAAGGGAGCTTTCGGAGGGCGACCAGGAGGACTTGAAGTCGGAGGCCACCAAGTTGCTAGAGAAGTACGATGTGAAGGCGTAGAGTGGAGGAACATGTGCAGTAGTACGGGGAGGAAAATGTACAGTAATCGTGGAAGTTACGTAGGGGATGTGGAAATGGGGAGAATAATGTTGAGTGTTTTACTCGTGCGGAGTGAAAAAGAAATAGTTTATAGGAAATGCAGAGTCTTGAGATTGCAATGAGGCAGAATGTTGATTGTAGGATATGAAGTGGGGTTGCAAAACGTAGATAAGACAACTTATACGGGGTGGGATTTCAGAGGTTGAGCTTCAAGAGTTTTCAAATGAGAGGGTTATGATTTGTGGCAAGCGGTTTGTAGTTGTAAATGTCATTCTGTTCGGGATCCAAACACCGCAGACAAGGAGACGGCTTGCTGTGGTAATGTAGACAAATGGAAGGCTCGATAAGTCTAGGTCTGTAGTGGCTAAAATAATTGTATGTAGGTATAGCCATGTGTGTTGCCTGGCTACTTAGAAACGAAGCAACCAATGAATACTTTCGAGAAGCCTTTTAATTGGCTTCTACTAAACTAATAATAAGAGGTTTCAAAAGTTTCGCACAATTGTTGCAAAATTTACTTCGAACTGAAAGAACTCATGGTCCAGCGAACAAAAACTACCGTCGGCACCAAAAATCCAAAAACACCCAAAATGCACCCAAAATCCCCATGAATACGCCTCCTCGTACAAGCTCGCGCCACCATGGCAGGCACTTCGAAAGCTTTCGAAAGCCAGCGGTTTCGCCCTCGTCGCAAAACCTGTCGCAAAACCTGTCGCAAAACCTGTCGCGAAATGTGTCGCAAAACCTGTCGCGTTTCAGCACACTGTCGTGAAACGCCAGCGAAACCGTCTAACTACGCGTCTTTCAAGGGCTCGTAAATACACAGGAATACGATCGCGCCACGCTACCATTCCAGCGTCGCAGGAGGAAATGCCGCGATGGGCCCAGACCCTTCGGCCAAAGGTGGCGCGTGCTGGTGCACGGGTGTGCTCGTAGTGGGGGCGTGTCAGACTCCGGGTCACACGCTTCTAGAACTGGGTAGTTGTAGGGGTGTCTAGGGTCTCATCTGGTGGTTTTTTACACAGCCCTCGCGAAAAAGAGCTCGATAGTGAGAGCGCAAAAGGGAGTGACAGAGGGCAAAATCCGTTGAGAATTCCGATTTGCGCACCTCATCCAAAAGCGCCTGGGTCTGCTCCGGAAACACTCCTTTAGCCAAGTTTCTGTTCAAGAACAGTGCTGGTAGTGCTCGGTAGAGACAGGTTCTTTTATCGTTGGCTGAGCTATTGGCCGAGGTGATTCAAAGCTTGCGAGACAGATATTGGCTGTTGTCAGGGTCTTGATAGGTGGCCATCAGTCTTACTTATCTACTCCAAATCCCAAGAAGGCCCCTCCTGAGGCTACTCCCCATCATCACTAGACTTCCAGTCTTCGCACTTTGCCCCTTTCCACCAGGCTCCTCAATCGGCCGTCCCCCACCCACTCCACACAGAGACCCCCCTCTCAATGGGCATCGAGGACTACGGCTTTGACGCCAGAAAAGAGATCAAGAAGAACGACTTGGAGGAGTCCACCTTCGACATCGTCGATGTGGACCGCTTCCACAACACCAAGTTCTCCACCCTCTTCGCCTACCTCACCACATGGGTTCTCATGATCCTCTCGTGGGTCTTGTTGGGCACAGACGTCTACACCTGTCTCAACATCCTTGTCTTCCACCGGTGGTCTTCGGACAGCGTTAAGCCGTACGCGTACTCGGTGGCCAAGTGGATCTTCACTTGCTGCATCATTTTCGAGCTCTGCTTGCTCGTGTACCACTGGATCCGCGCCGTCAAGACCTACCGGACCAAGAACATCGCCCTCGCCTACGTCAACCCCATAGCGCGGTTGCTCTACGTGGTGCGCTCCTATAACTACCACTGCCTCTTCCACAAAATCGAACAGGACAGCTTTTTCGACTGGGCCTGTTTCTTGGCCTACCAGGAGATGGACGGTGCTCTCCAGATCTTGGTGGCAGACACGCCCAGACAGGTGATCAACATCCTCACTTTGCGCTTCTATGCAACCGACGGAGAGCTGTCCAACGACATCATTGCCAACATCAAGAGGATTGCAACCACCAACTTGCGCTTGGCCATAGTGCTCTCGTTCATGTGCTTGTCGGTGGCCATTTGGTCGCTCTTCTTCTTCATTTTCGTGTTTGGCGCGCTCTGCTACGTTCCCGTGATCGTTAAGATCCGCAAAAAGGGCTTCCGCTCTTTGAAGAAGTACTGCTGTTCCGTGGTCAACGAGAAGGTGCGCATGCTTGTGCGCAACAACCACAAGCCCAAAAAGGTGCTTCTCGAGAAGGGCATCCTCAATATGAGCGACATCAACGCCAACCCCTTGCTTTCCTCCTCCACCTCCACCTTCAACGAAGGCTTCCAGTACAGGGGCGTTTCCAACATGTCGTCCAGCTCTTTGTCGCAAGCGCAGTCGAAACTTCTTCGCCAGCAACCATCGCAATCTTCACTCTCTCACAACGACAACTTCAAACTACATCGCATAGCCAAGGATTACGGAAATGCGGCTCAGTCCTACGAGTCGCTTCCATTGCGGGATTTGAGTGCATCCAAGCCCTCTAACCTCAGGAACATGTACAAAAATCCCGATATGGGTGAGTCCACCTACTCCGTGGATAGCAGGGTCCCCGAAAACCCCTTCCAGGACAAACGCAGCAGCGAGGAGCTTCTTTATGGTAAGCCATACGAGGCGGACTTCGCCGAGCCTCAGGTACCTGGAAAGTCCTTCAAAAAGGCCTACAGAAAGCCCCCCTCGCAGCCCGTCCTTATAAACCCGTTTACGGACCTGTCCGCGCGATACGATCAGGTGGACTACGAGTCCAGCCATTCTGGTAGCTCTGTGGGTGGGCCTCCAGCAATGTCGGAGAGGCTGTATTCTCAGTCCTCTTTGACGAACGAGAGGCCGGTCGCTCGTGGCTCCGAAAGGCTGTATTCGCAGACCTCGTTGGTACATGAATCACCGTTTGTTACTAAGAACGTGAGACAGTTTTCGCAGTCTTCTTTGACACACGAGATGCCGCAACGTGGGACAGAGAGACTGTTTTCACAGACATCTTTGTTGCAAGAAAAGCCCTTCCCGGTGCAAGATAACCTCTCAGAGTACATTTCTCCAAGAGAGCTGTCTGAGTATCCCCCAAGACAGCTGTCGTTGGATTTCGGAAGGCACGAAACAAGGGACGCTAGCGGCCGTCTGCTAACATACGAGAGCTTCACAGAGAGCTCTGCTGGCAAGGGAGACAGCGAGACGGCACTTCCATACCCAGATCCCAAGAAAGAAGCCTCAGAGAGTACACCGTATCCCATTAGGGGCGTTTCCATGTACGGGCCCCAGAACGGTTACAGGGGGACGTGAAAAGAGGAAAAAAAGCAGGGATTTATATAGAGGCTGGAGAGTTGCAGAAAACTCTCAGCCAACTAATGGAAGGTTGTTTGAATGAGGTACAAAGGGCTTCTGGGTGTTATTGGTTGTCGGTTCTCCTGGGGTAACCGATTAAGCACATGTATCGTCCTTTGAGTAGGTGTCCCTTCGTTTGCACAGTTTTGTTTCATATGTAATTGCAAGCCTCACATCCGTCTCTGCTATGACTGGTTCGCAGAGGCTCCCACGGTGTTCTCAGCTTCTCTATTTCTGAGGCTCGGTCTCCCCTCCTCTACGACCTCGCAAATCACTTCTTATTCCTATGTACTACCTTTCGGCCCAGATACGCATATATACAGTTACTTCTTGCTCTCGTACTCCTTTCTCAACTTGGCCAAGTCGGAGTCGGAGATAGGCGGAATGGGAATGTCCTCAAACTCATCCTTGCTCAAGGTGTTGAAAGTGTAAATGTAAACACCGAGCGGAAAAGCGGTGGCCACAATGAAGCCTATGGTGTTTCGCCAGAAGTACGGGGCCCGCACCCGCAACATGGCGGGACTCATTTCAAACGTCTTGGGGTCGCGGTACTTGCCGTGTCCTTTTCTGTCTGTTAGTAGCGGATTTGGTGCTTTTGAGCCTGGAAAAAGCCCAAGCGGCATCTCCCGGCCCGAGGAAGGGCCTGGAAGGCTGAGTTCAACATACGGGGCGCCGATTACTGCCATGGTGAGAGTGGTATGATGGAAGATGGAAACAGTGGAGAAGTTTTTTGTGCGTGCGGAAAAAGCGTGGTTGCAATAATGCCTCCCATGTGAAGGGTACTGGGAGAAAAGGCTGCCGTTGATGTGTGTGATTGAAATGCTCTTGTTTTCTTCGACAGGATCATCCGGGGAGGGGTACTCTTTGAATGTGTGAATCTGTCTCTTGGTGAATTTCGCGGTAGTGCTCGTGGGTTCCCACTGGCTTTGGGCTAGCGAACCTCACCTTCACTAGTTTTGAAGGCCACCAGGTCTGCCGGTCCCATCCGCCTCCTTCTAGCTCCCAAATGCTCCAGTCCTCCTCTACTCGGTAGCTCCCAGCCTCTCTATCTTCTCCTCTCTCACGCCTACTGCTACGCTGCCTCTATCTCTTGTTTCTCCATGATGCATTACTACTAGTAGTGGTTCAACCGCCACAACGTCACCTTGCCCACGTCATTTCCCACCGCCAACATCTGGTTGTTGGGCGTGAACTGCACCGACGTCACACGCCCCAAAGGCGTCCCCGACGTGGGCCAGTTGGAAAACACCGTTCCGGAGGGCATGTGCACCAACCGCAACGCGTCCTTCACGCCCCGAGAGGCTATGCACAAAACCTGTCCATCGGGCGAGAACTCCAACAGCGAGATGCTGGAGACCAAGTTTCCCACGGACTTGAACGGCTTGGGATTCTTCTCAAGCAGCTTGCGGTCGTATATGTTCACAAGCCCGTTGTTCGAGCCTATGGCGAGCCACCTGTTGTTGGGCCCCCCGAGCTTGAGTTTGGTGATGCCCACGCCCTCGTCCTGCCACTTGCGGAGCACCAGGCCATGGTGCTTTCCCGCACTGACACTCTCATTGACTGCGTACTCAGAAACCTCGCCAGCCGAGTTGGTCATCACGAGGTAGGACTCGTCCCGAGCAAAGTCGAAGTCCACGACATCGCCCTCGACCTTGAAGCCCGTGAGCCAGCGGCCCGTCTCGCCACTCACCAAGTTGGCCCAGCCGTTGGTGCCTCGCAAGGCCACGTACTTTCCGGTGGGTGAAACCACGAAGTGCTCAAACGACCGTTGGGTGTTCTCGTGGCCGTACATACGCGAGATCTTCTCCACGTCTC
Organism: Wilhelminamyces tanticharoeniae; assembly: GCA_030558325.1. Classification (NCBI taxonomy): domain Eukaryota; kingdom Fungi; phylum Ascomycota; class Pichiomycetes; order Serinales; family Metschnikowiaceae; genus Wilhelminamyces; species Wilhelminamyces tanticharoeniae. The sequence continues at coordinate 255,363 of JAJMSI010000020.1, read as the reverse complement.
CACTGTTGAGATCCCACTTGTGCATGTAGCGACGTCTTCCGGCTGCGAAAACCTGGTTTTTGCCGTCGGCGTTGCCGAGGGCCGAGAACTGTGCGCTTTGAATGGGCAGGTCCTTGAAATGCAACGATGTCACGAAATTGTTGGTCTTTCCATCGATGTGGAACACGCGGACCGTCCGGTCGAAGCCGGCCGTGAGCATCAACGGATGCGTGTGGTGGAAGGACAACGCCTGGACACCCGAGCGCGACCGCTTGGCCTGGTTGGCGTCTTTCAAACGCGTGATGGAGATCTTGTGGGGGGGAATGAGCCTGTGCTTCTTCTGAACCACAAACTGCTGAGTTTGGGCCAATACGCTCAAAACGGCGTTGGTGTTGTTTCTGTGGGCGGCCACAGGTGCATCTGTGTCAGCTTCTTCGTTGTCGTCATCTTCAGGCGCCTCCTCTAGCGCATCGGCCCACGCTGGCCGGGGATATATCTTTTCGAATTGTGCCCTCAACCTTCTCACGTAGGAGGCTCCAGAAATGGCCGTTTCGCTGTGAGATTTGCGCAACTTCTTTAAGCGGTCGCTGGTGGCAACAGAAACGCTCAAGCGCTCGTCGTCACTGTCTTCCCAGGCGTTTTCTGAGTCGCTTTCGATATCGGAGGCGCCGTTTTGGTCAACGTCCATATGGTCTCCACCGGCACCCTCGTCATCTATAAAGAACAAGTCGTCGTCCTGGACACCGTCTATGTCGCTGTCGCTGTCCTCTTCAGGTTCTGAGGCCACATCTCCCTCGTCAGAGGAGTAGTCATAGAGGTTTTCCACTTTTCTCAAGTTGGCCTGAAAATGCTCCAAATCGCCGAAAACGAGCCGCTCCAAAGCGAGCTCCTCCTCATCCTTCGGCGGCACCTCCATGTGCTCGTCAACCGGTTGCACAGGTTTCACGACGTTCATTTGGGCGTGCTCTGTACTGGTGCTGTAGTGGTAGTTGAAAAAATCAGGCTCATCTCGAAAAACTTCATGCAGGAAAGTGATGGGGTGGGTGGAGTTGGTGTGACGAGAAAGAGATCCTTTGGTAATGATGGAGATTCTGGAGAGGAGACTGGCGAGGGCATAGGGTTGGTACTGCTAAGGAGTTTAGTGTTTACGGGATATTTTGGGTATAAAAGCACGCCAAAAAGGACTCTTTATAGATAGGGAACCTCTCTGTATGGGTACGGGCCTCTATTGAGAAGACCGTTCCAGGTGAAGAAAGAAGCCTGTAGAAGAACATGTCCCGCTGTAGGAATTTCCTATAACAAGAGGCGGCCTTCTTTATCCTTTGGAAAGAAGTCTCTCGTCACCCACGTCTACACTCATTGTCTATAATATGTATTGGGCCATCCTGCCCTTTTATATGTACAAAGGCCATTGCCTTCTGATGCCTTGGGATATCTTGCGATATATGCTGTGATCTTTTTCACTTCTTGAGCTCCCCCAAGAAGCTCACAAAGTACTTTTTGAACTCGCGCTGGTCCAACTTGAGCAAATTCTGGCCAAAGTCGTTCAACAAGTTCTGGGCCATTCCCACGCTGCCCAAGTAGTTGATCAAGTAGTTGACGAATTCCTGCTGCTTCAGGACTGCGGCATACGTGTTCAACACCATAGACAAGTCCTGGGCCAAGTTGCGGAATTGCGCGTCCTTTAAGTCGAACTCGGGTGCCTTAAACGGCATTTCAAACGACAACTTGACCGAGGAGCCCATTAAGTACTCGTCTATGCCTTCCACCGGCGCCAAACTGTCGCTGTATTTGTCACTGGGATCTTTGATTTTGCCGTTGTTGCAGCCAATCACGTTGATAATGTTGATCAATTGCGCAATGGCGAGTTTGGTGGCCGTGGTGTCCGTCAAGTCGTAGGCAAACTCAAAGAAGGACTGGAGAATGCGCGGAAACTGCTGCTTGTTGGTCTCGGTGATCAAAAGGGACGCCTGGTTGTTGGTGACGATGGCGCCGATGAAGTTCATATACGCCTTTTTCAAAGCGTACTTGTCACGAATGAGGTCCGGGTACTCCTGGTTCTGCTCGATGCTAAGAAGCTCATAGATCTTGTTGATCAGCGGCGTCAATAGGTTGTTTAAAAGCTGGTAGATGCTGTCGTTGGTCTTGAACTGGTGCGCAATCTGCCCGAGAAAACTTAAGAAATCGCTGAGCTCGCTAATTTTCAAGTTGGACGTCGCCAATATGATCAGGACCAACTTGCTGAGATGGCCACTGCTCTGGTTCTTCAACACCGGAATAAAACGCGCGAAACAGAAGCGAGAGGCATCCCTCACGTTCTCAAATTTGGAGAAGTTCTCTAGCGTGATCAAAACCACCTGGCTGGCGTTGTCGATTTTACCCACAAACTCGTCCAGAGAGGCGCCCTCGAAGCCCCTGACGATGGTTCCCATTGCCATCAAAGAGTGGTGTGCTTGCAAGGGAATGAGGGCGTTTACAGCCTTATCTTCTCTGGAAATGCACGTCTCCAAGTTGCCGAATAAGGGCTGGAAAATAAAGTCGAGCAACTTCAAGTTCAACGCGTTGTTCTGGTTGTTGGAGATCAAAAAACCCACAGACTCGAAGAGATAGAGCTGGTTGTTGAAGTTACCGTTTTCCACCAAGTCGTCGTCTTCATCCTTGGTGGGAAGCTCTGCGGTGATCACAAGTAAGGGCGCAAGCTTGACTAAGAATCCGTTCAAAAAGTCGTCGTTCAAGGAGGGCCTGGTGAGCTTAACAAACCTGAAAAAAAGGTACCACAGCCGCAAACGCACGTTTTCCTGCTCGTTGAAGAGTCCGTAGGGGCTGGTGAATATCTCCAATATTTTGAGCACAGTGGCGTCCGTGTTTTCGAAAAATTTCAAGTTGTAGTGGCGCACAATAAGTTCGAAAAAACCGAGCTGGATTTTGGGGTGGTTGATCAAAAGCGCCTGCGAGTTGCTGACCAACTTAAGAAGGTAGTTCTGGAAGAGGACGTATGCCTCAGAGGTGTAAATCTGGCTTTTGGGCACGCCTATTAAGTTATTTTTCAACGAGTCTGCAAAGTTGTTCAACTGGTAGAGACCGAGCTCGGTGGTTATCCAGTCGTTGGCGGCATTAGTGGTCAAGCAACCAAAAAGCGACTTTTCAATCACCACAGGCACCGTTTCCAAGTACAACTTGGGCGCTAAAATGGCGATAGTGTCCTGGAAAACCTTTAAACGGGCACGAATTTCGTCAAACTGTTCGTCAGTCTCCAAGCCGTCGTCGTCAGAATCAAATTTCATCTTGAGAATCACCTTGTTGAGGAGAGTGGCCAAAAGGTCCACCAGAACCAATTGGCTGAACTTCTTGCACACCAACAAGTACAGCTGAATGAAAGGGAACACCTGCTGTGAAACATCGTCGTACTCGTGAGTAAGAAACTCCAAAATCAACGGCCACAACTTTAAGAGTTCGGCGTTCATATCGGCGATGAGGGCAGGCTCGTTTTCCAAGCCGATGACGAGCTCTGTGCCGATCTGGTTGGCGAGCTTGGCCAAGTTCTCGATGAACTCTACGTCGTCCTCCTTGAAGGAGGTGATAACGCCCGTCAAGTTGAGCAAGTTGATCAACTGCAACTTATTGGCGGCCTTCATCTTCTTGGAAATGACCTCGATGAGCGTCAAGCACGCCTGGTTCTTCTTGGCGGGCTCCTTCAAGTACTGAAACACCAGGTTGAGGAAGTCGCTGGTGACGAAGAGCGAGATCTCCATCCAGTTGATGTACTGTCCCACTATAACGAGGGTGTTATTGAGCACCTCGTTGTCGGAATTGGCTGCGCTCAAAATGCGGTACCACGAGGCCACAAGCGCCTCCATGTCGCTGGCCCTGACGGCGTCCTTGAGAACAGTGTTTCTGTCCTGCTCCTCCTTAGAGCGCGGAATGAGCTTGTCGCCTATTTCGTAATGAATGGCTATCACCACACGCGTGTAGTAGTCAAGGGCCACGGTGCTGCCGCTCTCCGTGAGTTTCAAGAGGTTGCGGAGGAAGCCAGGACAAATTCCCGTGTACACGCGGCAAAAGACGCTCGCAAAGAGGCCTGCGAGCTTGTTGCGAAGATAAACGGCATCGGCCACGTTGGACGCCACCAAGGTGTCGAGGAAGGCAAATAGCCGGGTATTCAAGTCCGCAAGCTCGTCTGCGCCCAATTTGGCGATGTTCTCGTCAACCACCTGGAAAACAAAGAACTTGAGCCCATCGTTTATGGGCTCCCCAGAGGCCGCTCTTTGGAGAATATCTGTGCACAGCTTGTAGCCCTCCGGGGTGGATTTGATGTTGTTGATGAAGTCGTAGGCCTGGCTCTTAAGCCCGGGGTCTGCGGTGCCCGAAAGGGCGATTTCCACCGCCTGCTGAATCTGCAGGTCCATGGAGTGATGGTGTTGTTAGAGGGAGCGGATTTTGGGGGGCACAAAAATGGCTGCAACGAGCAGTGCTAACAAGGTTCCTGGGCACACGGGGACAAGCAGAAGTTTCTTAGGTCTGCTTGGGGCGTTTGGGGGCGTTGTTTGGTCTGCTTTTGCCGCTGGTGGTGAAGATCGTATTGAAAATTTTTGTATGGTTGGGACGGACACGACAAAGGTGGGGAGGACAGAAGGGGACGATTACCAGGCTTTCAGGGCCTCAAACGGCTGCAAAAGAGACGTGAGCCTGCCCTGTATAGAGACACCGGTGCTGTGGCAGCTCCCCCGACTTTGAAAAGCCAAAAGTGTGGGCCTTGGAGCCGCTTACGCTAAAATTGGGGTCTTAACTATGGGACACCCTGCCAACAGAGGAGAGAAAAAGGCTCCCCCAGAAGGCCCGAAAAGGCGGTTGAGATCAAATGCGTGGTAGAACATGCCCTATATAGTGTCTCTCTGGCTCTGGAGGCTATTTTCACGGCGCTATGCTGCTCTTCTCTCCTATAGTACTGTTGGTGCGGCTGCGAAATTCTTCGCTCACACGATACATATTTGAATCAGTCTGACCGAAACACGAGGTTTTTCTGAGTAACTACCACGAAAGATGCCCTTTTGACAATCGGAAGACCCCTCTTCTTCCACACAAGCTTCAAAGTCGCCGCTTTTTGCCCCAAAGCTGTTTTTTTGAGACTCTCATTACCTTATGGAATGTGCTTCTCTTCCCAATTACAGCTGTTATTACACAAGGTCTTCGAAAATGGACAGACAAAGTGCCCTTGAGCCCTCGGCAGACACTCTTATCTCCCCAATATGTCTTCCATCCCGGTTTACTCCCCACAACACTTCCACTATTATCGAACCATTGGCACGTGACCTCGAAAAAAAATTCGGCTTTTGGTGGCCTATGGCAGAGAGTCCATTCTCGAACCCCCGCCGGCCCCAACGCGTGCCAGATTCGTTTACCGACTTTCAGACCTCCTTTACAGCAATAAGAGGACACTCATTGACCCACGGGCTTTTTGTGCAGCCTAAAAGCTCCTTTTCTGACAAGTTACATCCCTTTCAACGACCACCATTAACACTCCATATCTGGCGCAGAAACGCCCCCTTCTTTATGACAGCGTCACTACAGAGCATCACATCACATAACTAAAAAATGGTCTTTCGAAACAGCCCCTTTGCGCGATCGTACCAGAACTTGGTGTACAACATCAAACATTTCAAGCCATCGTCCAAACGACCGCCATTTAGGGCGATGAACCACCCTTTTTGCACCAACTCACAGCTTCTTGATGCATCGTATACAAACTGGATGCTCAAAACTTCGAAGGAAATACCTGGAAAGCTCTTGAATCATCTAGTTGAGAGCCAAAACGAGTACGAGAGAGCCAACAAGGAGTATACCAAAAACCACCAAAATAGGTCTAAAAACAGCATTTTCAACGAGACACCCACAGAGGCAGTTTTCACACAGCATTTTTCGCCAGCTGATCACGTTCATGTGGCGGAAACGGTCAGCGATCCCCAGCTACAGGCCGAAATACGGAGCCTCATACAAAAAAAAAGTTTTGAGACCATTGCAGACCGGCTCACACTCGCTAAGGAAAGCGGAAAATACGTCGATACAGAGGTCATCAACGAAATGGTCGAAAAGTGCATAGCGGAGTTACCGGCGGTGCCTTTTTCGGAAATTCCTTCCATCGAGGAGTGCAAAATCGAGCCTCCTCGACATATAGGGGTTCATCAGATTGCATCTGATACCAGGTACAGGCAAATTTATGAGAACATCCCGTCTCTACATCGAGTGTGTCGTCTATACGAACAGTCATCGTATTTGAACAGGCGATTTCAGGAGAATTACATCTGGGTGTGCTACCACATGGACGATACCAACGCTCTCCAGGAGTTGCTATACGCTTATTTGAAGCACGAGAACTACAACAGCACCACTCTAAGTTATCTCATGAGCAGCTTCATTCTCAACTACGAGGTGGAGTTCTGCAAGAACTTGTTCCAGAATATCTTGGGCATGGGCCGCTCCTTGGGCACCGACCTCCTAGAAACGACAATTATACAGCTCATAAGAGTCAAGGCTGTCTTTGCGAACGTCACAGAGATCTTCGAAATGTGGATTCGCCCGGAGACCGCTTTATGCTGTGCAGAGCCCTCCAAGAAGACTATTGTTCTCGTTCTCAGGGAGTATTTGAGCCGGGGAACAAATGACGATATACGGGCCTTCACCAGGACCCTTCAAGAAAGACAGCTTTTGGGCGACCCGCTCATCATGGCCACCATGGCCCAGGGCGAGATCGTAAACAGGAGCCCTTTCGAGGACCAGAAACCCGTGGTGGAAACAGACATTATACGCATAAACCAGATAGTCTCCTCCATTGATAGAGCGGATATTAGCACTCTAACGGGCGTGCTATACTCTTATCTCAGTTTCTTTGCCAAATACTCCAACTTGAAGATGATGCAGCTCATTTTGATGAAGATGAACGAGCTCAAGGTGCCCATAAACGACCAGTTCTACAGCATAATAGGGCAACATTACAGCCGCTCCGAAAAGTTTCTTCCGCTTTTGAGCTTTTTGACGAGGACTCTGGAACGGGATCTTCGCTACAGCCCTGTTTTTGTCAAGCTCTTATATGACACTTATGTGGGAACTTACCCCCATTATGCTCTCCAATTTCACCGGAGTTTCGTCGTGTGGGTGAGCGAAAACAGCCGGTTTTGCACTGAAGACAAGGAGCTCCTTTTGGAGAACTGCAAAATCCACAAGATCGAGTCCACTATCACGCCCTACGGCGTCACAAACGCCTCGTTGGAAAACACGAAGAAGTACGACTCCTCCAGCTGGGTGAAAATCATCTGGCAGAAGGATCGGTGGACCGGAAAAGCTGCGAAAAACAGAGAGCAGGTCGCCTTTCGTGTGGGTAAGGGCTTGAGGGACGTTTTGCGGAAAGGAGTGGAGCCGGACGCCCTGGTGCTTCACACCACCTTCAGAAGACTGCCTTTGCAAAGCAGAGTTCATTTGCTTGAGATGATGAAAAGCTTGCGTCTCAGCAAAAGCTACATTCGGTGCCAGATCCATGGCTTTCAGATGTACAGCGATAAGGAGCTGTTAAAGGAGTTCGCGGCTGCGAACAAGCATCGACTCAGCACCAGAAACAAGATCTTGCTCGCACGCATCATGATGAACAAGAAGATGTACAGGGAGACCAGCAATTTGACGGAGTCGGTGAAACTGCACCAGATGACCGATAAAGTAGCGCTCACCAGGTTGAACATCCGTCTCAGAAACGAGATCTCCAAGGAAAACTACCGCAAAATGGTGCAAATTATGGACGAATTTGCCATCAACGAGACCATTTTGAGCCCCTACATCTCCATGCATTGCAAGTACATCGAGCGGAAGTTGGTGCAAAAGGAGCAGAAAACGGGCGGGGGCCCCAGCGTATCTTTACAGACTGCTTTGGCCAGAATACGGGGCCTTATTGGCGACATAGAGGTCCGCTTGGGCCGTGACAAGGCCGATTTGGGCACCAAGGTCAAGGAGATGTTTGCGGTTCTCGATGGGTGGATGGACCGCTCAAAAGACGATAGAAAGTTGTAAATAGGCTGGAAACAGCACATGCATAGATAGACGATATCGGAATCTCTGGTAGAAGCCATATGTGGATTTTTTGGCTGAGAAAAAGCGCTGATGTGGGAAACTTTGGGGAGTACTTTCTTCCCAGGGGGGCCGAAAAACTCGAAAAAAAGAACATAATGCCTGAAATATGCCTTCAAATGGTTGCCTCCCTCAGCGCCAGCCCCATCGGCCCCCTTTGGGCACTCCCGAATTAGGGCCCAGTGGACCTGAGACAAGCGCCTGCATATAATCCCACCGACTGGCACGCTAACCAAATCTCCTGCATGCAACAACATCATCTCTCCCCATATAAGCCTCCACCAAGATACCTTACTCTCACCCCAAAACGCCAGGAAATGTCAGGGCCGTTCGACGATGAAACGGCCTTTTGGAGCCAGTTGGTAAGTACACACGTTCCAAATTTGGTATCGCCACTAACGTTCAGGACCCCGCATTGGTGGGTCTGCTTATAGGCAAAATCAACAGCACATTAGAGTGCACCATATGTTCGGAGATAATGCATGTGCCCTTCCTCACGGAGTGTGGGCACTCCTTCTGCTACGGATGTCTTAGTCTGTGGTTCGAGTCCAAGATCAACTGTCCGACGTGTCGCAGGGACATGGAAAACACACCCATTCTCAACATCCAGCTCAAGGCCATCAGCAGCAGCATAGTGGACATGGCTGCAGACGTTGTGGGGGCCTCAGAGGAAGGTGCGAGCTTGAAAGCCGCACGTGAGGGTGCAATCAAGGAGTACGAGGAGGATTTTTCTAAAAAAAGGCTCTTCAAGGACGCCTTCAAAACGGTTCTAACGCTCATAGATACCTCCGACGGCGTTCCACGGTGCGGAAACTGCCACTGGGAGGCGCACGGCAGCTCGTGTCTCCATTGCGGAGCGCTTTTTCGCACCCCTCGCGAGGACAGCTACTACGACACCGATGACGAGGACGCGTACCTCGAGGACGAGGAGATCCGCATCCAGGAGGAGGAGCATCCCAATGAGTACGACTCTGAGGACAGTTTCGTGGATAACCGCACGTTTGATGCTATAGATAGGGACCTCGACCTGGAGGACGATATCCTCTCGTCGTCTGGTTCGGGCGAATGGGTGGGATTTGACGACGTCAACGCCCTCAACAGTCATGAACACTCGCCCGAGGTGGCCTGGGAGGCCGAGGGCGGCTTTGAGGTGGACGAGGAACGCATGCACGAGGTTCTAGATGGTCTCCACGAAGACCACCTCGGAGAAACCGTGGACTTAACCGGCGAAGACGACGACGACATCACCGTGCGGCCACGCCCCCAGCGCGTCATCTTGGACGATGACGAGAGCGAATAGCCGAAACTAGCGTGCTTCGAGTGGGCCTGGAGGGTGCTTATAGGGTCGTGCACAGACCGGGTGCAAACCGAGCCTGCACACAATCCTCCAATGGCAGGCCCGCAAATTTTCATGAACTGATTTTCTACTCTATACAACGCCAACATGGACCCCCAGAGAATCATCAACTTACAGAGACAGTACCAGAACTCCAGCAAGAGATTGTGGTTGAGAGGAAAGCACTCTGCTTTCTTGGTGTACCCCTTCTACGCGTTGTTCACCATCTCCACCGCCTCGTCTTTGTTTTTTACCGGCAGAGCCATCTTGGGCATCAAGCCTGAGGAGAACTAAGGAGTGGGAGGCAGATAAAGGCTTGTGGGCTACTTTGGCGGACAATTGTCGCTTTTGGTGCGGAGCGGCCAGACTTGTGGAGACTTCAGCAAAGTGCTGAGTGTCTAGGAATAGTCCTTCTGCATTACAAGAGCCAGGCAATGGGCCCAGAGCCAGTTATTCTAGACGAATGTATGCATAATAGGAGACAGTGTAGACGGGGGAGGAAGGGAAGAGGGACGCGAAAGAAAACAGAGGGAGAGAGACAGTGAGATAAGAAGAATGAGAGAGGGAGCACAGAGTCCGAGAGTAAGAGGAGCAAGGGAAGAATAAAAGAGGAGCAGATGAGACAGCAGAGAGAACGGACCATGCGAAGGATGTTGGATATGTGGAGGAAGAGGGCAGTAAAAGAGCGCAGATGGGGATTGGCTCCGCTTCTACAGGGTAGCACTAGGCGGTCTCACCACAGGGACTATAAGTGGCAACGGTAGCACCCATTTCTACCAGCAGCCTATGCAGATAGACGCCTTTGAGTGCTTCTGGACGGCTCCCAGGACCCTCGCTGCGGGCTCTACCTGGTGGCCCCTGTTTATGGCATTTCACTTCAGAGGGGCCCATCTACGAGGGTCCTAACGAGAACATGGTGGCGTCGCATGAGCCCCACATCAAGTGTTTCACGTCTGTTTTCACGAAGAACTCAAGAGCGAAGATTCGGAGGTATTTCCCAAAGGCAGGTCGCAGAAGAGTGTTCCGTGGACATCTATCTTGCAGTGGGCCCTGTCTAGGATGCAAACAGCCCCACAACCCCGTTTCCTTGTACCCTTTGCAACTCTCAACCGATGCTAGTACCTGATCTTCCCCACTCCAAGCTTAACGCCCTCGAACTGCCACTGCCTAATTGGACCCAGCACAGGCCCAACTGCTTTCCCGCTCAAACCAGCACTTTTTCTTCTTTTTTGGTCTCACCACCCATCCCCTTTCTTCTCACTTCCCCATACTTTTTTCTCACCCAAAACCGCCTGAGAAAACGGTTGGGCCCTCCCCAAAGACACCAAATCCAGCACCACTGCTCAGCGTCTTTCTCGTACCACCTAAAGGCGCCCATATAACCAGCATGGATGATACGCCAGCCTCCGGGCCCTTTATGGGCCTTCCGGAGCCCATTCTCCTCCGCATTTTCTCGTTCCTCCCGCAACAGGAGACCATCAACTTCGCTTTGACGAACTACAACTTGTACATATTGTGTCTCCGGAAGCTCTACAGGCGCATCAGCGTTCAATTGAGCCCGCCCCTCAGAGCGGCGCTGGAAGGCTGCAAAAAAAGAGACTTTGTGGACTCCAACTACACGTCCGTGTACGGCTTTCTTGAGCGCACCTCCGAGGAGAACCATTTGCGGCTCCTAGACGCGCGCATCCAAGCGCTCACGGAGTCGCTTTCCGTCAACACCCAGCTCATCGAGCTCGTCGAGGAGGTGGCCGTTGACGACGCCCTCGAGGGGCCCGTGGTGGAGTCGTTGCGGAGGCTTTTTGCAGTTTTGGCGGACCATACGGGGCCCACCAACGTCAAGAAAATCCACATCAGCGACCGCGGACTCAGAAACACGCTCAACTACGCGGAGCTCAAGCTCCGGTTCGCGTCGTTGGAGTCCGTGACCATCGACGACTACGACGAGTTGGGCGACTTGCCGCGGTTCAAGAACGCCCGGGAGTTGATCGTGGACGTGCCCGAAACGGCGCCCAAGGCGTACTACACGCCCTACCTCAGCGACTCGCCCTTCAACAAGACCATCGACAGCCTCACCGGCATCAAGCACCTCTACGTGAGCCCGCGCGGGTACCGCGGTTTTATGCTGCGGTTGCGGCAGTTCCAGAAGCTCCGGCGCTTCAAGCTCGACTTGAAAACGTTCACCATGGTGCACCGGCACTGCGAGAACGAGCCCATCCCCGAGCTCGCGTACGACTTCCTCAACTTCGGCACCGTCCAGGAGTTACAGCTCACAGTGGGGTGCGACTACGGCGCGTCGTGCGAGTCGCATTGCATGGACTTGCTCTGCCACGAGCTTTCGTACATTCTCACCAAGAGCCTCCGGAAGTTGGCGCTCGTGCAGCTCCTCGAGCGCAAAAACCACGCCGGCAACGAGCACTGGGACATGGCCATGCTCAACTTCATCAAGAGGCTCACGGCCGCCCACAATAACCTCGTCTATGTGTCAATCCGCCACGACACCGAGGCAAGCACCGGCATCATCAACGATGGCTTCGAGGGCAACTACTTGCGGCGAATGAAGATCTACACGGAGCTCTTGCCGCAGGTCTTGAAGCGCAACCAGAGCAGGAAGGTCAGCGTGGTGCTCCCCAACTTCCTCAGCAGCTTGGCCTTCTACGAGCCTGCCATGAACACCATGATCTGGAACGGCTGCAAATGCGGCCACTGCGACACCTACCTCAAGCTCGTGGACGACTTTCTCTTCCACCACCAGTACCGGAAACCGGGAACAGACCTCTACAAGGACCTTGTCAGCAGCAACGTGGTGTACGCCCTTGGCGAGGCCCTCCAGAGGCGGTTCTTCCGCGACCCTGCTTTGGGGGACTTGGGTCTCTTGAGACGGCCCCTCAAGAGCGTGCAGTGGGACTTTCACAGCGTGGACTTTTCCGAGGAGCCGCTCAGGTGCCTTGCACACAAGAACTTCGAGGAGGGCGAGTTCGAGGACGACCGGGAGACGAAGAAAAGGGCGGTTTCGGGCCAGGACGTGCGGTGCCGATTTCTCCAGAACGAGGACCTTGCCAACTACGCCGTTTGCATGGGGCACTACTTGGACGACATGATGCTTAAAATGGTGTCTCTCAACCGTGGAAATGCCGAGGATGTGCACATAGGCGGCATTGAGGACGAAAACGACGGGGCCGTGGGCCTAGACCTCAACAAGGTGGTGATGAGCGGTATTGCCTACAACCTCGACAGGGAAAGCAATGGCACCGCTTTTTTCGAAAACGCCTACGATGGCATAATCAGGAGATAGAAGACGGAAGCACATGGCAACGGCAATAGCAATAGCAATGGCAATGGCAATGGCATTATATGTAAATGGGATCAATGCGGATCGCAGGGTAACGTCATCGGGCCTGGGACGCAGACAAGCTAATTTGCTGCAGACCCTTGCATTGGCCGGCGTGGGATCTGCAGGTGCCTGTTAGGGCCGGCGTGCGCACAATGCCGCCATTTTGTTGCGGATATCTCCTGTGCCCACTGCGGGCGCTTGCCTGTGATGAGGGACGATGGGCGTTGCTGCGCCGCAGGGTCCGCAGGTGCGTGCAGGTGTTTCGGACGAAACAAGGTTCAGGATATTTTCGGGCAAGCGGTACTTGGAACAGAGACAAATCCGGTGATACGACGTTCTTCGGAGTGGATCGAGCCATCGCAGCTGCGCTGGCCACAGGATGCCGGTTTGGCACTAGGCGATTATTTCTGGAGCACCCGATTTTGTCTGCACCGGGCATGTGTGTCTGCAGATGCCTAATTGCAAGGGTGCAGTGTGTAGTAACGATGGTCGCCGAGTGCAACTAGGCTCTATTCAGGAACGGTGGTCCACCCCTACTATGCAAAACTCAGGGTTCAAACGATGTCCCGATTAGGAAATGGGTGATGGGGGAGGGGTTGAAATCCCTGGTCTGAGCATAGCCGTTGCATACAAATATTTTTACGCTTGGCGTGAATATTGCTAATGTGAAACGTCGTATACGTAGCACACCCACATTTCCTGGCACTTTTTCGCATAGTATTTCCCATAGCGGAAAAGTAACAGTAGCAGAAAAAATACTACGGCCACAGAAAAGCGAAGCATGAGCCGCAATGCGTGCTGCACGGCCAGTACGAGATCCGGCCGGCGCGTTGGCGAGATCCGGCCTTATGCGCGCATTATGATTGGTGCGCTGGCCAATTTGCAGCCCCTATTCGCCCAGAGTCGCTGTCCGCGCACAGACGACGAGGGCAACGCAGGAATGGGCCTGGCACATTTGCAAGTCTGGCATTCCACTTCCGCGCGCATATTTTTGCCACATGCATCTCGTATAAATCAGTGTTTATCCGGCATGCAGGTGGTTGTGGGGGAATGTGCAGCGTCAGTTGATGTATGTTGGTGCCCTGGTCTCCAATACCGCGACCCTTTTTCGACCGACGACGTGCCGTGTCGGCACCTCTGGTAAAATCAGCACAGGACACCGATCGTACGAGAACGGTATGTTGATGGGTGGTAAAAAAATACTGCACCAGCTGATGAATGGGCTAACGCGGTCAGCGTTCAACGGTTATTTTTTTCACCACCTATTCCCTCGCAGCAACCGAAATAAGTTTCGGCACAACAAGCTAAGGTCAGCATTTTGGGGGGGCCGGTGGTGGCTATCACGTCACCAAGCAATTGACGGCCATGCCGAAAAATGCAGGCCGTCGCTAAGACAATCGGGTTCGCCTACCGCCATATTATTCTGGCAAGACCAAATAAGTGGCAAAATAATCCTACACCCTGACCAACAAAACGCTACTCAATAATAGTGATTGCCTGCAGGAGCCAGATCGATGTCCAGCAACTTAAAATGCCGTTGCGATAAGCAAACATGACACGAAAAACGCCGTATCTTTGTTCCTCGGTAGGGCGATTGCTTGCGATGAAATCGTCTCGATAACCAGGGTGCCTGCACGACTATTGTTGACGGACAATAGAGAGAAGTTCTAACCAGCAAACAAAATATGCGGACACAAACCGGGGCAAGGGCCCCAAAAGCGAGTCGGCAAAAAAATATTCGCACGTTAGTTTGTCAGTAACCCTCTAACCGACAAAATTTCTTGCCCGCATCGGTGGGCCCTATTTGCGTTGACGTACGTCGCGCTGTATGCAGGTGCCACCCCTGTAGGCGTGCATGCAGCAGCTGTTTTCGGACCGAGGGCTGCACGAGCCGCAAATCTGCCGTAATTAGGCTTTACCCGCAACCTGGGGCAGGGGCCGTGTACAGGAGGGGCTTTCGGGAATATTACAAAATGTGCCGATGTGGACTGGGCGCAGGTATAAGCCATTTCCAACATGTGCCAGGATGCATTATCTTGACGTAACTGCACGGTAAAGCCTTGTAGCGGGCGATTTATCTAAAAGACCCTTTTCGTATAAGGTTTTCTCTCAAGGTGGCCATACATAGAATCCGGCGAAATTTTGGGCAGTTCGGCAGAATGCGTGACACAAAATGCACTAGGATCGCCGCGTCCAATGCAGGATAAACCCGGTTAAATAATTATTTTCTTTCACGTGAGCTAGCACATGGAAACACACTCCATGAGCCAGGCATGTGGTGCAGGGAACATGTCAGCAGCGCGGTGGCGGCGTGACTACAGTGACAAGCGGGTTTCGTTCAGTGGCGGGGCCCGGGGCGTAGGGGGGCTAAAAAAATATTTATTTTACGGCCGCTCGTAGTTCCGTTCGAGCGTTATTTTTCGGGTATTTTTCGGGACTGTGCAGGAGTGCATTTGCCGATCTCGTCTAGGGCTTGCACACTTATACGGCGCTTGTGCCGATTCTGGTGCAAGATAATGTCGCGGGAGTCGTCAGCCAGAGCAAGTGTGCGTGTAAGCCACGAATCGGTACATATGGTTGGCCCAGGGTTTAGGGGTCGGAAATGGCGGAATTACCCGCCGCGCGTCTACACTGGCGGTGAGCTCCGACAGACAAAAAAGCCTGGGGTGTCGCAGGAGCCCGAGAATGTGGAGTGCCCTGTGCCCCACCACCACGCCACGCAGATCCAGAGCCAGCTGGTGCGGTGGCAGGGGAAAATATCTGCATGTGCATGGACTACTGCACAATTGGCACAAGTGGGAGCATTTGTGTCTGCGTCCCAGGCGTACAAAATTGACTCAGGCGCAACGGTGATGTGCAAGGTGCAAAATGCCCCGACAGTTGACCGGTCACGGGGAACGCTGCAGACAGCCGTAAATGTCTGTCTGCAATGTGTACCTGCGACCGCCTGTCACCGGCGCCAGCATCGCCCGCATGACCTACACGCTTTTCCTGTGTTGTGTACTCGTTACATACGCCTACCTAGTCGTAAATCGTAAATGCCCTCTATAATGCCCCCGCGCTACTTGGGCTCGGTCTTGAAGCTGACCTTGATGCGCTTGTTCTTGCCATTGGTGTGGGTCTTGTAGTGCTGCATGCAGTTGTCCTGTCTGGCGAACCGGGCGTCGCAGCTGGGCCAGGGGCACAGGTGTTTTCTCTCGCCCGTGTGGATGCGGTTGTGTCTGGCCAAGTGCCCCGAAGTGGTGAAGGACCGGGCACAGGTCTTGCACACGTACTTCCGCTTGAGGTCGCTGCGCGGCGAGTCGGACGCGGAAGTCACCAGCGACTCCGAGCCCACTGGCGACAACGATCGTATGTCCTTGGACTCTGGCAGGTGCAGCGTGTGGTCCGCGGTGGGGGGCGGCGTGGGAATGTCGATGCGGCTCTCCAACACCGTCTTGGGCGACACCGAGGCGCCGTTGAGGGTGTAGGAGGGCAAGGGCTGCGAGAGTTGGGGAAGCGCCGGCTTCTGGAGCGAGATGTGGGGGAGGGTGGGCGCCTCCATAGGGGCGGAGGTGGTGGTGTAGAACTCGGTGGGGAGCGGGATGGAGGTCAAGAGCTCGCTGAACGAAGGCAACTTGGTGGGCTGCGGTTGCGGATGCTTGATGCCATTGTAGCCGTAGTGGGAGTAGAACATGGTGGACATGCTGCAAAAGGAGTGTGCTGGACAGGGAACGCAAATCGGGGGGGGATTGGCCCCATATATATATCCCCAGGCACAGGGCATCTCACACGCAGATTACCATTTAGGTGGCCCACTAAACGGTCGCAGTAAGCCAGAAGGAAAATGCAGGACGCGGGCTGCAAACCGCGCTGAAAAAATACTCCGGTGGCGGCGAGCGGGGCGCAGACCCCGGTTTATTTTTGGGGAGGCGCCGGTGTCGCGAGGCTCACCACTGAGATGCCCCCGCCGCCAGCATTCACCGTGTTTGGCTTCTGCGGAGGGCAGGTCTCCATAGCGGTCCCCATGCCCAACCTTCACCTCGCATCTGCACCTGCAGACGCACCTGCACGCGCACATGCACGCTGCACGGATGCGGTTTTTTCCTCCTGTATTCCCGATCCCTGGGCTGCAGGCTCGACGCAGGTTTTTGTCTGCATACACGCCGACATTTTTATTTTGACAATACTGCGGCGCCAACCCGCCATCTGTCCCACGGCCCACCCCGTGACGCGGACCCCACCCCGGGCCCTGGCAATCGGACATTCCCACTCGCTACGCTATTGTTCCGGCCCGCTCTACCAAAGGCCTCGCACCAGCTTCGGGGTCGCAAAATATTACGAATCTCGCCGAACTCCAGGAAAATATCCCCATACGCACGACCCCAGACCGCCCGCAGACGTTTCATCTGGAGGGACGCTGCCTCGGCACAAGGCCGATCCAGACCGGGTATTTTCCTAGGCCCCTCCGACGCACGTCCCGCGGCACGGATTTTCTGTTGCGTCGCGGGTCCAGGGATTTTTTGTCCCCTTTCGGCTGCGCCTGCACACAATCTTCCTGCACGGGCCTCTGATCACACGGCTCTGACAGCCGAAACCGTCGGTTCGCCACCTGCATACAGTCGGTCACGTGCTAGCACTGAACCCTTAAGTGGCCACTGAGGGCTGTTTAATCCTCACCATGCTATCGTCTAGAAGGGCCATTGGCCGCTTGCAGACACGGCGAATCACCATCTCCGCCAATGCGGTGCCGCTGGACACCTTCCGTGCACCCTTCGTTCCGCTCGTGTCCGAAAACGGCTTTCCAGGGGCCATTGGGAACACGCCCCTTCTCAGACTTCCTCGCATCTCCCTGGAGATTGGCCGCAACATCTACGCCAAGGCCGAGTTCATGAACCCCGGTGGCTCCATAAAGGACCGCGCTGCGGCCTTTGTGGTCAAGGATGCAGAGGCCAAGGGTCTCAGGCCTGGGGGCACCATAGTGGAGGGAACAGCAGGCAATACGGGCATCGGGTTGGCGCATGTTTGCAGAGCAAAAGGCTACAAATGCGTCATCTACATGCCCAACACACAGGCGCAGAGCAAAATCGACACGTTGCGGCTTTTGGGTGCCGAGGTGCACCCCGTTCCCGCTGTGGCGTTTACCGATGAGCAGAACTACAACCACCAGGCGAGAAGACACGCGGAAAGCTTGGACAACGCCGTGTGGACCAACCAGTTCGACAACACCGCCAACCGCCAGGCGCACATCGACACCACGGGGCCCGAGATCTGGGCGCAGTTGGACGGAAAGGTGGACGCTTGGACCTGCTCCACCGGCACGGGAGGCACCTTTGCGGGCGTCACGCGCTACTTGAAGACCATGTCCAGCGGCAGGACGCGTGCGGTGTTGGCGGACCCTCCAGGCAGCGTTCTCTACTCGTACGTGCGGTCCGGCGGAAAGGACATCGTCAGGGGCGGCTCCTCTTTCACCGAGGGCATAGGACAGGGACGCGTCACAGAAAACCTCAGGCCGGACATCGACCTTATTGACGAGGCCATCAAGATCCCGGACGAGGCCTCGATAGCCATGCTCTACCGTCTCTTGGACGAGGAGGGCCTCTACATTGGCGGAACGGGCGCCCTCAACGTGGCTGCGGCCGTGGAGGTTGCAAAAGGCCTCCCGCAGGGCAGCAACGTCGTCACCATTTTGGCGGACTCGGCTCACAAGTACAGCGACCGCATTTTCCTGCGCAAATGGCTCGAAAGCAAGGGCCTTTTGGCGGCCATTCCTGAACACTTGCTCAAGTACGTAACCCTAGAGTAGCGCAATGAGAGGACACAAAGCCCATGTCGGGGCCGTCTCGAACACCTGCCGGATTGGGCCAGAAAAGGTGCGCCGTAGTTTTCTGCCGCTGTGCAAGGGCCCACACTGGATGCACGCGTTCCCGAATAGGCAGGCCCTCTGTGTCGGCATATGTCTGCTTTTGTCTGCATGCATGCTCGCGTGGCCCTTTATGTCTGTCAGCCTATTGGCACCCGCCAAACTTCACTCACGCTAGCGGTGCCTGAGTGCCTAGCAAAACAATGCGCTAGCAAACGACGCCCGCAAAACCTGGGCGCCCTTTTGCCACATCACCGCTTCTGCAGCATGCACACACAACTCCGAATCCAGCCCACACCGCGTGTTACTATGCACTCAGCCACCTCTGAGCAAATAATCTCGCATGATGGTGCGTGAAACCCCTGTGACCATGGGTTATTTTTCCGGGTCTGGCCGCATTAGGAAATATACCGCGCACCCGGAAGACAATGCCATGGCTCTTCGGCATGTAGAGCCCCGTCTTTTACCGCCACAGGGTCAGCTCATCGTGGCGAAGAGGCACTGGCGGGCGCAAATATGCAAATTGCTTTTCCTATCGTGTTGCCCTACCCTGCCCATCCTTTCTGTTTGCGGATAAATCCGCGTTCGTCTCTGCTCTGAATTTCCCAAAACTACATACCGGGTTTGCTACTGTTTTCGTCGAGTTGCGTTTGCCTGGACCCGAAATGCTCCAATTCCGCTTGCGGCTCAATAGGGTATTGTTTACGGACTGGCCAATGCGAGCCCTTTGAGGCTCATTGGACTACATGACAACTACACGAAGGTGGCCGGCCTTTAGCAAGCTCAAAGGACTCGAACCGGTCCCTCAAGCTTTAGAAAATCTTACCAGGCGTCCGTTTCTCTCAGATATCCCCAAAGGCACCTGAGTTTGCACATTTAAGATAGCGGTACATGTTAATGCCAAGCGCAGGATTATCGCTACTACTTCTCCGCCCATCCCTGTATGCCGTAAAGGCCCTTAACTCCGTCTTTTTGCCCGAACCGATCTGCTGGCGCAGGTGTAGATTTAGCCTCTGGAGTGTCTTGTCTGCAAGCCGCAGAAGTGACATCACCTATCTGCACACTGTTTCAGGTGTCGTTTACGACAAACAGCAAATGTCTGCTGATTGGGGCCCTGTTGCTTGCACTGCCAATAGCTTACAAACCCAGAAATGGCTAGTAGCAGCTCGAGCACCCATGCTAGGTGCTGAGTCGGCCCGGAAAATTTTACCCGGTAAAGGACCCAAACACCGCAAGCATCTGACATAGTCAGAGCTCACAGCATCCAGCCCCTAGGCATGCCAGATGCTTAATAACACCAGTAACCATTGCATGATCAGAGGCTGGCCCTATGCGGTGCATTGCATCACGTCGGAAAAATGCAACAATCCTGAAGTAAGTTTTAAAGTTTGAGGTGCATATGCACGACCCTGATTCGATGCGGATTTTTGAAATAAGGTTTCGGCGACCGTTGGAAAAACCCCGACTGAAATTTTCCGCTTCGGAGAAATTGTTCCGATTCGCTCCAACGGCGTTTCACGTCTACCCGGTACACCTCCGCGTGAAGCATGCGGGAGTGCCTGATAAGGGCCCCGATGTATGCATGTGTATGTTCACGCACGTATGTTGATACATGCACAATTTTTTGTTGGTTTTTGGGCGATCTTAGCTCAAAAAAGCCCTTAATGCAACTTCGCTCCCAAAATCTTCGTTGTCGTAAGCAGGCGCCAATTGGCTCCCAAACAGCTGTATACTCACAAATGGCGTTTCCATACCCTTAACATGAGCGTGCGCCACCCATTAACACCCTGGTGCACGGGTGTGTTGGTGTACGGGTCTTCCCCACACCGTTCCTCGGTTACTTATTGTAAGTATCACTCCACAAAACACCCAAAAGCAGAAAAACCTCCTTCAGTATGGCTAATCGGCCGGTTTTGGGTCCCCAGGGCCAGGCTCTAATGGCTGAAAATTCGCAAATGACCTTCAGTCAGCAGCAGCCGCAGGATTTGGACTTCCTAATTAACGAACTACGTTTTCCACCCCCGGAAACCACCGTCCAGAGGGTAGTGGGTTATCTATACCATTATCTTCCTTACGTCAAGAAAGAGCACAATTTGCGACTTGTGGTGGCCAGTTTCCTCAATAGCCCCGTTTGCTATGGACCCAGACCACCTTCGTTCACGGACAACTACCTCATTATAGAGGTGTTCAAGCTCATAACAGACAGGAAATTGAAGGTTTCCAAGCCCACGCTTTCCGTCAAAAAGTGGTACGAAATCATTGAAAAAGAGCTTTCCAATTTCGTGGCCTATAGTCCGCACCAGAACAGCTGGAAGGCGTTGCCTGTACTCGCCGGTCTCATGCTAGCAAACGACCTTAGAGACGACCTATACACCAAGGTCAACTTCCTCGAGTATGGGTGGTTTTTCCTGGATTTTGACGCAAAAGCAGGCGCTCTTTTCGACATGTGCTTGCAATTTTCGCTCGCAGAAACAGTGCCTGAGGATATCGTCAATTTGAGCTTGTTGAGCTTTGCGGTGGTTTTCAAAAGGAGCGAAGTTGCCTCTGTTCGTACTGGAAGAATTAGCGGCCAGCTTTTGGCCCGAAAGTTGGTGGGCCTCCTCTACTCGCCTTCTCCAAACGGCGTTTCCGTGTACCATCAGTTTTTCAAAGTGCAGTCCCTTGATGCGCTCAAGGCCAAAGAAATCATCGACCAAAAGGTCCTCCAGCAGCCCGTAGTCAAGCACTTAAACAAGTTGGCGTTTCTCGTGGAAAGCTACTTACAATCGCTCGATTTGGGGCCCTCTTCCTTCGAAACCATTCTGGAGGTTTTGGAAAGAATGCTCGCTTTCAACCAGCAGTTGGCCCACCAGGCCCAGGAGTCCAGCTTCAATTGGAACCCCACAAAAAAGGATCCCAGAGACGGCCCCGTGGCACAGCAGTACTGGCTCTTTCTTAAGCAGCTTTTGTTTTCCGAAGTAGTGGTTTTCCAGGGAATTCTCTCGCGTTTTTTGCAGGCGAGAGAAAGGACCTCCATCTTCCTGTTGTGGGGAAATAACGACGGAATGCGTGTTCTAGAGAGAGAGTACAGGGAGCTCTCTGTCAAAATCTTGCACAATCTCTACTACGTCAACTTTATTTTGCTCTCCATTGGACAGGGAGGATTTGATCTGTACAATTTTGTGTACTACCTAGCGCTCGAGGTTCTGCTCAAAAACAACTACGATTCCGCTTTTGAGAGATGGTCCAAATACCTTATTGGAAACTATAAGGAGGTCAACTTACATCCTGCAGCCTTGGCTTCTAACTATGGTATGCGGTGCAGGGTTCTTTTCGTGCTAGGGCTTTGGGAGAATTATTTGCAGACCAACGGTCAAAAAAACACTCCTTTTGTTCAGGAAATCTACCACTTGTGCTCAGATTTGGTGGGAAACAGTCAGATGAGCGACCTCGACATAATCGAGGCTGGCCATTCCGTTTTGCTTCTCTACTTTTCCAGCAGCAGGGCCAGAGATACGCGTTTTGGGGAGTCAGTGGAGTATGTGGACTTGCTTTTAAAGCAGTTTCCGGCTGTTCTCCTGGCCAACCAGCTCAGTATAGCTGTGGAGACCATAGGAAAAAAGATGTTGTCGCTGTCTATTAGGTATGGGCAGGGGGAGCTGCCCTACCAAGACACCACAGACGAATTTCTCCATTTCTTGTATGAGAGATTCTCGGTGGTTCCCTCAGGAATTCCCATCGCTTCTCAGCCCAAGACTTCTTTCACTTCGGCACAGCCCATTGCGGAAATTGACGCTTCCTCGACCCTCAGCCAAATCAACCCCAAAAAAAGCGGGCCGTCCACGGATATCGTGGAGGCCAATAAGCTCAAAAAGCCCAAGGACCACTTTGGAGTGAATTTGGTCAATATGGGCAAGGGAAAGGGCAAGGACTACCAGTTCACCAAGAGGGTGGTTCCTGAGACCGCGAGAGAGGCAGTTTTCGTGTCTTTTGTGAATCTTTTCCCGTACCTACCCTTACTGGTTTTTCAACCCTGGTTGGAGAGGATATGGACCCAAATCCGCGAGAGTGACCCCAGCGAACGTCATTTTTTGACAGAGAAGTTGTGGCAGGTTTTAAGCGAGAACTTGGACTTCAACAGGGGCGACATTGCCTTTCGCTGGTGGTATAACAAGCTGAAGGCGGTGGATTTTGCCCACCAAATAGCTACCGTGAGGTTGTAATGAGAAGGGGCGCCCTGATGAAATTGCAGGGTTTATACGGTAGGTTATACGGTAAAAATTACATTAGCTATAAAGCTCAAATCAGGATTTTGAAGGCCTCTGGGGCTGCGAATTGTAGCATAGGGTTTCAAAACACAGGTAATTGAGAGGAATGAAATTATAAAAAGAAGATAAAATGCCTTCATCCTCCTCGTGAATATCCCAGTGCACTGTTAACGCTAGCCCTATGATACTTCCATATCTACATTTCTCTGTCTGCTTTCTAAGCACTCGGTATCTTTTTGCATCTTGATTATATGCAGTCCCAACGACATCATCTCATCGATTTTTCAGCACCTGGCATCACCTCAAACCACACCAAAATGCCTAGAAAGAAGTCAGCGACCAAGAAGGCCCAGGAGGCAGTCAAAAAGGACGAATCCTCGGCTGCTGTTGCCGCTGCAGAGCCCATTCCCAAGCCCAAAAAGGAAGTTGCAGCCGATGTGGACTCGGAGAGCGAAAGCTCTTCTTCCGAAGAGGAAGACGAGTTTGGCGAGCTTGTGACAGAGAACGTCGAAGAAGGCATCAACAGGGTTCTAGAAGCTCTCAAAAGCGACCCCAAGAAGCTTCTAGACCCGGAGGCCAAGTTTTTCGACGATCCTGAAAAAGAGCAGACCGTTAAGAAGGCTATTCAGGATAAGCCCATTTACTTGAAGGATTATCACCGGATGAACTTGTTATCGGGAGACTACAAAAACGACGAAAATGATAACGAGTACGGCACTGTTGATGGTGAGAAGCCCTTTGTTGTGACGGAAAGAGAGGAGAGAAACCAGTTGTTATCTGACATCAATAATGCCTTCAACGATGAGGATGACGAGGAGGAGGACTTTTTGCAGAAAAAAGAGATCACTCGCGCGGATCTCATTGCACAGGCCTCGAAGGCATTGCCTGACCCTGAGAAAGACCAGCATGCGTTTCTCTCTGCTTTTCTCGACAACCAGGCGTGGATTCCCAAGAAAAACGACAAGGTGATTGATCTTGACAGAATCGACAACGATGCCGAAAACGACTTCGATGATGCCGTGGAGAAGTTTGAGCACGCCTATAACTTCAGGTACGAGGACGAGAACGCCGCCGAAATCGTGTCTTACGCTCGTAATCAGGCCACCTTGAGGCGCTCTGCTACCAACACCAGAAAGAGACAGAGGGAGAAGAAACAGGAGGAGAAAGAGCAGGAGGAGAAGGCGAAGCAGGACTTATTGAAGAAGAAGAAGACCGCCAAGTTGAACAAGGTGATGGACCGTTTGACGAAGATCAAGGAGGCTGTTGGCGACGATATCAGCGACGAGGTCATTCAGCGTGTTTTCGGGGACAGTTTGCTAAACGACGACTTTGATGATGCCGACTGGGACAGCAAGATGGCAGACATCTTCAACGAGCAGTACTATGGAGCCGAGGACGCCAAGCCCGAGTGGGACGATGAGATCATGGAGGGGTTCGAGAAAGACGGTGAAGACGAAAATGACGAAAATGACGAAGATGAGGGCGCAGAAGAACATGGTGATATTCCTGAAGAAGAGGACCTCGGAAAAGACCTTGGAGACGAAGGCGAGCCGCCTCTCAAAAAGACCAAGAAGGACAAGCTCAAGGACAAAAAGGCTGCCAAAAAGCAAAAGGAGACGTTCCGGGAAAAGGCCCAGCAGCTTATTGAGAATAACGCCCATGTTCTTATGGACGAGGTGGAGGAGGAGAGGGGTCGTTCCAAGGACCAGGAGCTCAAATTCAAGTACAGGGAGGTTTCTCCCGAGTCTTTTGGGCTCACCACCCGCGACATTATTTTGGCGGACGACAACCAGTTGAACAGTTTCATCGGCATCAAGAAGTTTGCACCGTATCGTGCGAAGGAGTTGCGGATGAAGGACAAGCGGAAGTACACCAAAAAGAAGCATTTGCAGGATTGGAAAAAGGAAGTGTTTCGCAACAAAGAGGGTCCCAAGCGCCAGGCAAACGAGGGCGAGGGCGAGATCTGGATTCCCATGGAGGAAGATGGGAAGAAAGCGAAGGCGAAGAGAGATAAGGGGGATAAAAAGGTGAAGAAGGCGAAGACAGAGAAGAGGGAGAAGCGGGAGAAGAAGGCGAAGGCCTAAGTAGCATTGTACAGTATAACGAGATGCAAAAAGAAGTGGGGTCCGGGTAGTTTGGGAATGATACTGAGTAGAATTGGGACTTTTTCAGATACCCTGGAAAAGCAAAATTTCCACAGAGACGAGGTCCTAGCTAGGCGAAGAACGACTAGCCGCTTAATGCGCTCAATCAAGCGTTTATGCGCAGAAAAAGGTCCTGGAACAAGGGCCTCCGAAGAAAATGGCTCTGCTTCTCCCAGTATTTGCAGCCGCTTGGATGTTTGGAAGTTCGAAATGAGGAAGCAGAATTCAGCTGAATTGGCAGGCATGGGTAAATCCGGAGCTTGTCACCCATGAGCGGTTTTCTGAGCTGCCTGTGGTGGGATTTTGGGCTGCAATTCTGCCCACATTTTCGCACCCATTGGGGTATGTGTGCTGTGATAAGCACGAAGACGGAATTGTGACACAAGGTGAGCTTCTTCGGCAACAAGGACTGGATCTAAGTGGCTTGTTTCTATCCAGTATGGGGGTTTCGGGGAACTGGCCTCCCCGTTGGCACACAGTAACACAAGTTAAGGCTTGATTTGCGATATCGGCGTACCACATCGATGTTTTAAAACATGTAAAACACCCCTTTAGAAGAGCGAGGCGCACCACGTCATTATAGCCCCTGGCTGCCATAAATTGGGCCTTCTCTTTCGCAATAAAGGCTTTTTCTCTCGCGTTCTCTCGTCATCCTCATTTCCTCTGATTTCCCTTCTCCCCACACCTACTTCGCCACCACAGCAACCAAAGGCGACCTTATGGCCCGTAGCCTAGCTTGCCCGCATACAAACACCCCTCTCAGCCGTACGCGGTCAAAACGGGCAAATGGCTGCTTTCTGGGATCTTCCGACTGGGCTTACCAAGGGCCCTCTTACTCATCAGGACCCACCGGAAAACCCAAACAGGTGCAAAAAAACATCAGTAAGGCCATCCTGGCCTTGTTCTCATCCCCATATGTCAGCAGGAGCCAGAAAACTGCCTTTCTGGGCCTCTGCTGACACACCGCACTGCGCTCAGCTACTCCGTGGGACGTATTGGAGGTTGCAGGTGCC
The DNA here is from genome assembly GCA_030558325.1 of Wilhelminamyces tanticharoeniae. Classification (NCBI taxonomy): domain Eukaryota; kingdom Fungi; phylum Ascomycota; class Pichiomycetes; order Serinales; family Metschnikowiaceae; genus Wilhelminamyces; species Wilhelminamyces tanticharoeniae. Next base: position 229,362 of record JAJMSI010000020.1, on the reverse strand, counting down.
CGCGTGAAGGCCCTGGACCCCAAAATAGAGGGAAACCAGCGTTTCATCGTTTCGAGCGAAGTCCTGGACCACAACACCGACAAGGGCTACGTTGAAAAGACGCTTCCTGGCCACGTGTGGAACTTCGGCCACTTCATTGGTGCGGACGAGGTGGTGGTGAGAAACGACAAGCTGAACAAGGTTTTAGGCGCCAAGTACAGGCCCATTGAGGAGTCTGTGGTCTCCGCTGTGGCCCAGTCTGCATAGTATTTTTTGTCTTTATATGGTTTGAACGAACGTTTTTCAGTGGCCGTGGTAGGCTGCAAAAAACGCTGGGGGGAGGGTTAAGGGCGTGTGCGACGGGACCCGGGCTTGAAAGATTAAGGGCTCTATTGAACGTGGGAAGAGCTTTATGGCCTCCTGTGGCTACCCGTGGCACTTTTTGCTTTCGCAGGGCGAAGTGGCGTTGCACGGTTTTCGTTAATATCTGCTGTTTTCTCGCTAAATTGTGAGTTTTTCCCGCTAACTTTTACTCTCCTCAGTAGAATGTGTTTTTTTCTCCCTAATTCTGTAGGCTCTCACACCTTCTTTTCGCAGCCATGCAACCACATCATATTCATATCTAGCTGCCTTTTAACAACGCTGCCTATGACAGCAACTCCTCCACAACCGTAAACGGCACCGTTTGGGGATTCCCGCCTGCGTCGCCCCCGAACATCCTCTCCCTCACCTCAACTAGGCCCGTTTCCGCCACGTAAATGGCCCAGTGCTCGAGCATCTCCTCTAGCTTCTCAGGCTCGTTTTCCGCCAAGTCCTTGGTCTCTCCTGGGTCCTTTCTGATATCGTATAACTGCCACTTGTTGTTGCCAAAAGGCGCCGGAATGTACAAGGCCTTGTACGACCCCTTCCTGACAGCCTGCTGGCCGAAGAGCTCCCAGCCAGTCACGTGGTCCTCCAGATGCACCTGCGGCAGCTTTCCATCCAAATAGCTCACCCAGGACGCGCCCCTGGGCGTAGCCACAGATCTGCCCTTATAGGTGTTTCCAGGGTGCTCCACTCCCGCGAGCTCCAACACCGTGGGCAAGATATCCATCACCGTGGCAAAAGCAGGAAAAACACCACCAGCTGACTTTCCAGTAAGAGGCGGGTAGCTGAACACCAAGGGGCACACGATGGCCCCCTCGGTGGTCCACATTTTGTACATGGAATGGGGCGCGGTGGCAGCCTGGGCCCACTGGTCCCCGTAAGTGACAAACGAGTTGGGTCTTCCGATGTTGTCGAAGCTGTTGTCGTAGTACTTGTCCACAAACAGGTTTATGCGGCCAATTGCTAGAGGAAGCGCCTCCATAAGCATGCCTTCGGCGCCGTTGTCGGACATGAAAAGCACCATGGTGTTGTCGAGCTCGCCCTTTTCCTCCAAGCGGTCGAGAAAACGGCCAATATTCTCGTCGAGAACCTCCACCATGGCAGCATACGTCTCCATAATGCGTGCCTCCACCTCCTTCTCTGCTTCCAGCAACTCCAACCACCGTTTTCTGAGCGTGGTGAGCGGATGGGGCGTTCCAGGGGGTATAACACCGGCTTTCGCAGCCCCCGCCAAACGCGCCCGGCGGAGCTCCTCAGGGCCCCCGTTGTATTTTCCCTTGTACTTGGCCACGATCTCGGGGGGAGCCTGGTACGGCCAGTGCGGCGCGGTGTAGGTCAAGGCCCCAAAGAAGGGCCTTCCTTTGCGGTCCGCGTGGTCGAGATACTCCAAGCCTTTGGTGGTGAAATACGTCAGCAGGTAGAAGTCGTCGGGGATCTCCTTCTCTGCGTCCACCTGGCGATTGTTCTCGGCATATAGCCAGGGGAGGAACTTGAGACCGTCGCCAAACTCATCTTTGGGGATGAACTTGTAGTGGTTTCCTGCTCCAGGGAGAAGCGTGAACGCCTTCTCGAAGCCGCGTTTCAGGGGCCAGTATTCGGGCAAAAGGCCCAAGTGCCACTTCCCTGAGATGAAGGTGTAGTACCCGGCATCGCACAAGATCTCCGAAAGCGACACCACGCGGTCGTTGAGATAGCCTTCGTACCCGGGCTTGTCGTCGAACACCCCCGGATGGAACTTGGTGAACTCGTGCATCTGGCCCAAGCCCGCAATGTGGTTGTCTGTTCCAGACAAAAGCATCGCCCTGGTTGGCGAGCACGCCAGTGCCGTGTGGAAGTCAGAGAAACGGACCCCTTTTGCAGCCAAACGAGCGAGATTGGGGGTGTGGATCTCGCCTCCGAAGGCGCTCAAGTCCGTGAACCCCAAGTCGTCTGCAATGATGATGAGAAAGTTGGGCTGAGGCATTGCTGTGGCCCTTGAACTTGCGGGAACTGTGCCTTTCAAGTCCTTTATTCGTTTTGGTAGGCATTTTGGGGCCCAATTGCGCCATGTGCCACACTGCACCATGCCGGATCGGGAATGGAGGCAGGGGAGGAAACTGCCCAATCCGGAAGTGCAGCGCGGCGAAACCCTGCCTATAAAGGAGTGGCCCAGAACGCACTCTGTGATGTTAGCAGCAGAAAGGGCCCTTTGAAACACTGTTGTGGCAGCCGTTGTGGCCTGGTTGCAAATGGGCCTTTCGCAACCATAGGTTGTGTGCAGGATCCAATATATATATGTGCTAGCACCATTACCAACCCTCTGGGATACCCTGATGGTGAGCACCTGCAGGGAAAGATTCTTCCTGTGGTCCACACCGCTACCACCACTGGCACTTGTCCCGTCTCATCGACCGCTATTACAAGTCTTCCTTTATTCTATCATTATTAAAACTAGTACACACATTTTTACCTCATACAAACCGTCTTCCTCCTGTTCGTTTTCGCTTTGGCACTCGCCTCCTCACTCGTACTTATTGGGAAAGCTGAGAATGGACTTCGCATTATCCCTGCGGGTCTTCAACCCCAAGCTTTTGATGGACCGGCGAGCGCTGAACGGTGCCTGGTTTCCAGCGGGCTGATCAAGCTGGCGCAACCAGAACTTCGCAAACACAAACAGACAGACGATGATACACACCATCACGCCCAAAATGCCGAAAAACCACTTCAACCCCGGGTTGCTGTCGCCCTGGCCCGGGACGTTGACGTTCATGCCGAAAAGACCCGTCACCAAATTCAACGGCACCAACATGGTTCCGATCAACGTCACCTTGGACAACATCTGCGTAACCTTATTATTGGAGTTGAACGACTCCACCTGCAACTGCGCCAAATAGTTGGCATGGGAGCGACTGAAGATCTTCTCGTACGCCAAAAGGTTCTGGAACATGGTCACCACGTGATCCTGGATATCGCCAAGATACAACGCAATGTCGGCCCTCGGTTGGGCCCTTCCAGCGTAGTTCACCTGCTGGTGGAGCAACGCCGGGTTGGCGCCCGGGCCGGGTCCAAAACTCATGCCTCCAGACCCCAAGCCTGCCAAATTAACGTGAGACTGCACGGGTGGCGATTGGGCCATCTGGTGGTGGTTGACGGCCGCCTCATCCTGGCACCGTTTAGCGAACATCTTGATGACGTCTGCCTTGCCAGAGAGAAGCCTCATGAGCGTCATCACCTTTCTTCTGGACTCTCCAATGCGCTGCAACATGTTACTGAAATCAAGCTCGCGGGCCACGAAAACGGAGTCCTCGATCGCGTCAGCCTCGTACTCGATGGCGGTGATAACGGGTGCAAATCCATCGGTAATGTCATCGATAATGGCGTAACAAAGCCAATCGGCACTCACGTCCACGTAATCACGCAACTGGCGAACTCTCCTTCTCACATTCGCAGGGTGCGCAAGCGGCAGGAAGTGGAACGTCAAGATGCCCTCACGGAACACAACCACGTACACATTGATGGGCTCCAAGTAGTCCTCGGACTCCTTGTCGGGCTCAAAGGTGTGAAAACACACAAAGTAGTAGCTCTTGAAGAGCTCCACCTTCTCACGTGTCTCCTGCATCCGGATATCCTCTGCCGTCAACGGGTGAATTCCGAATGCTTTGGCCAACATCTTCATCTCAGCGTCCGTAGGACAGATACAGTCCAACCACCAGGTGCTTTCGCCGCCGCGGAAAAGCTCGCTGACCGTTTGGTCGGGCTCCAAAAGCGACGGAATGTCAGGCGCATGGACTGTCTCCTCAGATTCAGAAGAAAAGAACGAGAAACGATCCGGCAACGACAGAGCACTGTCAGAAACACGGGTAGCGCCAAAGCGCACGTTTTCGAAAGCCTCGTCGCTAGCATCGGAGGCAAAGTCGCGTCTGGGAGGCGTCTCCTTGTCCTCGAGTTCGTCGTTCATAGTGGACGAATCCGAGTTACCTTTTTCGGGCATCCGCGGGTCAACGGAAACGTCGTCACCGAGACTGCGGGACTTCACGCGACTGAAGGTGGACCGCGTCTTCGTCAAGATATTTTTGGGGGTGTATTTCAACGCAGTATTGCTAGGATACCGAATTGAGCTGTTGGAAGTAGAAGCTCCTCTGGCATCACGGGTATTGACCCTGAAAGCCGTCTTTTCCGCGATCAACTGCTGCTGCTGGCGCATAAGCTGCTCCTCCTCGCGTTCTGCCTTGATAAACTCTTCGATCTCGTCGAAATCGATGCCCTTCACACGGACGTGTTCGCGCAACATGGGGAAACAAACGTCCTCCTCGGTCTCCTGCAGCGTTCTGGAAGCGTGCAGATCAGCCTCCAGGTCAATGGAGGAACGTGACGCACGGCGTTCGCGCTTGTTATAGGGGTTTTCCAGCACCGCGCTGTCGTTGGTTTTCACCTTCATCATAGGCAGCAGGGCCCGAGTATCGTCGGTTTTTTTGACCCTAAGGATACCCATGGGGATATCAGTGGCACCTAGCAGACGCTCAGAAATCGACTGCGACCGCAGCAGCCTTCTGGTGCGTCTGGAGTTTCCAGGTAAGGCACCAGAGCCGCGGCTTAGGGGCGCAGAACCCGAAGGTTCAGTGATCAGCACAGAGAATACTGGTGATTCATCATCCTCGGGCTGGCTGAGGTAGAAATCCTTGCGCAAATTGCTCATGTAGGTGTGTCTAGGGGCGGGAAGGGGGTCTTCCTCGGTAACAAGTGCCTCCTCGGGCACATCGACAGTCACGGAGCCTGTGCGAACAGGCAAATGGGCCGGCTGGTTTCTGTGGTCGTGAAACACCTCGTCGTGGGCACCCAGAGCCGCCAAATGGCAGCTGGGAGACGCTGACCGGGCGCTCTCGGAGTCGGACATGGTGGAAGATCGGCTTAGCGTGCGAGCATAGCCAGGTGGGCGGTGTATGGAGTTTTTAACGGGTATTTCCGGGCGTGGATGGCGCTGGAGCTCGTCAGAGGACCGGCTTTAGCAATATGCCTGAAATGGACCCTTTGGGGGGATGAATGGCCTCTTTTATAGTCGAAGACAGGAGTTGCCTGTTCTATAAAATAAGGGCGGAAATGACCTCTTTTATAGCACAAGGCGGGCAACAGCCTTTATATGCTAAGGGAGGTGGCGACAGCGGTTCTGGCACCTAGCTGGGAAGGGCCTAGACCGCGAGCTGGGCGGCTAGTAAGCAGCGGAGAACGGCTCTTTTCGGCAACTGCTAGCGAGCGGGCTGGCAGCAGAAGTGGACGGCAACTGAAAGCGAGGTGTGTGGTGCAAGACGCTAGTGGCCCCAATGAGCTGGTTTTCTTAAAGATGTTGTGATGAGATGCAACGGCGTGGGAAATGACGTTTTTTTAGGCAGGACAAATTTGCGAAATTTTCGCACATGGGCCACGAAACACCCGTACACCAGCAAGGTGGAGGGCGCTCCACATGGTCTGGCGAAATGGGCGGGTTAGGCTCTGTGAAAGAGTCTGTGCTGCTACGAAGTACATGGGGGTGGTGACCTTGTATTGCGATTTTGGGGGTGTTTTTGCGCTCTTTTTGGGCCTTTCGCTGCCAAATGTGTCTCCCAGAAGTTGCATTAATCCCTCAGAAAGGGAAAACTCCCGTTGAGCAGACATACTGCCAATTTAGCAGGCAGAAGGGCGCTTGCCGAAAAGGGACAAGCAGGTGGGGTTGTGGCGAACGGCCCTTCAACGGTCGCTAAATTTAGGGGGCATATACGATTTTGCCATAACCCGGGTTTTTGGGCTACACTTAGCGTGTCGCCATAAGCCGCATTGGCTGCATGCCATTTGCTAAAGAGAGGAGGGAGCATGTGCTTACAGTGCGAACGCCATCTCCCCAGCATTTGTTAGCTGCAAAAGACTGCTAAATGTCAAGGGCCTTCGATCTAGGGCCTGCACATGCTTTCGCAGCCAGCTCCACCATCCTGCGTTGTACTCTAGGACAACCGCTTTTGGAGGTTTGAAGGATTCCCTTCGTTAAAGCTGGTGCTTGAAATTGAACATGAGAGTGGCTGGCTGTGTTTGGGGGTACAGCTCCTATAAAAACTGCTATTGTTTTCGCCGAAACCTTCTATATATGTGCCCACACTGGCCCTTGAGCAGTACGCCATTTATCGTACAGATCTACTGTGCCCGTAATTGCAAACGTTTTGAGCTGGACTATATTAAACTTTTACTGCAGAAGCGTCAGCAGGCATGACAACCGGCAGTCCTGCCACAAGTCTTCACCTGCTCCCCTCTATTTTGGGACTGTCTCCTTGTTTATGCTCCCCCCCTTCGCTGTCGTTCTCCCTCGATTTTATCATCGCTCTCCACCTCTAAACCCACTCGCGGGGCGTCTTCAATACGGACAACATCTTATCCTCGTCACTGCCCTCCTCCGGGTGATGGTCGTATTCCCAGCTCGCGGTCGCCGGAAGCGAAATCATGATACTCTCAATCCGCGAGCCCGGGGTCTGCAACCCAAACTGGGTGCCTCTGTCCCACACCAAGTTGAACTCCACGTAGCGGCCTCTGCGAAGCTGCTGCCACTTCTTCTGGTGCTCGGTGAAAGGCGCGTCTTTTCTGCGCTCAATAATGGGCACGTAACTGGGCAAAAACGCATCGAAACAGGACTCGACCGTCTGCAAAATCTCGTCTGCGGGCCGGTCGTCGAAGTCGTCGAAAAAGATGCCTCCAATGCCCCGCGACTCCTGGCGGTGCTTGATGTAGAAGTACTCGTCGCACCACTTCTTGTAGCGGGGATATAGGGCATCGTCGTGCTTGTCCAAGGCATTCTTGATGGTCAGGTGGAAGTGCACAGCGTCCTCCTCGTACAAGTACGACGGCGTCAAGTCGGCGCCTCCGCCGAACCACCACGCCTGCACCTCCTTGGTCTCGGGATCCACCGTCTCGAAGTAGCGGTAATTGGCGTGCACCGTGGGCGCGTGGGGGTTGTGGGGGTGGATCACCAACAGCAAGCCGCACGCAAAAAAGTCCACCGACCCGTCAGCCAGGCCCTTCAAGTTCTTGTGGTCCGCACGCATCCGGGCCACCGCTTGGGGAGGCAACAGGCCGTGGACGATGGAGATGTTGACGCCTCCCTTCTCGAAAACAGTGCCGTTCAGAAGAACCATGGTCTGGCCACCGCCGCCTCCAGCGCGGTCCCAGGCATCTGTTTTGAACAGAACGGTGTCGAGGGCGGCGATTCCAGCAGTGATTTCCTGCTGTTTCTGGCGAATAAGGGCCTCCATTCGGGCCCTAATGGGGAGGCTCTTGTCGTGGAAGGCCATGGTGGTGGAGAAAGGGGGGTTCGAAATACCAGAGGGGGTATAGTGGTCCGTGAAGTCTGGAATACGAGAAGCCAAAGAGATCGCGATCTATGGCCGGGGAATTGGTGGACTTCTAAGTGCTTAAATATGGGAATTGGGAATGCGAAAAATGCCCTTGCGATCGTGTGGGGTGGCATGATGAATCAGGCAATTCTGGCCTGTTTTGAAAGGCGCCAAAATGCAGGGCAAACGGCCGTGTGCTGGCCTCTAAGCGTTCTCAGAGTGCCCCATGGGTTTCAAAACGATGTGGTGGGCTGCTAGACCCCTTTCTGGCCATTCCTCTTTGCACCCGTACACCCTTTTTCCACTATGAGTATGGAGACGATGGCATCACCTGAGCTATACGAGAAAGCACCTAAACGGGCATAGGATGCCTCCGGCCCCATTCTACCCAAGACCTCGTTTTGCTAAAAATGGTCTTTTCGAGACAGCCGCAAATGGCTGCAATAATGTCAAAGGTGGCCACGACATTGGCGACAGATTTAGTGGCTTCACTCGCCAGATGGTAGCGGCTGTTTTGGATAGACTGCGGGGCTCCAGTGGTTTCGAGTAAGTGTCTTCTGTGTACCCTGGTTTACACCAAAAACGCGTTTTCCAGAAGAACTCTGGTATAAGAGATATTAAGGCTGAGCTTCATAGCAAAGGCGCTAAATCTGGAAACCTCTGTCCCTGGTCATTTTAAATTACTTTCTTAGAACAAAGTCCCTCCAAGTGTTACATTTTGAGGCCTGTACACCTCCGAGAAGCTGAAGGTCGTTTCCGTATTGGGTGCTATTACTAGGCTATTTGCAAAACTAGCGTATCATGAAAGAAAGACGGCTCGCTTGCCGGAGCCATTTTCTGATTTCGAGCTTCCTGCTCTTATGCACTAGTTTGAGGTTTTCTGGTTTATAAGGCCTCGTTTGCCATTCCTCGTGGTTTTCAGCGAAATCGAAGTATGCAGCAAAAACTGGGGCCTCCACATTCCCACACCTGAAAAAAATTCAATCAGGGTCTCAAGCATGTCACTGGAAGTCACAGCTCCCTCCAAAGCTCCAGTAAACAATCACACGCGCGATATCACATACTTAGAGGGTCTGGATACCAAAGAAATGCCCACTTTCCACTACCGCAGTCTCCTGCTCAAAAACCCCTCTCACAATGCACTTTTCAAAGGTATATGCCTGCACCAGTAATGATATCGGAATAAAATCATGCATCTTCGTCCGAGCAAACAAAACCAGTCAACTTTGCAACAATTCCCCTTCTGTAGTAGACGGCGTCAACCACTCCCACCGGCGCAAAAGGGGGCACCACGTAGAATGCGGTCCTACTTTGAACGTCCTTCCATGGAAACTTCCTGGACAGGTCGTCGGACTTGTACTTCTTTTGCATGTTCTTAAGTCGCCTCCTGTTCTGTGGCGTGGGGCTCAGGATCGCGTTGTGCACGCTAATATGACTGGCTCCCGTGGACCCGTAGTACACCAAGTCGTACTTGGAGTCCGTCTTGGACCGGAAATCCTTCCGAAACAAGGACTTCGACTTGTCCTTGACGGCCATACAGTACCAGCATAAGCACACAGTGTAGTCCAGCTTGAAGCGGGACTTATAGGCCCTGGCAGTCTTCTCGTAGGCTTTGTGCAAGATAGTCTCATCCATCTTGTCGCAGTGGTCTATCAACATACCCTTTATCACTAACGACTCCTTGAGATAGTACTTGAAACACAACTGGTGCGTGTGCCATATAAGGTCAATATCAAGGGTGGGCACCAAGGGGAGGCCTTCATGGTTCTGGAACAACTGCATGAAGCGCTGGTAGCGCACTAGCGCCTCGCGCATGCTGAGGTCCACCACGGGCGAAAGAAGCCAGTCCAACTCGTTCATCTTCTCCACAAACCGGTACTGGCGCAAAACACACCCCACCAAGTCCTCAGTTATGACCAACGTGGACCGATCAGGCATGGTCAAATACAACAAGTTCATCTGGAAGTACTCGCGCAACAATTTGAGTCTGGAGCGCAGCAAATGCTGATTTTTGCGGTCGAAACGGTCGATGGTGTCCTTTAGGGACTATGTTTTGCTTTCGGTAATAACATGCTCGCACGCCCAATTCGGGTAAAGCAAACCCAAGAATAATGCTTCGAACGTGTCCATGTTGCGATTGTTGATGATTGGCGAGAGGTTCCGGATAACGTGGGGGTGGAGCATGCGCCTGCCGCAGTCTGCAAAAAACTGGCGTTTTCGCAAGGTTTCGTGGGAAATTTCCGTCTCAAAGCCACAAGAGCAGTTGTTTTCGGTGCTGGCGCTGAATCCGGGGTCGCAAAAGCCTTTCTTGGTCTCGAAGTCGCTGAGCTTGGCCTCAAGCAATATATGGAGGCACTCGGGACAGTGGACGGGAACAACAACTTTCTCGGAGGTGTACGACTCGTTAAACTGCCACAGGAGCTCCCAGCCCCACTCTGCCATGACCGCGTTGCAATTGTTGACATACTCCAGGGGGGGGGGGGGGGGGCTGGTAAATGAAGGTCTCGTTCAGAATAGCGCTGTCGACCAAATCAAGCGGGAAAGGCTCGTAGAGGAATTTCAGGAACCCGTTTCGCAAAAAAGTGTCGTAGTACGCCAGCGGGTTCAACAAGAAGGCGTGCCAGACCATCAACACGTCCAATGGAGGCAATAAGGTCCTCATTCTGGAGGAGAAAAATGAACACTTGGAGTCCTGGCTGGCATACGCAGCGCTCTCAGGTTCACGGAGAGAATAGAAGAAGTCCCCATAAGAGTCGTATTTCAACGCACTGACAAAAGCAGTGAACTGGCGCATGGCCCGGGTCACAAGCACCTTCCACGCGTATTCAATCTCCTCTTCAGATGTGAGGCCTTGGCACACGTTTTTGCGCAAAACCCCAAACGCCTTCAAGAGCTTGAGATGGGCCACTGTCTCGGCCACGGACGGTAGCTTGTAGGAGTGCAATCCGGCAGCAAAGCGTGTGGACCCGACGTCCTCGTTTTTGGCCGCCTCCAACAAGCGCACGAACTCCGGCGACTTTTCACTAGGGAATCTGGTGCCGCTTTCCTTGTACGCGGGAACCTCCTCTGCAGAGTAGCCGGGAGTGGCTTCCTTGGGTTGAGCAGTCATGGGCAAATAGAATCATATTGAGGAAAGTGGGGAGGACAAAGCCCAGTTTATAGTAAAGAAGAGATCGGTTCAACGAGTCCTCAGTTGGCTGAGCATATGTCTTCCCCTTCAAAAAAGGGGAGGAATAGGAGGCCCGTAGGCACTTAAGCGTAGCTCCACAGAACTGCGCCAACGTTGCAATAGGCGGATATCGCTGCATGAGGGCCCTGCAAGTAATAGCACATTGAGGCCCTATACTAGCCCGGGGGGAAAGAATGCAGGGTCCTGGTTGGGAAAGAATAGCAGAACCTGGTTGGGAAAGAATACCGGGTTGCAGTCAAAGCTCTCCCTAGAACGGCCAATCAGCTAAAATGAGCGCCTGTAGTCCACGGAAACCCTGCAAGAGCCTCCGTAGCACGGCTATTCGGAGGCATACCATTCCCTGGACCAACTCTGAAAATACAATATGGTAGTTTTCGAGCGCACTTGACTGAACTATTCAAACATCGTTATCCCTTTCCCACTAACTACACATGACTGTACTCGCTGCATATATTCTATGTACAAAAAAGGCGCCTGTATATTAATGCGCCCGGTCCAGGCTTAAGCCTTCTTCTTCTCACGGTTACCCTTGGGCACTCTCGCCAACCAGTAGAAAAACACGGTTGCGATGATGTTGAACACAATGAACGCAATGAAGATGCCGAAGTTGCGCCATCTCTCGCTGTAATAGGAGTTGACCGAGGCCAAGAACGCGTTGGTCTTATCCAGAGGGCAGAACTGACAGTTCGCGGTGGCAGATGGGTCCTGGAGGTAGCCGCCCGCCACCTTGATGTAGTTGGCCATGTAGTCTCCACACGTCTGGCCAGAGCTGGGGTTGAACTTCAAGTACTCGTACTCCGAGCACCGCACGTTGGTGTTAGCCAAGCCCGTGCTCAACATTCCCTGCACCAAGTAAGTGAAGGGGTTGCAACGGTACATGAAAATCCAGAATCCAGGAAGGAAGTCGGGGCCGGCAAGAACACCACAGAAGTTCAAACACATGGTGAACAACAACGTGGCCAAGTTAGCCGCATTGTCAGCAAGCTCGTTGAACGAGATGCACAACTGGCCAAGAGTAGCAGAATACACCAAGAAAGCAGTGATGTACAACCACATCAACGCACCTCTGGAGTTCACCTCATCGGTGGGAACAGCGTTTTGGTACATGCCAAGAGGGTAGTACCAGCAGAAGTAGGCCACAGTTCCCACCACAATCTGGTAGGGCATTTCCGAGGTGATCTGGCCGGTAATGAAAGCCACCCACGAGAAGGTTCTAGAGGGGGCCTCTCTTACCTCGTAAACATCACGCTGGCGCACGAAGTATGGCAACATCTGCTGCACAATGGTGTTAAACGGAATGAAGAACATGAAAATGGCAAACATCTGGTTCTGGAGACCCTGGATGGACCGGTTGGCCTTGAAGAAGGAAAAACCATTAAACAAAGCAGAAGACCAAAGCAAGAAGCACTTCGAGTAGATGTAACCAGGCGTTCTCCAGTTTTGCTGGATCACACGGTGCGACACAATCAAGTACTGTTTCCAGAGAGGAGCAGCATATCTCAAGTGCGAGTCAGGTGACTCGTCCTTAGGCAATTTCACCAATTCTGTCTCCATCTCCGTCAAAGTGTTCTGAATGTCCTGGTACTCGGTGGAGTTTTTCCAAACCTCGAAGTAGTCCTGGTTGGCATGCGAGCCGGGGGCGGCACCCACAACCTCCAACATCCACTCGGCGGGGTTGGCCTCCTTGGGGCACGGGTGGGCACCGTACTTCTCAAAGTAGTTGATCAAAGTAGAACAGTTCTCACCCAAATCGCCGAAATAGACAGTCTGGCCACCCTTCTGAAGGAACAACAAACGGTCAAACTCCTTCAACAAAAGAGCCGACGGCTGGTGAATGGTACAAAGAATGGCCTGGCCATTGTCGGCCAACTTTCTCATCAACTTGCAGATGGACCAGGCAGTCTGTGAGTCCAAGCCGGAAGTAGGCTCATCCAAAAACACCAAGAGCTTAGGCTTGGCCACCAACTCAACACCAATAGTCAAACGCTTACGCTGTTCGACGTTCAAGCCTTCACCAGCAACACCAACCAAGGCATCGCCATAAGCAGTCATCTCCAAAAGGTCAATGATGTACTCAACGTACGCGTCCTTGTCAGCACGCGAAACCAGGTTCGGCTGTCTCAAATAAGCCAGGAACTTCAACGCCTCCCTCACGGTAGAGTTGGGCAAGTGCAAGTCCTGCTGCTGCACGTAACCAATGGAACGCTGGAAGGAAGAGTCCAAAGCATGGCCATTGACCATTCTCACACCATCAGTGATCACACCACTAGTCACACGCTCCGACAAACAGTTCAAAAGCGTGGTCTTTCCGGCTCCTGACAGGCCCATAAGCGCAGTCAACTGGCCAGGCTTAACCCAGCCGTCAACGTGGTTCAAAATTACTCTGTTCTCACTCTTGATCTTTACCTGGTAAGTCAACTCACGCCAATGGAAGATGTTGCCTCCCTTATGCTCTTCGAGGTCACGAGTGGAGCTTCCACTGCCCGAATCGTGCTTGAGAGCGTCAACCTCGTCATTGAAAGCCACCTTCTCGGAGGTGACGTTGTTCTCAGCATCAGCAACGATGGCTTTGCGCTTGTCAACGTCCTTACGGTGCTTCTTCAAAGATCCACGAAGGAACAACACAATCTCACCCTTCTGCATGGCGCCCTTGTTGAACTCGGTCAACGAAATGTAGACACCCAAGAAAAACACAGCGAAAGCAACGGCGATACCGAAGTTTCTCCACTTGTGCTTGGCGTAGTACTCGTAGGATAAAGCAAGGTACGTAGTTCCAGAAACGATATTGGAGCCCGGGTTAGAACCCACAGTCAGGCAAACTCGCTGGTCAGAGCTCAAAGACTCGTAGCCAGGACCAGAAGGAATGTACTGCGAGCAGACAAACTCGCGCCCATGGAACTCATTGGCCATCAAAGCCTCGAAAACGTAACCCACGGGGTTGATGTAGTTGATCCAGCGAGACCAGCCCAACATACTGGGTGTGGGGATGACAAAACCGGTGAAAATGACCATCGCCAACAACAACACAGTGGCCGGGGTCATAGCACCAGCCAATGACGTTGAAACAGCACCAAGTGAACGGAACAAATGCGACATCACAAGTGTGCATGTGAAACAGATCAACCAGTAGAAGAAGAAACGGCCCGGTTCACGGCGGAAGTTGACCATAAAGTAGAAGGTAAAGTTGAAACTGATGGACATCATGAGCTTAGTGGGAAGCTCAGTGATGATACCTGCCAAAGCGTCGGCAGAAGGGCGGTATAAGGCGTATTTCTTGTGCTTCTCCACGATAGGACGAGCCTCGAACAATGACATAATCTCCAAAAGCGACGCAAAAGCGTTAAATAACACAGCAAAAAACATAGCCGCTCCTCTGTAATAGAAAGAGCCGGTTGTTTGTTTCAAATTGTAAAAAACAGAAGACAAAATTAAACCCATCACGAACTGGCCCGCTACTGAGAAGATGGTGATGGAGGGGTCTCCTTTGACACGCAAGAAGTTACGTCCCATGATGTAGCGAACCTGCATCATGAAAGAAACGGTGTATGGCAGGCCCTTGGAAAGGTGGTTGGCCTGGCGCGCGTGGTGCAGCGCCTGGTACTGCTCCTTGATGTTGGAAGACTCAATTTTGGAGAAGTGGCCCTCGATGTCGTCGACCAAAGCCTTGTACTCTGGCGAGGCCTTCCAGTAGTCCTCAAATTCCACAGCGGAGCGAGGGACACGGCCCTCGAAACCCGAGATCACGATTCTCTCGGCCGGGTTGGTCAAAGAGGTAAGGTAATCGGCCGTGGTCTGACGCTGGGGACAAGCGTATCCCATGTTCTCGAAGAACTGCTTGGCAACGGACGCCTTTCCGAAGAAAATCTGTCTACCCTCGTAAAGAAGCGACACGTTATCGAAAAGGTCGTAAGCGTCCTGCGAACACTGGTAGATGGCAATGAGGGGAGTAGCCTCCAAGACAGTCGCCAGCGTCTTCAACGCACGGATGAACTCCAACGCGGTAGCAGAGTCCAAGCCTCTGGTGGCGTTGTCCCAGCACTGCAAGTTGGCACCGGAAAGAGAAACCTCGGCGATAGAAACACGCTTTCTCTCACCTCCGGAAACACCTCTGACGAAGTCGTTTCCGACGTTGGTGTAGCGGGTGTGCAGAAGACCGTACGTGGCCATGTACACCAGCGCCATGTGCCTGGCGTACTCCTCTCTCAGCACGTTACCTCTGTTCTGGGGCGTGCGCAAACGGGCCGCGAACTCGAGCGTGTCGCCCACCAGCAAGTGCGGGAAATGGGTATCTGTCTCGGCGGAGTAGACCAAATCGCCTCTGTGGTGCTTTTCAATCTCGTGGGGCATGAGGCCGTCGTAGGTGATGCGCGACTCCTCGCCCACGTGGAAGCCATAGGTGTTGACAGCAATAGTCTTCAAAAGCGTCGAGCAGCCGGAACCAGGACGGCCCAAAACGACCGTCACCTCGCCGGGGCGCATTATGGCGTCCATGCTCTTCAAAATGTCGAAGTAGCGCGACGGGTCGTCCTTCTTGAAGTAGCGGAAGGCCTCCACTCCGGCCTTCCACAAGCCGTTCGTGACGGTGGCCTGGTAGTCCAGGTCCGCGGCGATTCCGTACGCGCGCAAGTTGCGGTACGCCACGCCCAACTTGGAAGGCTTGTAGTAGTCCGGGTCCAGGTCATGCAACTTGCGCAAGTTCTTGACCCAGTACTTGGCGTTGAACGCGTCGCTGTCAGGGTTAAGCAGCTCCTCGATCTCGTCCGGGCGGAACGGAACAACTCCGGGAACCTGCGACATATGCAGGAGGTAGCGGATGAGGTCCGCCAGCGTGCTTGATTTGAAGGTGTTGGCCTGAGACAGACGCAGAATGGTGCGTGCTAGCTCCTGCACATTTCTGCCGGCTTGGTCGTCGAAGCCGTGGTACTGTGCCACCGACTCGGCCGAGTGGAGCAGCTGGCCATCGATCGACTGCTTGGGCTCGCTTTCGGGCGAGGTTTGGGAGGGGTCCGACATTCAGTAGTGGCAAAACAACAGGGGATGAGATGATATAAATAGTGGGAGAGCATGTGCAGGTTGCCAATTCCGGGGGCTTGGCCGCGGGCCGGAACGGGAAGGGCGCTGCGGGTGGAACACCCGTGCACCAGCGGAGTTGGGGGTGCTTCCCCCGGGGGATTTTGGCCAAAAAATGCCGGGAAAAGGGCGTGGTGGCGTCGGGCCGGGTGTGGGAGGCTGCTGGCGGTGTTTTGCGTGCGCAGCTCTCCTCTTTGGCGAGATATGGGGGGGTCCTATTTAGTCGATGTACCGCCATCTGCCGCGCAGGTTCCGGATTCGGCACCCACGCCGGAACAAAAACGTTCCGAAATCCAAACAGGCAACTCCGGGCCATCGGCACCGTCCAAACTCCGCCTAACCGCCGGCGATAGGTTTTTGTTCAATACATGGTGCTGCTGACTCAGCTTGTATGCAGATACGACCTGCAAGAATTTCCTTGAACCCTGGCAGAGTCTCCGGAACCACCTTGTTCCGGGCCCGTTCCGGTTCCGAGAGGCAGGGGTCTAGACCCCAGTTTTCCACTCGTACCGCAGCCCAGGACCAGTCGAAAGGTTGGCAGGACATAAGCCGTAATGGGCTTATGGGTGGTCAGGTCTCCTCATTTTTGGAGAAGCTTGTCAGTGCCGAAAATAGACCCTTCCCCGCGAGCGGTATAGCTGGTGCGGCTGTAGCCCTACGAAAACTACTGCTATGTACGGGTCCCACAAAGGCACTGAACAGGTCGTCCATGGGGCCATTGGTCCCCTGAGGAGAAGCCGTTGAAAGCCTCTTGGTCAGGAGGCTGGCAGCCACCAGTCTGGTTGGGGCGCACCTGCGCCTTGTTTTGGTGGTAAACGAAGGCTGTGACGGAATTGTTTGGGCAGCTGCACACGCTCTTAACGCTTCGTATAGCTTGGCTAAAATACCGCGTGCCGAAAAGTGCGCATAGCGTAGATTTCGGGCCGGTTTGCTGGCTAAGGGATGGCCCAACGGGCGGAATAGAGGGCGCTCTTGGGCCAAAATGAACATGGAGGCTGGTGCGGGCTTCCAGAACCGGCTGGCAAGTTTTGCGCTCATTCGTTGCAATATAGCTGTCCATGGGGGGCGTCTGAAGAGTCGCCAAAGAGCGTGCTAAAAATTGCACGCAATTACTACGGATTTATGAACGGCCGCCCTCGTCTCCACGGACTTACGAACGGTTTGCCTTCAGGCGTCCATGGTGCACGGGTTTTTGTAATGAACCCTGAGGAAGGAGTTCCTGTAAGCGTTTCTCAGAAGATGTTCGGGTGTTTGACCTCGTTGAATTGGCTCATTTCCTTCGCCATTTTGGGGATACAGCAATTGCACCCTTTGCCAACGCAATTAGCAGGAGAACACTATTTCCGAATATAACCCTGTAATCTCATCGGAGCACATCCTCATCACCTGTCTGTCCGTTTCTTTTCCTCCTATCCATTTCTGCAATTGACCTCTTCTCCAAAGTCTTAAAACTCTTTTCAACTGCCTCGACTTTTTTCTAAATTCTTACGCGTTTCTGCAAAATTCACTAAAACTCATAATTAAGTTGAAAATCCCAGTTTTGTTCCTACGGAGCTCAAACTTCACCAAACACCCCTAACCCCAAGAAGAACTTACTCGTCCTTTTAAAACGCTTGAATGTCAGATTTTTTTCCCTCCCAACCCAGTTCTCTTTTTCCCATCATTCTCACTTGATTCTTGCACCCAAAACGCGTTTGTTTACACACGACAGATCCACCGAATAAAACTACCACTGCAAAACAGCCCAATGGCGCCAAATCCGACCGAAATGCAGCCCGAAACGGCAGAAAATCTTCTAGAATACGTCCAGAACCTTCTAGAGGTTTCTTATCCGCCCGAAAACGACCCAAAACTCGAGGAAATAGCCCTTTCTTTTATCGCCAACCACGGGCCCAGCACCCTCTATGTTTTCCGCCAAAATGGGCTGTTTCAGCTCGCTAGCGACCCCGCCGACTCCTTAGAGCTTTCAGAGGCTCCTTACGTGACAATTTTGATAAAAGGAAAGGGCCAGCTTCTTTCGCTGAGCCCATTAGCAGCTCAGCTCAACGTTTTGAATATCCCCACCAAGAGCGCTGTCTTGGGGGAAAGTACCGACGAAACCGCAGAAAACACGGCCTTTGAAAACCTTCGGGTTTTGATCAACCACGGAATTGCCCCCTACTTTGAGTTTGTGACCGCAGAAACCAGAAATGAGTCTTCCTCTCTCAACACAACCAGAAAGAAATTCAGCGAGCTATCGCTCTCTTTGCAGCACCTCCAGCAGCGAATCCAGGTTCCCGATCTCCTCATTTCGGTCCATCCCAAAATTCGAACTTTGGATCCTTCAGAGATCCCTGATGCGCTTCTCGAAGATACTTCCTTCCTTAACGAGTTGACCAGTGTGGTCAATACATGGCTCCGCCAGATCCAGTCCATCACCCACTTGAACCACAATCCTACAGATGGTGCATCCATAAATGATGATATTCTGTTCTGGCGGTCCATGGAATTGGCACTTATTTCCCTAGAACAGCAAATTGGCTCCTCCGAGGTGAGAATGTCACTCGACATTCTCAACAAGGCCAAGCGCTTCCACATAACTCTCAGTTTCCAAAACGATATCGGGTTGAGCGAGAAGGCGGCCCAAACTAAAATGTACAACTCCTTGCTCAAGGACCTCCCAATTGACGAGTTTATCGCCTCCAGTACCCAGGAAAACGAGAACTTCCACAAGTTCGAGCTCTACGTCATTGGAGTCTTCAACCACTTGAACAAATTGAAGAATTTGAACGCGTTTCCGCTTTCTAGGGCCATTGAGACGATAGAGGTGGTTTTGAACGATATCGTGGCCCGTTTTTCGCAGCTTCTCGCCACCTATTCTATTATGTCTCTCCCCTTTGACGCATTCTTGGACCTTTACGATAAGCAGATCGTCAAGGTCTTCAACACCATAGATAATAACATCAAGTTTAAGATCAACTTGATCCGTGAAATTTTACGGAAACGCCAGGAAAAATTCATCATCATCAAAATAAATCAGGATTCCTTCAATAGCCTTAGGGAAAGAATCGACCATTTGAAGTCCTTCAGGTCGAAACACGACGAATTGCTTGCAACCGTTAATAATCTTCTTGGGTCAAATTCTGTGGCCTTCTCTGAGGAGTTGATTGACGCCTACGGCAAATACATCCTTCCAGTGAATGTTCTTGACTTTTCCCAGCATGCACTGTTGGTTTGGACCAATAACCAGAAGTCATATCTTTCGGTTTACTCCAAGTTAGAAAGTGCAATTATTAACAAGTTGAATAGCGTCTTTCGTTCCTGCGAAAGTTTCAACGATTACATGTCCGTCTACAGTAAGTTGCAAGCTTTCAATAAGCTTGAAAATGATGGTACTACTTTACTTTTGACTCTCATTGATGACGAAATAAAGTTGAGAGTTTTAGCAACCGCTCACGAGGAAATAGCCAACTTCATCTCTTTGAATATCAACTTGAACCAAAATTCGTCCGATAACGTCTTTTCGATCATGACAGGCTATTCGGATCCAACAATATCCAAAATTGCCTGGAATGCGGGCTTATGCAACAAGTTGATTACCTACACTAAAAATTTGTACAATTTGCTCGGGGCTAATTGGAACAAGTACTCGATCGGCAGCAAAATTGAACTCGAAGTGGATAGCATCATTTCTTCCTTGAACCCACAGCAACTATTTGACAAATGGTGGGGCAATGTTTCGAGTTTTTCAGCAGAAAATAGCTCCAAAATCATTTTCACAGGGTCGATATTGCAGGTTCAACAGGATACAAAAAACGAGTTGTCTTTAAGGGTCAACTTTGATGCCAGTTTGCTCTCTATTTCCACTCAAATCAATCAATTGTTAAGCCTAGGCTTCAATATCCTGGCCACTGTTCAATTTCATTTTTTGAAAATTCATAGAATTCGGCCCTTCATTTTGACCCTACAGGAGCACATTGACATCCTCCAGAACATTCTTAGCGTTGAATTGGTGGATACCGACTACGGAAGCAATTTTGGCTTTTTACTCGAAACCCAGAAACAGATCATTTTGCTCACTTTGAAGAATGTTATTGATATAGATTGGATTTTTGTTTCTCAGGCGTTCGAAACTGATACCTCGGATAAATCTGAAAGCAAGGAAAACTATGTTGAAACCAAGTCTCTTGACAGTTTCACTAACTTTCAAAGTGAGATCTACAAACTATATGTCCAAGTGAACAAAGTATCCAAATTTCACGATTTTCTTCACAGCAAAGAAAAGGACTTGGAAAAATGCGAATACACCTTCGAATCTATCGAGAAAGTGGTTTCCTCAATCCAACAAGAAATGGTCACTTTCTCCTACGGCAACTATTCGAATTTTCCCAGATTTTGCGATAAGGTAAACGACAGGTTGCAGCTAATTTTGACCATGAAGTGCCACAGACAATTGACTTCTCTCCAGAGGCAATTCATGGGGGAAAATGAGGAAATAGAGGGCGAGAATGAAGGTGATTCCGGCCTATATTCGTTGTCAGCAGCTAACCACATAATTACCTTCCAGAACCAGTTTTTCGTCATTTCACCTCCTTTGGAGGAAACCAAAAGGACCTGGTATTCGCACGTGAACAATTTATTGCGTATTATCGAGCTGCAATCCAAGGTTCTGATCGATATTGAGGCCGAAAACTTCAAAATAAGAAACGAGGAGTCTGTGAAGGGCCCCCTTTGCCAGTTATTACAGAAAGTTGACCATTTTGTTCAACAAGGAACTGATTATTTCTTGAAATGGAGCGTCTTGCAAAATCTTTGGGAGTTGAATCTAAACGAGGAGTCTGATTTGGAAAAGCTTTTCGGAGGAAGTGTCCCTGAAGGTATGAGCTCTATCGTGATGTGGTTAGCGGTTTTCAGAAAAGTCTTGGACTTAAGACTGACATTTGAAAGGTCTGAAACGTTTTCAACAGCAAATGATGCTCTTAGGATCAGCTCCTCAAAAGTACAGTCGAAAGTTAACATTAAGTTCGACAATTTTCAAGGGCAATTGTTGTCAAAATTCGCCGAAGTTCACCATAGTCATGTAAAGGAGTTCAACAAGACCATTATGAGCTCCAATGCTGTTCTTCAACCGGCTCTCAGTCTTGAGGCTGATACAAGGGCTCTTCTTTCGAGTATAGGCGATTTTGTCAATGCTAAGGGCCTTCTTATTGAAAGAACGCAATGTTTGGAGCTTTTGAAAGCAAGTCAGGCCCTTCTTACCAGACAGAGATACAGATTTTCTTCGGAATGGGTCTACGTTGAGCAGTTAGAGAACAACTTCGCCATTTTGGTGGCCCTTTTGGAAAGAAAGGAAATTATTATCAACGCCAATGTGGATCTTCTCGCATCCAAGTTAGCCTCTGAGGCCAAAAATATCAACGAAAGCACCAAATTCCTCGTTAAAGAATGGTCTACCAAGAAGCCAATTGCAGGCAATTTGAAGCCCTCCAGATCGATCCAGATTCTTAGTAACTTCCAGGAGGATTTTGACGATTTGGAGAAGAGACGTAAGCTTGTCAGGGAGATCTCAGACCATCTCAACTTAGCGCTAGATGTTGAAGATGGAGTTCAGTTTTTAGCGGACGAAATTGTCGATTTGAAGTCCGTATGGTCCGCAATTAACACTTTATGGGAAGAACTTGAACGGATTAAGCACTTGAAATGGGTGGATACTCAGCACAGAACATTGCGCCGTCATTTGGACGAATTACTCACTACTTCCAGGAGTCAACCTACTAAAATCCGGCAATATGCTGCTTTTGACGAAATCCAGAGCTTGATCAAGGCTCACCTCAAGAATTTCAGCTATGTGAGCGATTTGAAAAGCGAGGCCATGAAACCACGTCATTGGAGGAGCATGTTTTCGCAATTGAATTTGGACGAAATACCGGTCGAGAAGATGACCGTGGGGACAATTTTTGGGTTGAATTTCCTGCTTAACGATGCGGTCATTAAGTCCATTTTGGCACAGGCAAATAACGAGCAGACGATCGAGGAGAACTTGAATTCCATCAAAAAGGACTGGTCCTCCACGACCTTTGAGATTTTCAACTACGAGGGAAAATGCCGGCTTGTCAAAAACTGGGATAAGATCTTCGACCAGTGCAGCAGCCATATTGCTTCCTTAGCCAGCATGAAGAGTTCTGCATACTTTAGCAATTTTGAGCAGGAAGTGTCAGCCATGGAGGACATGCTTAACAAGCTTTTCGTGATTTTAGATACCTGGATCGAAGTTCAGAGACAATGGGTTTATCTTGATGGTGTCTTTGGCAGCAATAACAGCGATGTCAAACACTTGTTGCCCTTGGAGTCGTCCAGGTTCACCAACATCACATTTGAATTTTTCAGCTTGCTTAGACAAGTTCACAAACAGGAACTCGTTATGGACATTTTGCTGGTCCAAGATGTGCAGCCTATAATGGAAAAGTTCCTTGAGAGCTTGATCAAGGTCAGGAAATCTCTCACTGATTACCTTGAAAGACAGCGACACCTTTTCCCCCGTTTCTATTTCATTGGAAATGAAGATTTACTTGAGATTATTGGAGGTTCTTCAGATGCTGCAAGAATCAACAAGCACTTGAAGAAGATGTTCTCTGGGGTTTCCTCCATCGATATTGAGCCAGAAAGTTCATGCATTACGGCTATAAATTCAGAGCAGGGCGAAAAGGTGCTTCTCAATGCGCCTGTTTCTTTGATAAAGTATCCAAAATTGCATGAGTGGTTGGGAGAACTCGAGATAGAAATCAAGCTCTCTTTATCTATGATGACGGGGGAACAGGTCACAAAATTCGGGGCGATTTTTGCACAGAAAATAGATCCGGTTTCTTTTGGAGAGGCTATCAAAAGTGCCCCCTCGCAGGTGACCACTTTGGCTCTTCAGATCCTCTTCACTAAAACTATGGATCTCGCCATCGATCTGGGAAATTCGAAAACATCCTTATCTTTCTACAATGAGATGATCGAAAAGCTATCTCTCCTCATCGCCTCTGATGGGTTATCGGTATTAGAGCGGAAGAAAACTGAGGCTGTCATTATAGAAGTGCTCCACCAGCGAGATATCGTTTTATCCTTACTTAAAGTTGAGTCTAGAAGGCAGCAGAAGGCGCTTTGGAGCCTTCAGCAGCTTTACTACTACGACGAAAAGGCCGACCCACTTTCAAACCTCACTGTGAGACACTCGACAGCTTCATTTTCATACGGCTACGAATACTTGGGAGTCCCTGAGAAGCTCGCTTTCACGCCTTTGGTAGACAAATGCTTTCTTGCTATGACCCAGGCCTTGGACCAGAAACTTGGAGGCTCACCGTTTGGGCCAGCGGGAACAGGAAAGACGGAGTCCGTCAAGGCCCTAGGCAATAATTTGGGCAAAATGGTGATTGTTTTTTGCTGCGACGAGCTGTTTGATTTCCAGTCAATGTCGCGCATTTTTCTAGGTCTTTGCAAAGTGGGATGCTGGGGATGTTTTGACGAGTTCAACAGACTCGACGAGAAGATTTTGAGTGCTGTTTCTTCTCAGATTGACGCCATAGAAATGGGACTCAAAGACGCTGAGGAGGTAGACATTTCTGGGCGTTTATTGAAGGTAAACCCCGAAACAAGCATTTTTGTAACCATGAATCCAGGATATGTGGGCAGATATGAGCTTCCTGAGAACTTGAACAAACTCTTTAGGGGTTTCTCCATGCAAAAGCCTGATAAGGAGATCATTGCTGAGGTTATCCTCACTTCCCAAGGGTTCGCACATTCGAGAGAATTGGCCGCAAGGATAGTGCCCTTTTTTTCAGAAATTGAGGCTCTTGCAAGCAAGCAAAGCCACTATGATTTTGGCCTCAGAACTTTAAAAAGCACCCTCACGAAGTGTGGTTCCATCAAAAGGTCTACAACAAGAGAGGATCCTTCTCTTTCTGAGGAAACTTCGCTTCTCGTACGGAGTATTCGCGAGACTATTGCGCCCAAACTCGTCAAAAAAGACGAAAAGGTACTCGAAGATGTACAGGAGAAGCATTTCAAAGGAATTCTCTTCGACAGCGCTGACCACAGTGACGTTTTGAACGAGCTTGAGAAGATCGGTGCCTCTAAGGGCCTTGAAATCACTGAAAACTGGACTTCTAAAGCCCTTCAGCTCGTCCAAATCCAGGAGAGCCACCATGGAATCATGCTTGTTGGAGAAGCGGGATCGGGAAAATCAACAATTTACAAGCTGGTCCTTGAGGCCATGTCGGTGGTGCAAAACGTGGACCATTTATCATTTGTGATAGATTGCAAGGTAATGTCCAAAGAGGCTCTCTATGGGCATTTAGATACGGTCACAAGAGACTGGACAGATGGTCTTCTCACCAGTATTTTGCGGCGTATAAGGGCTAACTTGAGAGGAGAGCTTTCGAAGCGTATCTGGATTGTTTTTGACGGCGACTTAGACCCTGAATGGGCAGAAAACCTCAACAGTGTTTTGGACGACAACAAGATCCTCACTTTGCCTAACGGGGAAAGAATTGAATTGCCCCCAAACGTAAGGCTTATCTTCGAGGTGGACAGCTTGGAGTACACCACATTGGCGACCATCAGCCGATGTGGAATGGTGTGGTTTGACCAGTCTTTGGTGGGTCTAGGGTCTTTATTAAGGTCTTTTTTGCACTCTTTGAAAATGCAAGGAGTATCAGAGCATGAAAATGAGCATGAAATCCTTTCAATCCAAGACCAGCTCCACAACAGCATAAAGGAGATTGTTTCTGAAGACTTTTTAGAGATGGTGGCAGCGAAAGCGGAAAATATCGACCACATAATGAGCTTTTCACCCAAGCGTGTTTCGGATTGTTTCTTTGTTCTTTTGAAATACTACTGCCAGCGTTACGTGAAATATGCGTTGCTGAACAGCGTCCCTATTGACACACAGAAATACGTGAAAAAGACTATTATTTTAGCTGCTACATGGGCCTTTGCTGGCGACTCTTCCTTAGATTCGAGGGAGGAATTTGGACGCAAGATTCTCGCTATGGATGCTTTTCAAGGAATAGAGTCAAATGGACCAGTAATTGACTACGATATTTCCCTTCCTGACTGTCTGTTTGTCCACTGGAACTCCCAAGTTGCAGTAAATGATCTAGAACCGCACCAAGTATCAAACCCCAGCACCGTGGTTCCCACTTTAGACACCGTGAGAAATGAGCGGTTGATCTACTCCGTTTTGAACGCCCACAAGCCGGTGATTTTGTGCGGACCTCCAGGCTCTGGAAAAACCCTCACCCTTTTGGAGGCCCTCAGAAAACTGGAGCATTTGGACGTTCTTTCACTCAACTTCTCCAAAGATACATCTCCCAGGTCACTTATGACGTCGCTAGAGCAGCTTTGCCAATACAAAAAGACCAGCAAGGGCCTCGTTTTGGGCCCTAGAGTGCAGAGCAAATGGGTGGTGGTTTTCTGCGACGAAATCAACTTACCGGGCCCCGATAAGTATGGCACACAAAAGGTTATATCCCTTTTGAGACAAATGGTGGAGGCCAACGGATTCTGGAAAAACGGCCAGTGGGTGTCTCTTTTCAACGTCCAGTTTGTGGGAGCATGTAATTCCCCTAGAGACCCAGGCAGACACCCTCTTTCGAGCCGCTTTTTGCGGCATAATTATGTGATCATGGTAGACTACCCTGGTGAGAGTTCTCTCACGCAAATTTATCAGACTTTTACCGCGGCCATTTTGAAGTGTGCCCCCAATTTGCGTGGCTTCAGCAAGGACATTACCAGGGCCATGATAGAGATTTATTCAAGCTCCAAAAAAGCCTTAAAACTGCAAGATCACTATGTCTATTCGCCCCGTGAGCTCACACGCTGGAGCAGGGGTATCTTGGAAGCCCTCAAGCAGGATGAGTATAGTGACTTGCAGAGCCTCGTGAGGGTGTGGTACCACGAGGGATTGCGTCTCTTCTACGATAGAATAGTGGAAGAGAAAGACCAACTTTGGACGAAAGAGCTCTTCAAAACTACGGTAGAGCACATCTTTTTGAACATAAACGTGCAGAAGTGCCTCCAAGAGCCTGTCCTCTACTCCAGCTGGCTCACTCCACGCTACGAGCCTGCTGACGAGCATGAGCTAAGGACTTTTGTGAGGGAACGACTCCGTGTTTTCTCAGACGAGGAGCTAGCAGTGGACTTGGTTTTGCACGAGGACTTTTTGGACCATGCTCTCCGCATAGACAGGGTCTTGAGACAGCCACAGGGCCACATGATTTTGGTGGGGCCCTGCACCTCCGGAAAAACCACTCTTACTCGCTTTATTGCGTGGATAAACGGCCTCAAATGTGTTACCTTGAGAGTGCACTCGCATTATGGGCTTGTGGAATTCGAAGCTGCCTTGAGGGACGTTTTAATTCGGTGTGTGAAGGGAGAGAAGATCTGTTTTGTCATAGACGAGTCCAGTATCAGGGAAACATCTTTCATCGAGAGAATGAACACCCTCTTGGCCAACGCAGAGATTCCTGGTCTTTTTGAGGGGGACGACGAAAGGTCTCTTTTGAGTCTCTGCGCCGACCAATCGCAATCCCAGGGTCTCTTATTGGAGGAAGATGAGCTTTATGACTGGTTCAGAAACCAGGTTCTGCTTCATTTACACGTTGTTTTTACCATCAGTGAGCTGACTGGAGCCGTGGTTTCTTCACCGGCTCTTTTCAACAGGTGTGTTCTCAGCTGGATGGGCGACTGGCTGCAGAAAACGCTAGAGGAGATCGGGCATTCTATGGTAGATTCGGTACCCATGGATACATCAAACTACAAAAGCGAGACCTTCGAGAGTCTCAGAGAAGCAGTGGTGGATGGGCTCATTGCCTTCCATCACATTCCCTCGAAGAAGGGCATCCCCAGCCAATTCACGACGTTGTGTCTGCATTTCGCAGCCATTTACGTGCGAAAACAGGCCGATTTGGAAGAGAACCAGCGCCATATTATTACTGGCCTCGACAGGCTTAGGGAAACGGTTATTCACGTCAACGAGCTTAAGAAGAAACTCTCTGAAAAGAAGGAGTTTTTGACTATCAAGGAGCGCGAAGCCAGAGCCATGCTCAGCAAGATGCTCACAGACCAAAATGAGGCGGAAAGGAAGCAGGAATTTTCGGTCGCCACACAAGAAGAGCTCACCAAACAGCTGGGCGAACTTGAAAGGAGAAAAGCGCTCGTTTTGAAGGACCTCGAAATGGCAGAGCCAGCTGTTTTGAACGCCCAAAGAGGCGTCCAGAATATCAAAAAGCAACATCTCACAGAAATCAGGAGCATGTACAACCCTCCAGCCACCGTCAAGATGACCATGGAGCTGGTCTGCATTTTGATCGGATACGACGTTTCCAGCTGGAAAGATGTGCAATTGGTTGTTCGAAAAGATGATTTCATCACCAACATCGTTTCGTACGATAACAGCCAATTAACAGCTGATGTTCGCCAGCATATGGAGCAAACATATCTCTCGAGAAGTGACTATAACGTGGAGTCTGCTAACAGGGCCAGTAAGGCTTGTGGTCCGCTATTGCAGTGGGTACAAGCACAATTGCAGTATTCCTTGGTGCTCGAAAGAATCGGTCCTTTGCGCCACGAGGTACAGGTTTTGGAGGCCCAAACCAACAAAACCAGGGCCCAGCTCATTGCCATTGATGAGATGATCAACGAGCTCGAAGAGAGCATCGAAAAGTACAAGGACGGTTACAGCAGCTTGATCAGAGAAGCGGAAAACATAAAGATGGAAATGAAAACAGTGGAAACGAAGGTTAGTCGCAGTTTGCAGTTAGTCGACAATTTGACTTCAGAAAGAGAACGCTGGAAGGCCAGTATTCAAAAATTTGGCCAGCAAAAAGAGAAGCTCGTGGGTAATGCTCTTCTTTCTGCGGCTTTTTTGGTCTATGCCGGAGAGTACGATCAGAGGGAAAGAGATGTGCTTCTGAAGGGATGGAAAACGAAGCTTGAGAGTTCTAATATTGCATATGATGAGGCCCTCGCAGTTTCGGCTTATGTGGCTGCCAGTAGCGACATATTGGATCTCAGAAATTTGGGGCTTTCTGACTTGCACGTCGATAACTTTGCTATTATGCGGAAGGCACAAATACCTTTGATTATCGACCCATCGTCTTCGGTTTTGAGCGCTATTGAGGCAATTCTGGCTAAAAAAGTGGTTTCCACAAGCTTTTTAAACGGCGATTTTGTCCGCCACGTGGAAAATGCCCTTCGCTTTGGAGGTCATCTCCTTATTCACGATACAGAGTACTACGACCCTATTTTGGACCCCATTTTGCGAAATGAAGTGGTCAGAAATGGTGGTAGAATGATCGTTCAGCTAGGAAAACAAGAGGTGGACCTTTCGCCGGATTTCAAGTTGATTCTATATACCAGAGATCTGCTGATAAAGGTACTGGCCTTTGTTGCTGCCAGAACGACCATTGTTAATTTCACGGTCACAAGCGGCAGTTTAGCCAACCAAGTTCTCAATACTACCCTTCAGAAGGCCCGTCCTGATGTTCAGGAAAAAAGAGACGCCTTGTTGGCGCTCCAGGGCGAATACCAGGCGCGTCTTCATACACTTGAAGAGGAGCTTTTATCCTCTTTAAGTTCCTCTTTTGGCAACATCTTGGAAAGTGACGAGGTCATAGATAAGTTGGAGAATTTGAAGACCGAGGCGACAGATAT
Organism: Wilhelminamyces tanticharoeniae; assembly: GCA_030558325.1. NCBI lineage: Eukaryota > Fungi > Ascomycota > Pichiomycetes > Serinales > Metschnikowiaceae > Wilhelminamyces > Wilhelminamyces tanticharoeniae. The sequence goes on along the minus strand of JAJMSI010000020.1, from coordinate 200,754 downwards.
CGACAGCAAAATTGGCGAGTCCCACGACGTTATAGTAGCCGTGGATGACATTAGAAACAAGTACGAGGACCTAGCCAAGCACTCCGTGGGAATATTCCGGATTTTCCAGGCCTTCAATGTGGGTCGTTTCAACAACTTTTCGTTGGAGACCTATATTTCTGTGTTTGAGAGCGTTTTGCAGCAAAAGGACCTGTCTTTTGAAGTTTCAATTTTCATAACGGAGCTCTACAAGGAGGTTTTTGCCACGGTAGCGCCTGGATTATCGTTTTTCGACAGGTCAGTCATGGCCTTGGCTTTAGTGACCGCCTACAATGAGATTGAAGTCGGTCCACACTTTACCAGAACCATTTCTGCCATTTTGAAGGGCGTGGAAACGGGCTCTCCAGTCATGAAGAGTATCCTCGACCACAGTTTGGCCAAGTACCTGGAACCTTTGGAGATTGAAAAGGTGATTGAAGAGAATGGTGACAATGTTACCATTTCGATTCTCTCAGGAGTGTTACAGGTCCTTCAAGGCACCCAAAGAGATGCTATTTTGGACCGTTTTACGTCTCTATCTTCCTTCCTCTTCACAGGCATAGGACCCTACAGCTCTAAATACGATCTTGAGCATTTTTCGGAGTCTTTTACCTCCATCATATTGGCTTCTCCGGACGGCTACGATGCCACGTTTAAGGTGGAGCAGCTTGCTAAACAGAAAGGCGAAAAATTGGTGGTTGTCTCTATGGGCTCAAAAGAAGGTATAGAAATGGCCAATAAGGAGATCGACCTTGCCATTAACAAGGGGACATGGATCTTGATTCAGAACATCCAGATGGCCAGTTCGTGGCTCAGCGAATTACTGAAAAAAATCGAGGGAGTTGGCAAGTCGGCTGTGAAAGTCTTTTTGACTTGCAATGTTTCGTCTCAGAGCATTCCTGTTGGTTTGATCAATAGATCTAAAGTCTTGGTGTACGATGACCAGCCTGGATTGAAGAATAAGGTGATAGAAACTTTCAGCTCCATCCCTGTTTCCCTACTCGAAAGAACCCCCGAGTTCAGAAGGGTATACTTCCTATTGGCTTGGTACCATTCTGTCATTCAGGAGCGTTTGAGATACGCGCCCATTTCATTCACACGAAAGTACGATATTAACGATTCAGACTTCACAGCAGGTGCTTCCGTGCTCGAGAAGCTTCTCGAAACGAAAGGAGGAAGAAGTAATGTATCTCCTGAGACCATTCCATGGGAGCAAATTCGGTACCTCCTCGGGGAGGTGACGTACGGAGGCAAGGTCAGCGATAATGGAGACTTGGCCTATATTGTGGAGTTGGCCAGTCACGTTTTCCGGGTGGAGGTGTTTGAGATGGACTTCAATTTGATCGAAAACAACCTCACAAGCGTCCTGGGAGAGTTGTTACGTCTTCCGGAGGGTATAACTGTGGATGCTTATAAGGGGTGGATCGAGCTGCTCGCAGACAAATCGCCGTTGAGCTGGGTGGGGTTGAAGGAGGAAGTGGATGTTTTGGTGCGGGCCAATGAGGCTCAACAGGTAGCGGTACGGGCGTTGGAGGTCATGTCCTAGTGATTGGAGGGGATCTAGAGACTATTGAGAAGAAGTCCTAAAAGGTATAAATTAGTTCAAGTGCTAAAGATCGTGATGGAGTAGTATTGGAGGATGCACATTCTCTCGAGACAATCTCAAGGCCTGGACTCACATCTAGTCGTTATGAGAGTCTTTAATTGGAAAAAGCCAAGTTTTGAGGCTTTCTTACTATAGGAAATATGCCTTTTGCAGTCGCTTTTCAACACTAAAAATCCTCTCAGAACCGCCCAAAGATTTCTCTAAAAGCTCTTTACAGATTCCACACCTAAGGAAAACCACAGTCAAAAAGCAGTGGATCTGTCCCACACCCCCTGCCTTTCTCAAAACACCGCTTCTAGTCTACATTTCACTTTTTCTCCCTTGCATTCTGTAATGCTGTATATTAAGTTACAATCCACGCATTTACTCGTCGTCCTCCTCCAAGGTCTGAGCAGCAATACGGTCCAAGTCTCTCTGGCCGTTCTCAGAGATTCTTCTGCCACCCTTGGGCGAGATCTCCAAAACACCGATCTTCTCCAAGGACTGGAGAACCTTTCTGTTGATGGAGCCAGAGGCGTCAGCGTGTCTGTGGGGTCTGAAGCCTCTGTTGATGGCACCGCCGTACAACTTGTTCAACTTACCAACACCAACCTGCTTTCTCAAGTAGATGTGTCTGGCAACAGAAGCAGCTCTCTTGAAGAACCAGGTCTCAGCCTCCTGGGGGGGAAGCTCGTTGCCGGCAGAGGTCTTGACAATGTCAACGTAGCCGGGAACCTCCAACTTACCCTGTCTCTGCAAGAACTGGGCGTAGGCGTTGATGAAATCTTGAGCGGGAACGTCTCTGTGATGTTAGTATGGATCATGTGCGCATGATGGTACTGAGGATGAGGCTACACGGTCACAGAGTGAGAGTCGGGGAGGAAATAGCTTGTGCGGTGGAGTTTTGTGGAAACTATTGAACTCATTCGCAGAAGACTGTTGGAAGTCTTCTTCGACGACTATTGAAGCTGTGGTAGAAAACTAATCAAAGTCTCGGTCTCAAGGGTAGAACATCTTATAGCTTATCCCGACTTCTCCGTGTATGGCCACCACGCCCTCAGCACTTCACCATGGTCTCGTCAACACTTACCTGACGGAAACACCAGGCATATTGATTGTAGTTCGTGTGGTGGTGAGAAGTACTTGAGGAAACTTTTCGTTTTTTTTCACTGGCGGTGTAACAGATTTTTCGCATCCTGCAGGTAGTGGGCTCCTGCGGGACAACATTTACCGAGTGCCAGAAATTACTGCAGCGGAAAAAAACAGTCACAGGGCACGGGATTTTTTCTCAGAGGAAATATGGCTGCAAATTGGGAAGTTAGGCAGGCGAGATATAATGGAGGCCTCGCTGGTGTGTTACATAAGAAAGGGTTCGGAAGGGTTTTTACGAATTCCGTCTTGCTGTCGAAAGCTACAGAGGAGTCTGCTCTTAGAAAATGCCATTTCAAATAAGATTTTTCGTTGTTGGAGCCTCTGGATGCATATAACATATACTAGAAACAGTGAATCCTGGATGCTTCATTTATTCTTCTGGTCTCCTGCTAATAAGTAAATGGCAGCAAACATTAACACTCAGACCCACATATGTGTTCCCAGGACGCAGGTACCACCCAGACCCAATTCTAACGCTCCAGCAAACCCTCAGCTATACACCTTCTCCCCTCTGCTTTCCCTCTTTTATGCGTCCTTACCGCATTGAACCTCCACAGCCAAAAAAACCCATTGTCTATAACCATTCCTAGACCCCATCCCACAACCCACTCTTCGGTTTCGGCGTCAAACAGTACTGCTCCATCTCACACAAGGACGCCTCTACGCTCCAGAAAGCCTGACTGCCGCTATACTTCTCGTTCTCACGGGCTCCTGGCAAGTACACCAAAGTGCTCCCGGCCTCAAAAACCTCCCTCACACGATATGCTGGTACATGCATGCTGTAGCGGTCAGTAGTAGAAGCCTTGAGAATGGCCCTGTAGTCATCCTGAGAATGGGTCTTATCGTAGGACTGCAAGAGCTCGTAATATTCGTCCCTTTCGGCGTTTTCTTGTACCATAGACCACGCCTTCTCGAGAGCAACAGTGCGTACCCCCAAGTACGCCTGACTTTGATCCAAAGGCGTTCTCAAAAACGCCACTAGTGTTCTCATTAGCGTCAGGGCGTGCAAACGGGAACCCTCTGCTGTTTCACCATATTGAAAACACACCCGCTCTGCTTGCAATGAGGTGATAACATAGGCCATGCTGGCAATGGGCCCACGCTCAAAAGTGGGTAGATTGACCGTCCTATCGATGAAAGTACAGCAGAGACTATTGGCTCTTTCCAAAGATAAAAACTCCTCAGGAACCAGCGGGAAGCTCAAAAGACGCAAAAGCGGTAGGTCCAACCCCACATTCTGCAAATTGGGACATGAAGCGAGTACTTCTATTAGTCTCTTGCCACTATATTGTCCCATATCCTCTCTGTCGTAAATTTCCCACGAAGTTTTGACTTCTGGCACAGTATTGCGCCTGATTAGTCGAATGTTGATGCTGCAAATGGTCAGGTTTTGGTAAAAAAGCACCTCCAAAAGGTCCAAAACTGCTTTGTAGCGTAGAGCAGCAGATGCACTCACAAAAAGATTGAATTCCACTAGATTGTTCCTAGGCAATGTACTCAACAAAGAGGAAAACCGCCCCAAGAACTCAGAATCTAGGGTGTTGAACTCGCAGAGCAAATCTAGACGATGCAACTGGGGAATGTGCAAGAGGAGTGTTTCAAGGCCCACAAGCGTGGAAATGTTCACGGAAAGAAAACGTAGATAGGGGAGGGTGACAAGGCGATTATTTTGACCCTTTTTGAAGTAAATTGGGCACTCTGGCTGTACTTTATCGTGAAAAATGGGACCAATTTGAGGTTCTTCACCAGAAACTGGGCCCTGTTGGGGCCGATAAGCCCTATCGAGGACCTTTAGGGCCCTGATATTACCAAACAAACTCATTTTGGGGTTTAGCAAGAGGTCATTATTGACCTCCACGACTTCCACGTAGTTATTTGCGCTATACTCTCGATAGCGGGAATCTTCTTTCATCGAGGTTCCCAAAGGGGTTAGTGCTGGAGCCGGCGCCCCACAGCCTTCAGTATTGACATTAAAAAGCCCTTTAAAATACTCGTCCTGGTACTTTTTTGAGTCCGAAAAGCGTTCGAAGGTTCTTGGGCTCGCTAGCAACGCGTCAAACTCGCTCACTCTGATAAGACTGAGGTAGCGAAAGATAATAGGGCCCAAAAACAGCCGAAAGGACGAGCAGGTCGAGGAAAGAGCCACTATATCATGGTAGCTTCTCGTAAGGTTGGAAAATAGATGGTTTGGTCGGAAGCAATACGCTGGAGTATGGGCCTTCTGGTATGGGTTCTCCTTGGTGAGGTCCAAGCTGTGGTGAGTGAGCCAGCTCACTATTTCTGCTAGGATTTCTGTGGGAAGCAGAGTGAGCGAGTTGGCATGCAGGGAAGCCCCTGAGGGCGATAAATGACCATTTAAGGACGTTGCATCGGGCATTCTACGCCCTTTGGGGGAGAAATGAGGGAGTATGAGGCTGATTAGTGCGGAACATTTCTGCTTCTGCAGAAGATAGAGGCGAGAGGGCGAGATCCGGCCCTTTTATAATGGAAACGTGGTCACACGTCGGTGAGAAGAAGCGGGGAAGGGGGTGAAAGGAAATGCAACTTTTGAGGGTTTTGGGGGTTTTGAGTTTTTGCCTTGGTGGAGTATATAAGATGCTATGGGTATATTTGGGTGTCTCAGGCCATTTACGAAAGGAGGTAACTTTGACGAGGTCCTTGTCTAGGGACTTTCTTCATAGGCAGCAATATATGCTGTTTTAGTTTTGAAAAGGCTGAGTTCAAATGTGATACTTAATGGAAAGTGTTTGGCAGGTCATATGATTTGGTGCACCTTTAATTTCGCAGCAGGCAATTTGCTGGAATGGGCTTACTATCCTATTTGTGCGAATATAGCCACGAAGTTGCAATTTATGAATCAAGAAACTTCCTCAAGTACGCAGAGCAGCAATCGTAGTTCGGTCTTTTCTCGAGTGAATTTCGATCTCTATGAAACAGTATACGCCCCATTCGCAGCTACGACACTTATCTTTTGGGGCCCAGAAGCGCCTTTTCCACACCCATCAGACCCCCATACCGAGTACAGATCTCGTGCCACTCAGCGCAGCTAATCATCAAAACTTTCCCTTTTATCAGAATTTCTGCCTGCATTGAGGCCTCCTCTCTACATCATATCGTCACTAACATACAGTGTATTAAAAGGTACAGGCTAACTACGTACTTACACCTTGAAGCCTCTAGATCTCCGTCTACCTCTAGCTCTCTCGAACTTGCGGCCGGTGGAGTTGATTCTGGGGGCCTTGTGCTTGTGGGGACCGAAGCCAAAGTGTCTGACCGCCTCTCTGGTGGTTCTGGGACCTCTGACAATCAAGGTGTTCTGGCCCTTGGGGGCTCTCAACGCCAACTGGTCCAAGGTGATGGCCTCACCACCGTTCTTGAGAATGGTGGCCTTGGCACCAGCAGTGAATCTCAAAGCGGCGACAGTGGCCTTGGGGAACTCCAACAATCTGTTGTCGTCGGTGACGGTGCCAACGACGACAATGGTCTTGGAGGCAGCGCCCTTCTGGGCCAAAGTCTTGGCGATTCTGGCAACGGACACGGGAGGTCTGTTGATCTTGGACAAGAACAAAGATCTCAAGATGACCTTGTTGAAGGGAGCATTGGTACGGCCTGAAAGTTAGTACATGTTCTGCTCAAAAACGCACACCGAAATGCACTTGCAGAAGCGAGACCTCTCAAACGAGAGGCTGGCGGACAACTCGCCGTGAGGCTTGCGCTGGGGGCCCTCTGTGGCGTCCGTGTGTCTACGGACGAAGGGCCGGTGCCATTTTCTGTGGTAGGTTTCGGGTGCTGACAGAGGGATACATACGAGCCAAGTACGAGTACAACTGCACCAACAACTGGAGGTACACGTTCTCCGACTTGGGGGCCTCTCTGTGGCCAGATCTGGCGTGCTGCTTGGTGGTGTGGTCTCTACCCATTGCGTGCTGTGATGAGAAGAAGAGAAGAGTGGAAAATTTTTAGTTAAGTGTGGGAGGAACGAGGCTCGCGGCGAAAAAAACGATCACGTGACATACTCTAGGGCTGGTGCCCTACCCGCCACTGGTAGTGTGCAGGTGCGTGAATGTGCAGGATATGTACTATGCAGGACCATCGTATCTCACACGGCCGCCCACATGCAGGACGGTCTCCTCTTATCTGACGCCACCAAACACCCCAAGAGACCTCCATACTCCCTCTATTCCCCCCCCATTGGGCCTCCAAAACAATCACAGTCCCCTGAACATGACCCAGCTAACGCCCATCCGCGGGTTCACCAACACGCCGGCTACACGTGCGCTCATCATCACCTCCACACTAGTCGCCCTCGGGCTCTCCATACTCCAGCTTAAACACTATGTGCGCATCGCCATCGACCCCTTTCTCCTAGAGTATCTGCAGTACTGGCGTGTAGCCACATACCAGCTTTCCGTGGTCAGCGAGTCGGATTACTTGTTGTGCACCTTGCTATGGTTCCACTACAAGAACTTGGAGCGGTTCTACGGCCTGCGGAGGTACCTTTCACTCGTAGTGATCTTCGCTCTATACAACTGTCTTGTGTGTGTTCTCGTGATGAGCGTGGGCCAGTTGCTGCTCAATATGGCGTCGTACTTCGTTTTCTCGGTGCTTTTGGGCCGCAACCAGCCGCTTAATTACCACGACACCTTCTTCAACGAGATCGCGCCAGGGCCCTATGGCATCATTTCGTCTTTGTACGTCTGCTACGGCATGTACGTACCGGTGTCGTACCACTTCAAGATCGCGCTTTCGCCTCCTTCTGATGATGTCAACGCTGGCGGTGGTCGTGATCTCACGCTCACCAACCACTTCCCGATCCACGTGTTGTACACGCTTCTTCTTCTCAACAACGGCGTGGCCTCGTTTGTGCCGTGTGTGATCGGCTTGCTCATAGGAAAGTTGCATGGTCTGGACCTCTTACCAGGCTCCAAGAGCTGGCTGCTTCCCTCATGGACCTTCCGCATGTTCACCAACCCCCAGAAGTTCACGAACTCGACGGTGGCGTTCGCCACAAGAAGCTCCCGAGGGGGCTACTCCTCTTTGGGCCAGGAGGACCCAACGAGGGCGGAAAATGGCACTTTTAGCGATGGCGAGAACGGCGCAGATGCCCACAATGACGAGCGCGAGGAAGTAGTTGACGAAATCAGGGACAACAGGAACGAAATCAGGGCCGAGACCCCTGTGCGGCCCTTGGGGAGCCAGTTACTCGACACGTTCAGAACATGAGAGCCCCCAGAAGTTAATGGGTATGTGAAGGTGTTCTCAGGGAACTGCAGGCCTGCTCCAGGGAGACACCTTGAATAGACTGGAGGGGACGACACAGTAGGGAAACTGCGAGACGTTGTCGAAAGCAATTACAGCATTCATATAGTGGGTGGGTGAGTGTCTCTACAGCACACACACATGGGACCACACCAATGCATATAGTGGCAATTAATAGATACATCAACAGAACATCATGCTCCGTTTAACACACTGATACCTTTCGCTACTGTACCGCTGACCAAGCTTCTTATCCCTGCTCCATTCTCGCCTTCTCTATGCCCGCGTCCTATTGCCCTATATCTTCAAGTTTTTGGTGTCCTCCTCCACACGCTGGCTTTTTCTGCGTTCCACGTCCCAGTTGTACAAGCGCGCGGTGTTGACCTCCATCGTGGTGATATTCTCCTTCAAAAACTCCAAGTCCTCCTTCACTAGCTGCAACTGCGCCCTGTTGTTCTCCAAACGGCCCGTCAACAACTCCACCGCCTCGTCGAGGGGGTACTCCAACATGACCTCGGCCCCGAGCCAGAGATATACGGAATCAAGCTTTTCTAAGTCAATGGTGGCGCGCGTGTAGAGGGTGTCGTTCAACTCATAGTTGGTTTCCATGAGCTTTTCGTCGTCGTCCTCATCCGCCTTGGTATCCTTGATGTGGCTGATGATGTCCAAGTTCTTCTCGATGTCGGGGATCTTGACGTTGAGGTCGCCCAATTGCTGTTTTTTGGACAACTCCATGTACTTGTACTGCTGCAAGCGGTCCTGAAAGGCGGCCATCACGGCCTCGAACTCGGTGTCGGGGTTCTTTATGATGTTTTCGACCTTATCTATGAACGGGGCCTCGGGGATTCCTCGCGGATTGGTGTTTTTCGGTCTGTGTGTTAGCAGTGGTGGCGAGAGCGGGCAGGTGGCTTACTTACTTGAGAAACTCAGCCATTTTGGTGCTTTTGGTGGTGTGTGGAAGAAGGTGGTTTGAGTGGATGAAAACTGGACGGTGCATGCAGGATGGATTCGCAGCCTGGACCAGGCAATAGTAAGTGGTGAAATCGAAGGAGAAGTGGAATGACGAGATATTTGAAGATAGGAGGCGGTTGTGTGTTAAAAATGGGGCGCCCAAGGTACTGATAGGGAGGGAAATGCCCTTTGGCTTCGGTGGGTGCACAAGACTTTATGTGCCTTGTGGAAAGAAACACGGTATGAAGGTGCGAGAGCTGGGAATGGCAGAAACGTTCCTCATTGCAACCGAGAACTGCCAAACCACTGGAGCTCTTCCCACTAGGGCCCTTCACAATAGACTTCTTAAACAAGGCCCTCGATTGGACGTCTCCCACAAACCGTTGACGACGTTTTCGCAGATTTAGCAGCCATTAGCGAGGAGCCCACCCAGCACGGTGACACCCGAAACGAATACACACGGGCTAGAAAAGGGCTCTGAGACAAGTCCCGTGCCAAAGAGAGAGAACACATGTACTCGTGTCTCCCTTGCGATGTCCCTAAAACGGCTAGAGCCCGCCCCATCATATTTGGTCTCACCTACTATAGTACGACCAACATCAGCTGCCAACACCCACGAAACGAGCTCCCCTCGGGCACTTCCCGCAGTACAAAACTTACACTTCAGCACCCCACTTAACGACACACGCCCCAATATCCTTGCAAAACCATAACATTCACTAAGCCTAACTCTCCGTCTACTTGCTTCCGTAGCCAGCCTCGTTCTGCTTCTTTCTCAAGTCAAAGACGTTCAAAACCGACTCCGCAGCCTTGACACCAGACAAGGACATTGCCCCAAACGTCGGGCCCATTCTGTTCGAGCCGTCCACCTCCGCCAACTCCATTCCCGCAATCACCAAGCCGGGTGACACCTCTCTGGTGCCCTTCACAATAGCGTCCTCGGCCTTGTTCATGTCCAAGCCACGCATGTTGCCCAACTCAAAGCCACCAGCGGGGCCTTTGGGCTGCAACAGCTGCAAGCGCTTGGCGCAGAAGGCGCCAAAGGGGCCGTCGTGGCCAGTGGTGGAGAGCACAACGTTGCAGTTGATGGTGTTGGGGTCCATGCAAGACTGTGTGTCGTGGTTCAATGCCACGAGCGTCCAGTTGGTCACCACGCCAGCGATTCTCAACTCGCCACTGGCCTCGTCTCTTCTGGTGATCAAGTCCTCCACAGCAGTGGCGTTGAACAACTTGACGTTGGGAAACTGCAACACCTTGCTCATCAAAGTGGACATGAAGAGAGCCGCGTGCTTGACCACCACGTAGTCGCCCTCGTCCTCGTAGGCGATCTCCAACTCGTCCAAGAACAAGTCAGCAGGCTTTCTCAACACCATGGCCGAAAAGAGCTGGCCTCCCAACCAGCAGCCACCGCCAGGCGAGACCGAGGCCTCGATAATAGCGATCTTGAGCTCGGGACGGTTTTTGGCCAAAACGTACGCCGCCGAAAGGCCGGCCAGCCCGGCTCCCACAATGACAACGTCGCTCTCGGTGTACTTGTCCAAGTCGGCAAAGTAGCGTCTAGTCATGGCCCTCGAGACGGTGGACTCTCTGATGGGTGCAAACGAGAACTTCTCCCAGTCCGCAAAGCTGACCTCGGCATTGGCAGCCTCAGAGGACATTCTCACCACTTTCTCGGTTTTCAAGGGCCCCTGGAACGACCCGAGGGGTCTCTCAAGCATGGTGGGTGGAATCATAGTAAGCTGAGGGTTTCACGAAGGAACTGATATAGAAAGCTGGGCCTGGCCAAACCACGCCCACTTGGGGACCTTATATACCTTTTGCAGCCGGTGGCACTTCCCATAAGCGCATAGCTCTTTACGGGTCCCTGCCTTGTGTTTTTGGCACCACCAGGTTTTCGCAGTTAATGGCTCAGCTGATAGCCCTGTAAGCGCATTAGCTGCAAATGTCGCAACCATTCGACACCTAAGGGCATAGATATGCCCAATTCCCCACATCATTGACTGACAATCCTGTCCTCGCTGTGCCGCAAAGGTGCCCTGGCCGCTTTGGCCTTTTGGCTTGCAGCTGGGCCGGCATCTGGCCAATTGAACTGGGGCCAAAGGCAATTGAACTGGGGCTCAAGGTACAATAGCAAGATCTACGCGTTTTGGGCCTTGGGTTGTAATAGCACGGTTCTAAAGGCAAGGGATTGGTATAGGAGAGCATTGGGGTCTGGTGGCTAATTGGGACATGCGTTTAGAGGGACTGGTGAAAGTGCGAACGATCACTATCTCCATACAGTAAGACGTAGAAGACCGGTTTGCTTGCTCTTCGGCACATCGCAACATCAACGTGTCCTTATTACGGCTTGCCTACCGCTTGCAGAATTGCTCTTGGAGGTGGCTTTTCTCCAGGGATATCCACAGCCTAGCTGTCTACGTTGTCTCTAGCCCAATACCGTCTGGACTCCTATGAACCACGAGATTTGGTTAATGCATTGAGGCCATTTCGACCGATATTGCTGTTCTTCTTAGTCCGTTATGTCACCTCATTACGATCTGGGTGAGCTTGCCTCCTTTCGCAAGTCTCATGGTGTTCACTCTTTTCGCAGTCCTAGCATTTACTCGCCGTCTTCCTAGTGGCCTTCTAGACATCACGCTCACAGATAAGCCCATTTTTCTCTATCGTCCTCCTCCCTTCTTCTCCTCCCTTCTTCGCTCTCCCTTACACTTTCCTATGCCGATATGCTAATGCTACTTCCCTACTCCTTTTCCACCAGGCCCTCCCTGCTGCTCTCGTTAAAGCCCTGGAAGTACCTCTCACGAAACTCCCTCACGCCATTGCTCTTCAATCCGTTGGTGGTCTCGCCGAAAACGCCCTCCCTTTTCGTGTACACCAACAACCGTCTCAGCCACTTGTTGAACTCCTGCTCCAAGTTGTACACTAGCTCAAGCTGCTGGTGCTGAGGGATGTTGTTGATCTGAAAGTCGTCGTTGGCAGTGGGCATCCAAAAGGCCAAACGGCCACCCACGGGCAACCTCTCGGCCGCAAATTGAAGCAAGTCTCCGAGCAAATCTGCCAATTCGTACGGCTTCTTGGGGTGTATGAAGTCACGGCGAAAATGGGCCATTTCTCCGTCAATAACCACGTTTTCTCGCCCAGCCGCCTTCTCGGGATCCTTGGCCCCACACACCTTCAAGCCCTCTCTTATTCCGTACGGCGGGTCGCACACTATGGTGTCGATGCTGAAGTCTTTGCGGAAAGCGTTGTTGGTGAAGTCCATAGTGAGCAAGTCCATAAAAAGGTGCAGGGTTCCGTATTGCTTGAAATTGGCTGCAATGTTGCAGGTGTCGCTCTTTCCCCTGAGAGCCTTCACACTGATATCTGAGCCTAGAGGCATGCTTCCAAAGCTGGCAGCAGCCACCAAAAAAGAGCCTGTCCCAGTAAACGGGTCGTATGCGATCTTTCCGGGCCCAACCTGGGCAATGTTGCAGCTGATCATGGCCAACTCAGCATCAAAGGATGTGGTTCCGATGTAGGTTCGGTTTTTCAAGTCGTAGAAGTCCAAAAGGTTGTTGGTTCTAGCGCTCACCAGAACCTGTCTTCCGAACCACATACTGAAGGGAGCGGCCGCCTTCTCGGTGCCCTTGACGCTATACTCCTCCAAAATGGAAAAAATGTGGTCGGGGTTCTTCATTTTGATGGGACCCTCGAATTCGAGGTACTGAAAGCTCTCAATCATGGCTCTTTTCTGGGTGTTGCTCCGCAGGCCCTTGTACCCTACAATATCGAACTTGAAAGAGCACTCTTTATAGAGTCCAAATTTGTCAGAGGAGGTTTCCTTGACGCTTTTGTGGAGGCTCTCGAGGTCTGTTCCGTGGCCCCAGTACTCGTAAATGGCCTTGCAGAGAATGGAACGTTGCATTATTCTTTTGGCGGACTCATCGTCTGGTAATTGCACTAGCAAAAACGGGCTTTCCTCGTTATGGGCCGAAAGATCGATTTGCACGCCATTATAAGCCGCAAGAGACTCCAACTCAGGCCGCCGGAAGTTCGGATACGCCTGCGCAAAGTTGATAATGTAAGTCTTCATGGTGGAGTTGAGGTCTGATCTCATCGCAAAATTTGCCATTTTCGCGACTGCAAAAAGAGAGTGGACGGAAAGGAAGAGGTGCACCACACAGCACAACGAGGGCAGTAGAAAGCTAGAAGAGAGCTATTGACGGCGTCTCGGAGTGCTAATGGTGGGGCTGTCAAAAATCTGCATCGATAAAGGGGCTCTGCAGCCTATTATGGCTGAGATTGCCCAAAATCCCACAGAACAAGTCCAAAGGCCGCAAAGTCGGTCACCACAGCAAATAGCGCCCGCTTACCGCTGGCACGCTGTCAAAGGGGCAGAAAGATCCAAATTCGCCATGTTCACCTTCCCCAGTAAGCGTCTTCCCGCTTATGTAATCGGCGTGCGCGGACCGCAAGTCTCTTCTGCCAAAAAACCTCCACCATTCGCCAGCCACCAAGCAGACTTTAGTTGTATACTTCTGTATTTCAATAAAAGCCCGTGTCCCCACCACGTAAACTCGCCATGTCTGACAACGAGGAGGCGCTTTTCGAAGATATCTAGTATGTTGCATGATGATTCTGGGCCACCCAGTGCTAGCATAAATGGAGCCAGTGGCCGCCACCAACTTCCTCAAATAGGTTCCAAAAGCCATGACACCACCCCGAAAATTCCTTTGGAGCAGTGAATTCAGCACTGGATGCAGCAATGGCCAGTTTTCAGGCCGCTGTAACCCCTATTGCCTAACATATACTAACTTTCAGCGGCGACGAAGAGGTCGATGTCTCCAAGACAGAAGAGCCCGCCATGGAGGCCAAAACTGAGACCCCTGTCACCTCCGTAGGTGAAGCAACACCTTCTGGTGCTGCCGGGGCATCAGGTACCGTCAATTCCGAGGAATCTAACGTTCCCCCGCCACCTCCAGCCCCACAAAACACACAGGCAGCGGATGCACCCATCGATTTCTCGCAGGGAATTCCTCCCCATTTGCAACAGCAGTTTCAGCAGTTTCAGCAAATGCAGCAAATGCAGCAACAACAGCAACAGCAACAGCAGGCGCCTCCACCACCGCCTCCCCCCTCACAATTGCCGCCCTCCAACTTGGGCAGGGAAAGTGGTAAAATGTTCATTGGAGGCCTCAACTGGGACACCACAGAGGATGCGTTGGTGCAGTATTTCTCCAAGTACGGCGAGGTGACGGACTATACCATAATGAGAGACGGTGCCACGGGAAAATCGCGTGGTTTCGGCTTTCTTACCTTCAGAGACCCGCGTTCTGTGGACGAGGTCATCAAAAACGACCACATCTTGGACGGAAAATTGATCGACCCCAAGCGTGCCATCGCCAGAGAGGAGCAGGATAAGGTGGGTAAGATCTTTGTGGGCGGTATCGACCCCATGGTCAACGAAAAGGACTTTAACGACTTTTTCTCCCAGTTCGGCAGTATCATCGACGCCCAGTTGATGATCGACAAAGACACCGGCCGGTCCCGAGGCTTTGGCTTCATCACCTACGACTCGCCCGACGCTGTGGACAGAGTTACAGTGAACAAGTACCTTACTCTCAAAGGAAAGGCCATGGAGGTCAAAAGGGCCGAGCCCAGGGGCCAGCACCAGCAGAGCCAGCAGCAGCAGCAACGCCAGCAGCAGCAGCAGTACGGCGGCTACAACAACCAGTACGGCTCGCAGCAGTATGGCCAGATGGGCTACCAGGCACCTGGCACCTACACTCAGAGTATGAACGGTATGTCTCCGGAGATGATGCAGGAGTACTGGCAGCGGATGCAGCAGTGGTACATGTACCAGCAGCAGCAGGGAGCTGGTGAGGCCGATGGCCAGGAGCAGGAACCCGGAAAACAGCCTTTGAACCCGCAGCAGCAGGACCATGAGGGCAATAGTAACGCCCCCAGTAATGACGGGAACAACGGTCCCGGCAACAGCAACGCCGGTAGTAACTCCCAAGCTAACGATAGCCAATCTAACAGTGGCAACCGTGACAATGGATTTGCCAGCCAGAGAAGAATGAACTTACCCAAGGGCCCCCGCAGAGCCCCTCCCACAGGCCCGTCTGGTGGAAACAGTGGAAACGGAGGAAATGGCGGAAATGGCGGGAACGGAGGCGACGGCCAGGCGAGGGGCAACCGCGGAAGAAGAGGTGGTTACAACAGAAACAGAGGCTTCCATCCTTACAAGGGCGGACGCAGAGGAGGAAACAACTAGGCGAGCAACGGTGCTTACAGACATATATACGGTGGTTATGTTATAGAGCAGCAGGGAATGTTACGAAGTGACGAACGCTGAGAAGAGAGAAGAGATGGGCTGGATACTGTGAAAAGGAAGAGGGGGCTTGAACTGGCTTCTTGTTGGAATGGGCAGCAATCGATTTGTGAAAAGGCGCTCAGGGAGGAGAGGCTACACGTGATATGGTGTGGCCAGGGTCTGGAGGGATTTGAAAGGACTTCAAGAGGGTACATAAGGCCCCTACAGAGTGCCTGAAGCTGTGAGATGGGGAGTGGAGTGTGAGAAAACTAGTTTTGCAACCTTGGTGTATTCGCAGCATGTGATGGCTCACTGTTGCTCTGGCGCCGTGAGAAGTTTGTATGTATCATTTGATTTATGCTATGTGGTCGTTGTAGCGAGGAAGAGAGTGGTAGGTGCGTGCAAGGAAGGCAAGGTAGAAGAGTGAATATACTCGCACACGTAGCCATTCGATGAATATGAAGCCAAATGAGTTATTCTTCTCTTTTTGGCAAAGAGGATAACCACACTACTTCTATGTGCCCTCTCATAGGTTTTCGCAGCCATTCGTTTCCACACATAAATTCGGGCAACGGTTTTTTAGCTCCTTTGGCACTTCTCAGTTTCATTGCCACTTCTCACCCACCCCCATTTCCATCAATTTCACTGCTCAGAGATAGCTTCCCCTTTCCTCTCATTGCTCACGTTCCCGCCTTCTCACTGTCACCCTTACACCGACTCATTATCCTCTCGTTTCACTCTTCTATACAGTCTACCGCTTCCTCTTACTGGGCCGCGCATTCTTCTCTCTCCGCTTCTCCTTCAGGGCACGCGCCTTTCTGATGTCCTCCGTGCTCTTCAACTCCAGCTTCTGGCCCGGCTTGTGGTAGCCCTTGACGTTTCTGCCGGCCTCCAATGCCTTCTCCACCTTCTTCTTCTGCTTGTGGTAGTCGTCGCGGAACTTGTCCGGCAACTTGGGTGCGGAAACCTTCTTGTGGGTATACCTCTTGTTGTCCTGGCCCTCCTTCTCGGTAGCGCCCACCTTCACAGGCTGAACACCGCGCTGCTTGCGCCACTCGTCGTACTTGCCACTTCTATAGGTGGCGGGAATGCGCTGGCCACTCTCTCCAATGATATACTTCTTGTCCGTCAGCTGCGAGTTCACATACTTGCCGCCCTTGCGGTCCCACTTCATCACCTGCGAGTTGGTCTGCAGCTTGTCGTCGGTGCCGAGGTCGAAGGTGGCGTTGGCGGCGTCGTTGGCAAACGAGTTCAGAAGCGAAAGCTGCTGGTCCTGAACGACGTTGGTGGGCGCATAATGGCTCATGAAAAACGCAGGGTCACGGAAACTCCTCTTCTTGGGAAGCGCATCCGCGTCCTCAAAAGCGTCCTGAAGCACCTCCTCGTCAGCTGTGGCGGCGCTGTAACCCACCTCGCCGTCGGCTTTGAGAATTTCGTTCTCTATTCCATGGGCCAAACCAGCTCTTCTCTCCTCCTCCAAAAGAGCGCGTTTCTTGAGGGCCCGGCGCTGGATAGGTGCGATCTGCCGTCTTCTTTTCTGCATGAAGGTGACAATGCTGTCCTCGGCCTTTTCGCGGCCCTTTTTGCTGAACTCAAAAACCGTCTCCTTGGACTTGCGATTTTGCAACCGCTCCAAAAAGCGTGTTTTCTCGTTCTCAGCATCGGCCCCAAAAATGAGGTGCTGGTCCAGAAACGACCCCGTCAGAAGAATCTCCTTGGATCTCTTGATGGACTCCGCGGACGCCGGCTGCCGAGTACGGTGGTACAACTTTTCACCTTTCGCAGCCACGTCTCTGAGAACAGTCAAGTCATAGTGGTTGCGAGCCAAGTTCTCGTAGAGTTCCTGGAACGTCTCCAAATCGAGTCTGGGAACAGCACCCACCACCAAACGGTCGATATAGGAGATCTTGGGCTCCTCATAGGCGTCTCCCTGAGAGGCACGCAAAAGCTCCTTCTTCTGCTCGTGCATGGACGTCAAGAGCACTTTTCTGCCCAAAAACAACTCCAAATCAAGCAAATACGGGAGCTCCTTCTCGTTGACGATAGCATAGGCCCAGCCCTTGTTTCCCGCACGTGCCGTACGGCCCACACGGTGGACGAAAATCTTCGAGGATGCTGGGAGGGTGTAATTCACGACGTTAGCCAACACAGGGATATCGATACCTCTGGCGGCCACATCTGTGACCACCAACATACTAGTGAGCCCCGCGCGGAACTGGTAGAGCTGCTGCTTTCTGGCGTGCTGGTCCAAGGAACCGTAGATATAAGACACAAGGTAGCCTGCGTCCCTCAATAGACTGGTTACGTACTCCACATGGTGCTTGGTGGGAACAAAGACGATGGTCGAGTGCGGCGAGGGAAGCACGTTGGCGGGCGGGAGACGCTCCTTCTTGAACTTGTAGCGTTTTTTCTTTTTGTCGTTGTCGTCGTCCTCTTCGTCGCTCTCCATCTGGCGTTTTTCGATATCTTCCATTTTCTTCTTCTCCTCTGCAGTGGGAAAAGGCAACTTGATCACCTCCTGGAGCACGTACAAGAGGTTGGCCTCTCTCTCGCCACGCGTGGTGGTGAAGAAGGCCATTTGCAACTCGTCTGAAAGCTTCGACTCGGCGTCCAAACGCACCAACACTGGGTTGGTCAAGCCCGCTTTCGCAAAATCCACCAATGTGCGTGGAAGCGTAGCGGAGAACAAGAGCGACTGTCTCAGCGACGGAAGCGCCGCTAATAACTCGTTCAACTGCTCGGAGAAGCCCATTTCGAAAAGCCGGTCGGCCTCGTCGAAAACGATGTACTCCACTGTTTTCAAGTCGAGGTCCATTTCCACCTTCAAGTGGAGGAAACGGCCAGGCGTGGCCACCACAACATCGGGGTTCTCCATCATGGACGCAAACTGCTCCTCAAGAGAGTCTCCGCCGATAAGCACCACGGAACGGAGGTCCGTTCCACGCAGAAACTCCTTCACCTGCTTGAAGGTCTGGAGGGCGAGCTCACGAGATGGAGAGAGAATCACTGCTCGCACACCCACCTTAGCAGAGTGCGCCTTCAACTTCTCCACCACAGGAAGCGTGAACGCAGCAGTCTTACCGGAACCCGTGCGCGCCATTCCCACCACATCACGGCCCTCCATGACCAAGGGAATGGTCTTGCGCTGGATGGGCGTGGGCTGACGGTAGCCCTTTTTGGAGATGTTGGTCAAGATGAAGCGCGAGAGCCCAAACAGCTGGAACGAGCCTGCTTTGGCCTTCTTGGCGTTGGGGTTGTTGGTCGCAAAGTACAGCGCCATGTCGCGCGAGGCGGCGTCGTCGTCTTCGTCATCTGAGAGTTCTAGCTTGGGGAAGCCGGTGGTCTTCTGCTTCTTTGCGGCTGGCTGCTCGTCGTCGGAGATGACGTCCTGCACGTCGCCCTCGTAGTCAGACTCGCTGTCAGAGGCATCCGAGGCCGAGGCTTCGAGGCCTGCTAGCGTGTTGGCGATATCGAGGTCTTCTTCGTCAGACATGGTGGTGCAGAAGATGAGAAGCTCATCGCATTTTTCAATGGGTGAGTGTGCAGGAAGATGCGAAAAGCGAGAACGGGAGGGTCAAAGGACGGACGTGGAGAGGACAGATGAGGATGTGGTAGGGCCCGGACCAATGAGAGGGTGTCTTGGGTGATGTATGGATTTGAGCAGGAATTTGGTTTTTTCGCTATGGTGGGGTGGAGTACTTGAAGTGGTGTTTGGGTGCTGGAATATTCAGGGAATTCGCAGCATTTGGTGAGAATTTTAGAAAACATAGAATATGGGAAAATAGAGTGGAAGAAACCGGCTGCAAAAATCCGCCGACACCAAAAGCTCAAAATGGAGCCTGCCACTGTATAATAGACCACTGGAAGCACGTTTCTACTGTTAAAGGTGCTTTGGGCTAGACACATGTCCCTGCACATGTCCCTGGCAGCTCTATTACCGGAACCTCAGCACCGCCAAGACATGCCAGGGGAGCGCGAAAAGCGCGAAGGTGGTATCCAGGCAGTGCTTCGCTGAGGCCAAGTTCAGTGCTCCGAGTAGCAGTCTTGGACGATAGCGAAGCTTGAGGCAATGGGCAGATTTGGTGAGACCTCTTCGCAGTGCATCGAGAAGACCAGGCCCGAAACCAGATCAATTGTAGATTTACAACCCAGAGAGATCCAGATCGGCCAATCGGAAAGTGTGGCACTTCCTACCCCCTGGCTGTCAATGTGCCCCCTAAAAATGCACTCTCAATCGGCTCCATTGTGTGTTCCAGGCCCCCTTCGACTCCATACCGATGACAAATAGCTTGTTTCAGAACGTAAAAGCCGCTGTCCTCTCGAGGTTCTCCGCTTTCCCGCTCCCTTCACCCCACCTCTACCAATCCTCAGCCTCCCTCAATGCCGACTGGGTACTTTGGCCCACGGGGCCGACCCTACGATATTGCATCCCACCTCTTGCTGCGTGCGTCACGACGCGCCACTCTCTCGGCCTTCACGTCGCTACTCCGACCGATACCCAGAACCGTGCACAAGCCTTCGCTGCGTTCCGGCAATTCCTTATCTGGCATACTCGACGTTTCTGCCCTGAAACGCATGCGTTTAGCTCGTTCGTGGCACTGAAGCCCGGGAGACGCTGTCAACGGCGTATCACAATAGCCAATACCAGTGATTCCGGCGCTGGACCCGACCCGCGAGGTTTCTCCTTTGCATATCACTTGCTATTGTTCGTCTGCAGCTCTCCGCAACAGCAAGAAACACGTGATGAGCGCGCAGTAAGCCATTGGCCTCCGAGTGCTTAGCCGGCGTGCGGGTGTTCTAAGCCTACCGTGGTCATCTGGTAATTACAGGTCTCAGAGGAGTGTTTGTTCTCCACAGCCAATTTGGGGGGCGCCTAATCCGGGTAAATTCCCGGGCTCGCAACCAGCCAGGGTGTTTAACCAAAACTAACGACCACACCACTAGTTTCAGAAAGAAGAACCTGGCGGCCCCACAACGACCCCGCACTCACTTCCTCCGAGCGAAAACCCGATAGTGGTCCCGGCAACACCAGTGGCCGAACGCGCTCTCTTTCAGTAGACATCGGTATGGAGAGCAGTACGCTTGCACATGGTCGCAGCGAAGATGCTGGTTGTTTTCTGTTTCACGCTGTTTATGACGTAGAGTGCACCGGTGGCCGATCAAAATGTCAAATTGGCTTCCATGGCGTACAGGGTTTCCGATTTGTACATGAGCGGGGTTGTGTGGTTCCAGAAACGTGGAAATCCTGGTTGCTGTGCCAGTTTGGGGCGCGTCAGTGCCGTGCCTGACAAGCCATTGCGAGCGCGAGTTTCTTTTGCGGTCGTAAGCCAGATTCCCGATTGTTGGGGGACCAGCGCCAATCTGGGGTGCATAGGGCGGTGGAGAAGAAATCCGGCACAGCTTTCGGAACATTTCCGGAAGCCGCAGGCACAGAAAATATCTGCGGGCAGAACGCACGCGACAAAAATATGGCTGGGGGCACGGGGCCCACAAGTCCGTGAGTTTTGGACGGAACGCGGCGGTTCCTGCGCTAGCGCACTGGTGGTGCCGTGGGGATGCGTCGCGGAGAAGGCGCGCGCACAATATGGGACTGGCGCCGGTGCCTGGGCCCAGAACGATGGTTGCGGTCATCTATTGAGCCGCATAAAAAATACGGTGCCATATGCCGGATGTGGGGCATTCGCGGCGGAAATTTTGTGGGGACCTGTCTCCGGACAAATTTTCGTCAAAATCCCACCTGCCGGGATTGTTACACTTTTTGGGCACCTGAGGCCGCCAGCGGACCGCAAAAAAGACACCACATCGAAGAAAGACCAGCGAATACAGCCCACATCTCTCTGGGACAAAAACATGACCAGGACGCGTTTGGCGCGGCCCTAGTGCCCCCAGTCGTCCAATCGACGTCATAGGCGGCTTATTTTTAAGAAGAGCCCTGCGCATGTCCATCCGTCCCAATTGGGTAAAAAATATATCGGTGCCTATGCATACTGCATATTTGCAATCAAAGGCACCACCGGTTGCTGGACTATAAAGAGGTTGGGTCCCCCGACCCAAGATCTATCTCTAATCCGCACCATGTCTGACAACACGGAAAAAGTCACCACCCATGACGACGGGCTCTTCGAGGCCCTGTCTTCCCTGCTGCTGCTCAAGCAGAAGGCCAACTCTGATGCCGAGTCTGGCCTTGCCCACGGTGCTGCCCACGGTGCTGCAGGCGAGACCGATGCCGAGCACGGCAACATTCTCTCTCAGTACTCGGAGAAACAGACCATGCAGATGGGCAGAAACTACGCTGCCAAGCACGGTTTGGACCCTGATCTCTTTGCGCGTGCTGCTGCCCTCGCTAGGGCCCCGCGTGAGTTCAACTCCATGCCCTTCTTGACGGAGGAGGAGAAAATCGGCCTCAACAAGGAGGCCACCCACCGTTGGCACGTGCCTCCCAAGCTCATTGGCGTCATCGCCTTGAGTTCCATGGCTGCTGCCGTGCAGGGTATGGACGAGTCCGTGATCAACGGAGCCACTCTTTTCTACCCCAGGGCCATGGGCATCACCAACATGAAAAACGCGGATTTGCTTGAGGGCTTGGTCAACGGCCTGCCCTACTTGGCGGCTTCTGTGATCGGCTGCTGGCTCACCGATTACTTCAACCGCTTGTTGGGCAGAAAGTGGACCATTTTCTGGACCTGTGTGCTCTCGGCCATCACCTGTATCTGGTCCGGCTTGGTGGACCTCCACTGGTTCCACCTTTTCATCGCTAGATTCGCGTTGGGCATTGGTATCGGCATCAAGTCCGCCACCGTGCCCTCGTACTCCGCTGAGACCGTGCCCCCGAACATCAGAGGCTCTTTGGTGATGATGTGGCAGTTCTTCACGGCCGTGGGTATCATGTTCGGTTACGTGGCCTCGCTCGCGTTCTACCACGTTGGCCCCCACGGAATCAAGGGTGGTCTCAACTGGAGACTCATGTTGGCTTCTGCTGCCATCCCCGCCGTCATCGTGCTTTTCCAGGTGCCGTTCGTGCCCGAGTCGCCCCGTTGGTTGATGGGTAAGGGCAGACACAGCGAGGCGTTCGAGTCGCTCAGAATCTTGCGTAACGACGAGATTGCTGCTGCCAGAGACTGCTTCTACCAGTACGTGTTGTTGAACGAGGAGAACCTGTACGGCGACGCCCTGACCTGGAAGCGCATGCTCGAGATGTTCACCATCAGAAGAAACAGAAACGGTGCCTTCGGTGCCTGGATCGTCATGTTCATGCAGCAGTTCTGCGGCATCAACGTGATCGCGTACTACTCGTCGTCCATCTTCATCAACTCGGGTTTCTCCGAGGTGTCCGGAATGCTCGCGTCGTGGGGCTTCGGTATGATCAACTTCGTTTTTGCCATTCCTGCCATATACACCATTGACACCTTCGGCAGACGCAACTTGTTGCTTGTGACATTCCCGTTGATGGCCATCTTCCTTTTGATGACTGGCGGTGGTTTCTTCATCTCGCTCGAGGGCAACAAGCCCGCGCGTGTGGCAGTCATCACCCTCGGAATCTACCTCTTCTCGGCCGTCTACTCCTCTGGTGAGGGTCCTGTTCCTTTCACCTACTCGGCCGAGGCGTTCCCGCTTTACATCCGTGACTTGGGAATGGGCTTTGCGACCGCCACCTGCTGGTTCTTCAACTTCATCTTGGCGTTCACCTGGCCCCGTTTGGTCAACGCGTTCACTTCGCAGGGTGCCTTTGGCTTCTACGCCGCGTGGAACGTGGTGGGCTTCTTCCTTGTGTTGTGGTTCTTGCCTGAGACCAAGGGTTTGACCTTGGAGGAGTTGGACGAGGTCTTCTCGGTGGCTGCCATGGAGCACGCCCGCTACCAGACCAAGAAGTTGGTGTACGACATCCGCACCAACGTCTTCAGACAGAAGTTGGCGCCCATGCCGCCTTTGTACAGACACCAGCGTTTGGCAGTCACCAACCCCGAGTGGAACGACAAGGTGGAGGTCACCCACGTGGAGTAGTTAGGCGCGAGCCCATTATGTATTTAAGTTTGAACAGTGTAGGGAGAAATTTCCCGTGTGCTGAAACGGCTGCAAAAGGGAGAATACGCGGTTGCAAGATGGAGAGGTGCGAAGGGGAAATGAGTGTGCTGTTGTTTCACGCCTGTGATGCCACTATAGTGACACTCCCGTTGGTCTCAGACGCTTCTCTCGAGTTGCTGAGGGGCGCTATTGTACTTTCTCAGGACCCACTGTAGAAAATTGGGGTGCGAAATTCTGCTCTGGAATTCCTGCTCCAAAACCAGCCACTACTGGTGAGGTGCTTTATAGTGTTCTAAGCGCCATCGCTAGTGAGGTCCTTCTTAGTGCTTTAAAACAGCCATCGCTAGCGAGGTCCTTCTTAGCGTTCTAAACATTCATCGCTAGCGAGGTCCTTCTTAGTGCTTTATAATAGCCATCCCTAGTGAGGTCCTTCTTAGTGCTTTAAAACAGCCATCGCTAGTGAGGTCCTTCTTAGCGTTCTAAACATTCACCACTAGTGAGGTCCTTCTTAGCGTTCTAAACATTCACCACTAGTGAGGTCCTTCTTAGCGTTCTAAATAGCCATCCCTAGTGAGGTCCTTCTTAGCGTTCTAAACATTCACCACTAGTGAGGTCCTTCTTAGCGTTCTAAATAGCCATCCCTAGTGAGGTCCTTCTTAGCGTTCTAAACATTCATCGCTAGCGAGGTCCTTCTTAGCGTTCTAAACAGCCATCGCTAGCGAGGTCCTTCTTAGTGTTCTAAACAGCCATCGCTAGTGAGGTCCTTCTTAGCGTTCTAAACATTCACCACTAGTTAGGTCCTTCTTAGCGTTCTAAACAGCCATCGCTAGCGAGGTCCTTCTTAGTGTTCTAAACAGCCATCGCTAGTGAGGTCCTTCTTAGCGTTCTAAACATTCACCACTAGTGAGGTCCTTCTTAGCGTTCTAAATAGCCATCCCTAGTGAGGTCCTTCTTAGCGTTCTAAACATTCACCACTAGTGAGGTCCTTCTTAGCGTTCTAAACAGCCATCGCTAGCGAGGTCCTTCTTAGTGTTCTAAACAGCCATCGCTAGTTAGGTCCTTCTTAGCGTTCTAAACATTCACCACTAGTTAGGTCCTTTTAGTGCTTTAAAACAGCCATCGCTAGCGAGGTCCTTTTCGGCCCTGAAATTGCCCCCACTAGTGAAGGCTCTCACCTAGTCCTCTTAACCAGGCACCACTACCAAAGGTCTTTGATCCACCCCTCTCAGAAAACCCGCCCAAATCATCCACACACAATCTGCTCCTAACAGCCTTGCTCAGACCACTGATAATGGCCCACTGACGCCTATCACCTAAACACCTCTCACTGCTCTTGGCCCTTGCACCTCACCAATAAGCCCCACCAAGCCCAAATGCTCCCCATATTACCCTCCCTCCTTCACATCGCATTTCAGCGTAGCCTTCTCACCCTTACACCCGTATCCTCCCGCCTACCATTACCCGTTTCGTCGAAAAAAAGCGCGTCAAGGCTTCGGAAAACCCCGCCGGCGATAGGAAGGCTCCTGCACACAAGCAAACCCCGTCACGTGACCACTTCCTCTCCACCCGCCTTTCCACCGCCGTTTCCGAGGCTTTGGCCTCCCACACACCCCGCTACGCGAGGCTCACGCTGCCCGCCCCTCCCCGGGTGTGGCTGCCCAATCTGGCCTTTTTTGCGTGCACTATATTGCATTGTGTCGCACTCGTAATTTCCGACCCTATCGAACCCGACCTTTTATCTCACACCCGCGTACTTCCACATCAGCCTACAGTCACAAACCGTGTTTCGAAGGCCCAAGTCTGCTCTGTCGCCATGTCGCTCAACAAAAAGTACCTTGCGTGTCTTGTCGCCTACCCCTTATTGACGAAGTCCGTCACTGCGGGCGTCTTGGGGGCCCTCAACGAGTCGCTCGCTACGGCCTTATCCGGCGACTACAAGACGCTGTCTTTCCCGGTGTTGGGCCGCAAGGTGCAAATCAAGCATGTGGTCAGCCCCAAGATCGTGTCGATGGTGATCTACGGGGCCCTTATTTCCACGCCCATTTCACACACCTTGTACGGGATCTTGAATCGCGTGTTCAGCGGCAACATGACGCCTCTCAAGAAGCTTCTTCAGTTGTTGACGTCGTTGCTGACCATCACCCCCACCATCACCGCAGTTTTTGTGGCGTGGTTGTCCTTTATCAATGGCTACTCGTTGCCTTCTGGTGCTTCTCTGCTCACCAAGGAGGTGGCCAAGATCGCGTGCCTCGTCAAGACCGGGCTCAAAAACAACTATTTCGGCATGTTGAAGACGTCTGTCAGCACGTCGCTCGTCAGCTTGGTGATCGCACAGAACTTCATCCAACCGGAGCTCTGGGTGGTGTTCTTCAACTTGGTGTACTTCGTGTTGGGCACGGTGCAGAACACCAAGCTCAAGAAGGCCCAGCGTGCGCTTTTTCTGAAAAAGCGCAGCGACCAGGAGCAGCAGGAGATCGACCAGTTGGAGGAGAAGTTGGACGCGTTGGAGGACGAGGTGGCCGACGTTGCCGAGAGAGCTGCCGACGCCATTTCTTCCGAGAAGAATAAGCAGGAGTAGCAACGCTTTTGAAAAGCAACACAACGGTGGCTGGATTAGTGAGTAGTAGTAGCGAGGAATAGTATGTTTGACTGGTCAAAACCGGGTCACAAGCGTAGAAGGTGACGTTCGTGACCTCAAGAAAACTGTACGGTTTATGCTGCTGGTACCCTGTTCCACATGTCGTGGTCCTTATTTAGCCAAAAAGGCCAATTGGCCCTAGCCAGTCCATAGACCCCCAGTTCAGCACCCTTACTTCCATTCACGTCTATACCTGTGGGCCCGCCGGAGTTTGCAACTTTCTAATGTGCACTCCCATGTCTATTGCTCCGGGCCATTCTTTTTCCACATCCTCTTCTTCAATTGTGCTTCAATAAGTCTTTGCTGTATACTTGGTGGTGCATTCTCCCCTCCCTACTGCATCATTTGAGTTTGCTGCCCATCGGCACTCATACAGACACACCATTGGCGCCCCCATATTCTCAATCGGCCTTCAATTCTTCCCAGATTGACAGCCCCACCATGATTAGAGGCCTCAGAAACACCGTCCCTCACTTCAGAAACATCCAATCTGCCAGAATGCTCACCTCCCACGCTGTCATTTTCACTAGCCACGGAGAGCCCAAGGACGTGTTAAAAACCCACACCTACGAAATCGACGACGCCAACTTGAGCCCCCACAACATCATTATCAAGACCTTGGGTGCGCCCGTCAACCCCTCGGATATTAACCAGGTGCAGGGCGTCTATCCGTCGCAGCCTGAAAAGACCACTGAGTTGGGCACCTCCGAGCCCGCTGCCGTGGGCGGAAACGAGGGCCTTTTCGAGGTGGTGAAAGTCGGCTCCAGCGTCTCGGGACTTCAGGAAGGTGACTGGGTGATTCCCTCCAATGTCAACTTTGGAACATGGAGAACCTACGCCCTTACTACGGGGGACAAGTTGACGAAGTTGCCCAACCCAACCCAGTCGAAGAATGCTGGAAAGCCCCACGCTTTGAGCATCAACCAGGGCGCAACCATCTCCGTGAACCCGTTGACCGCTTACTTGATGTTGACGCATTACGTGAAGCTCGTTCCTGGCAAGGACTGGTTCATTCAGAATGCAGGCAACTCTGCTGTGGGCCGCTACGCTACTCAGATCGGCCACCTTCTCGGCATTAACTCTATATCCGTGATTCGCGACAGGCCCGATTTGGACGAGCTTGTCAGCGAGTTGCAGGAGAAGGAGCACGCTACTAAGGTCATCACCGAGGACCAGAACTCGTCGAAGGAGTTTGGCCCCGAGATCAAGAAGTGGGTCAAGGAGACGGGTGGAGAGATCAAGTTGGCCCTCAATGCCGTTGGCGGAAAGAGCTCTGCGGGAGTGGCCAGAAAGCTCAACAACAACGGCTTGATGTTGACCTACGGAGGCATGCTGATGCAGCCGGTGACGTTGCCCACGTCGTTGCACATTTTCAAGAACATCACCAGCGCGGGTTTCTGGGTGACTGCTTTGACGAAAAACGACTTGGACTTGAAACGCAAGACGTTGGCGCAGATTGTGGAGTGGTACGAGCTGGGAGAGTTGCACGATGCGCCCTCTCAGGAGACGGTCTTTGACGGAGAAAAGGACTTGAGCTTGTTTTTCGTGGATGCCGTGGCAAATTCGAAGAAAGGCAAGCAGTTGGTGCGTTTTGAGCAGTAGACAGAGAAGCTGGTGAAAATATGGTAGCAAAACGAATGGTGTAGAGAAGGGTAGCATAGATGGCGTTGGAAGGACGGAACTTTGAGAGAAGGGGGCTTGAGAAACGAGCCACTAGCTCTTGTCGGAGATAGAAGTTGGCTATTTTCTCTCTCCTAGCTACGTTACCAGTTTCCGGGTATAGCGTATCCTGGCGTTTCCCAGCCATTTGATGGGTTCCTCTTCCTGTGGGTTTTCGCAACTTTCATGGCCTATTTGCAGTCCTTCCTGATTGATTTTCGCATCTCATTTCACTCAATTAATCATTTTCGCAGCTATGGGAAGTAAGGGCCAAGTTCCGGAAGGCCACCTTCTTCGCAGCCCCCCTTTCCATAAAACACCCGCATAGAAGCTTCTAGAAGCCGCAAGGGGCTCGCTACGTGCCCCCGCCCCGACCCCTCCATAACCCCAAAGCTTCCGTTCCTCCTGTGGCACTGGCCAAAAACCCGTACATCTGACTCCGCGCACATTGACTCCGAAATATTGAATCCATCGCTTCTTCTCAAACCAGGTGTTCCCCAACTGCTGGTTCAGCACCTTTCCGAACAGCCACAATCGCACAATGACCGCGCTTCTCGTTGTGCCGGGCCCCTGCGCCCTTTCGCAGTTCCGTGTGCGCGCTTTGGAGCAGCACATCGAGCACGTTTTGGGAAAAGGCCCTGTTTCCGTGGCCTCGTGCTACACCCACTATGTGGCCGTTAAGAAGCCGTTGAGTGCGGCACAGCACGAGTTGCTTCGTGTGTTACTCACCTACGACACGCCGGTGGCCAAAGGTGGCCTCAATGATGTTTTGGAGGCGTCTGTGAACACCAGTGGTGCTCAGATGGACCTCCCAGAACACACCCATTTGGTGTCCGTTTTGCCCCGTCCCGGCACCATTTCGCCGTGGTCGTCCAAAGCGTCCGATATTGCGGCCATCTGCGGCTTGGGCGAGCTTGTGGAGCGCATCGAGCGCGGGTTGACGTTGGCCATCAAGGCTCCTGGCTTGGAGGCCCATCTCGACGGCGAGGCGGCCATTTTGGGCCTGGTCTTCGACAGAATGACCCAGACCATCTACGCCGGCGGCCGTGTTCCGGGCCACGACGACCTTTTCGCGCACCACGCGCCCAAGCCGCTCGTCACTGTGGACATCAAGACGCTCCCAGAGGCCAACAAGAGCCTCGGTTTGGCGTTGGACGACGGCGAAATCGCCTACCTCCGCGAGGCCTTCTCCACCGTCTTGAAGAGAGACCCCACGGACGTGGAGCTCTTCATGTTTGCGCAGGTCAACTCCGAGCACTGTCGCCACAAGATCTTCAACGCCGACTGGACCATCGACGGCTCCAAAAAGGAGCACTCGCTCTTCGGCATGATCCGCAACACCCACAAACTCGCGCCCAGCCACACGGTTCTGGCCTACTCCGACAACGCTGCCGTTTTCGAGGGCCCCGAGGCCTACTTTTTCTCGCCAGACTCCGTCTCCCAGAGCTGGGCTTCGGTCCGCGAGCAGGTGCACACCTTGGTGAAGGTGGAGACGCACAACCACCCCACGGCCGTTTCGCCCTTTGCGGGTGCCGCCACCGGCTCCGGAGGCGAGATCAGAGACGAGGGCGCAGTGGGCAGAGGGTCCAAGTCGAAGGCCGGGCTTGCGGGCTTTGCTGTTCTGGACTTGAACATTCCCGGGTTCCAGCAGCCGTGGGAAAGAGATGTGGGAAAGCCGCACCATATTGCCTCGTCGCTCGACATCATGTTGGAGGCGCCTATTGGCCTGGCGGCTTTCAACAACGAGTTTGGAAGACCTGCCATCCACGGCTACTTCCGCACCTTGACGACCGAGGTCAAGGGTGCCGACGGAAAGCCCCAGATCCGCGGGTTTCACAAGCCTGTGATGTTGGCGGGCGGCTTGGGTGCGGTGAGACCCGCTTTTGCGCTCAAAAACACCCCCATCACCCCTGGAGCCAGTCTTATTGTTTTAGGTGGCCCCCTGATGCTCATTGGCCTCGGCGGAGGAGCCGCCTCTTCGGTGGCCTCGGGCGAGGGCTCGGCTGACTTGGACTTCGCCTCGGTCCAGAGAGGCAACCCCGAGATTCAGAGAAGGGCCCAGCAGGTGATTGACGCGTGTGTGGCCTTGGGGGAGAACAACCCCATCCAGCTGATCCACGATGTGGGCGCTGGCGGCCTTTCCAACGCTCTTCCCGAGTTGGTCCACGACAACGGGCTTGGTGCGGAGTTCAACCTCCGCGACATCATCCTGTTGGAGCCGGGAATGTCGCCCATGGAGCTCTGGTGCAATGAGCTGCAGGAGCGCTACGTTTTGGGAGTCTCTCCTGAGAACGTGGACCTCTTCAAACGCCTCTGTGAGCGTGAAAGAGCGCCTTTCGCTGTTGTGGGAACCGCCACCGAGGCCCAGCGGTTGGTCCTCAGAGACCCGTTGTTGGGCCTGACGCCCATCGATCTCGAAATGAGCGTCTTGTTCGGGAAACCCCCCAAGATGCTGCGCACAGCCATCACGGCCGATCTCCAGCTTGAGCCCTTCAAGACCGAGAAGCTCGACCTTGCGGAGTCCGTCTCCAGGGTCCTCCAGCTCCCCTCCGTGGGCTCCAAGTCGTTCCTCATCACCATTGGCGACCGCTTCGTCACTGGTCTTGTGGACAGAGACCAGATGGTGGGCCCCTGGCAGGTGCCCGTGGCAGACGTGGGTGTTACCAACACCTCTCTTGGCGAGACGGTGGTCTCCACAGGCGAGGCCTTTGCTACTGGTGAAAAGCCCACTCTTGCGCTCATCCTGGCTGCTGCCTCCGCGAAAATGTGTGTTGCAGAGTCGCTTTTGAACGTTTTTGCAGCCGATGTCCCCTCCCTCGGTCACGTGAAGCTCCTGGCCAACTGGATGCTGGCGCCTGCCCACGAGGGCGAGGGAGCTAAGCTCTACGAGGCCGTCAAGGCCATTGGTCTCGGCTTGTGTCCCGACTTGGGCTTGGCCATTCCCGTGGGCAAGGATTCCATGTCCATGAAAATGCGCTGGGACGACAAGGAGGTGACTGCGCCCTTGGCCCTCACGGTGACCGCTTTTGCGCCCGTTTCTGACACCCAGAAGACGTGGACTTCGCAGATCCAGCGTGTGGAGGACTCCGTTTTGGTGTTGGTGGACGTCTCTGGGGGCGCTCCTGTTCTCGGCGGCCTGGCTCTTGCACAGGTCTATGGCCAGGTGGGCGACGCTGCACCCTCGGTACGCTCGCACACGCTTTTGAAGGGCTTCTTGGAGGCGGTGATTGCGTTGCACCAGCTCTCCTACGTGTTGGCTTACCACGACCGCTCCGACGGCGGTCTTTTCACTACTGTTGCGGAAATGGCTTTCGCGGGAAGAACCGGTGTGGAGATCGCTCTTCCTGACAACCTCGATGCACACACTGCCTTGTTCAACGAGGAGCTCGGAGCCGTTTTCCAGGTCAGAAAGGGCGACTACGAGTCTTTCGTCAAGACGCTTGTTTCGCACGGCGTGGCTGCGGAAAACGTCTCTATTGTGGGCCGTCCTGTTCTTTCGGTGAGCCAGCCGGTTACGGTGGTGCAGCATGGAAAAACCGTCTTCGAGAGCACCCGTGCGCAGTTGCAGCAGAAGTGGGCCCGCACCTCCTTCGAGCTCCAGCGCTTGAGAGACAACCCGGAGACCTCCCAGCAGGAGTACGAGGCCATTTCCGACAACAAGGACCCCGGCTTGAGCTACCAGTTGACGTACGCTCCCGCCGAACACATCTACAAGCCCTTGAAGAAGAACCTTCCTAAGGTGGCCATTTTGCGCGAGCAGGGTGTCAACTCTCAGCAGGAAATGGCATGGTCGTTCATGCAGGCCGGATTCGACTCTGTGGACGTGCACATGTCGGACATTTTGAGTGGGCGGGTGACGTTGGACGATTTCGTGGGTTTTGCAGCCTGTGGCGGATTCTCCTACGGTGACGTTTTGGGCGCGGGTGCTGGCTGGGCCAAGTCCGTTTTGTTCAACGAGCGGGCGCGTGCGGAGTTTCGTCGTTTCTTCCAGGAGAGAGACAACACCTTTGCCTTTGGTGCGTGCAACGGTTGTCAGTTTTTGAGCAGGGTCCAGGAGTTGATTCCCGGCACTAAGAACTGGCCCACTTTCGAACGCAACCTTTCGGAGCAGTATGAGGCGCGTTTCGTGATGGTGGAGGTTTTGGAGACCAACAAGTCAATTTTCTTGCAAGACATGAAGGGCTCTAAGTTGCCTATTGCGGTGGCACACGGAGAGGGAAGAGCTACCTTCAAGGATCAGGAGGAGCAGAATGGCTTCAAATCGAGCGGAAACACCGCCATTCGCTACGTGGACAACTACGGAAAGGAGGCGTCTTCGTACCCGTACAACCCCAATGGTTCTCCTGCTGGAATTGCGGGTATCAGCTCTGAAAACGGCCGTGTGTTAGCCATGATGCCGCATCCCGAGAGAGTGACCAGAAGAGAGGCCAACTCGTGGTACCCTGCGGACCAGGCGAAGGAGTGGGAGGGCTACGGGCCGTGGATCCGCTTGTTCCGGTCTGCCAGAAAATGGGTGGGTGAAAATTACTAGGGGATTGAATGTACGAGATGTTATGAGAAAGGAGTGGGACCGAGATCAAGAGACTGAGGTGAAGAAAGCCAGATGGAGAGAGCCGGATATACATGTGGAGGGGCGGGAATGGCCACCGAGAATTCAAAGTCCAAGGGGGCGATTTCCGGCGTTTCCCTAAAGCTCAGGTGAGTGCTTGAAGAAGGATCGTGAAGAGTGGAGCGAACAAGTGAGAAATGCCCTTAAAGGCTGCAATTTCGGCAAAACAGCGTTCCAGGGGCAAGCCTGTAGTTCGTAAGCATGCGCTTTTGACAGTCATCTCTTTTTCTTCCCAATTCCTCAGGGCCCTTCTGCCCTTCTCGTAAATTTCCGCCTTCCCTTCTTGGCCGGAGTAATTCCACTTTCTCCGGGCGGGATTTCCCACTTAGGAAGCTGTGCCGATGCCAGAGACAGTTCCACTTCTCCCGCCACCCAGAAGCTGCTAATTTTCAGTTTCCACGCTAAAACCCCGCTGAAAAGCCCATCGGGTAGCCCTCGACGCCAGCAGCACTTTTTGTGCGGCACATACATGGCTGTCGTTCCTTTTTTGGGCCATTTCTCGCCCATTTGGACGGATTCCCCACCCCCGTTGCCCGAAAAGGTGCCCGCCGCCTGCTCCTTTAGGCTGTCGTGCCCAAATCAGGCTGCCCTTATTTTCAGCCGATCATTGCTGTGGGCTGCAGGGGAATGTGGAACCAGAAATAATACGGCGGGATAGTGCGTTTCGCGTAAAACACATCCTAGCATAGTATTTTCCCCAGTCGCCCAACATGCTATTTATGTGGAGCCTGAATGAAGACTTGAGATCTATGCCAGCCTGTAGAGCCAGAGCAGGCGACCGCTTTTAGTGTGGGCGGTTTTTTGCTAGCATGTCTGTGTCGGGAGATAGGCCGCATTCGGCCCCCAATCCGCTTCCCTCTATAGGGGCCTACTATGCCGGTGCCTTCTTGTGCCGGCGCATAGCAGCTTATGGGCGCAGAATGGCCCATTATGGCTGACATAAGCCACGGCACATTCTGACGTAAGCAGGATTTTGGCCCGAAAAAGGTCGTGCGCGCGCCACCTCAAATTTTTCACCCGCGCAGTGGGTGCGGTGAAAAAGTTTTTCACGGTTCCCATTCTCTTTCCATCACATATTACAAAATGGTTAACCAGTTCTTGTCCAAGAAGAGAAAGCTTGTCGCTGACGGTGTGTTCTACGCTGAGTTGAACGAGTTCTTCAGCAGAGAGTTGGCTGAGGAAGGATACGCCGGTGTGGAGGTCAGAAAGACCCCCACCAAGTTGGAGGTTATTGTCAAGGCCTCCAACACCCAGGGTGTTTTGGGTGTGCAGGGCAGAAGAATCCACGAGTTGACCTCTTTGATCGTCAAGAGATTCAAGCTCTCCCAGGAGGGCATTGTTATCTACGCCGAGAGAGTCGAGGAGAGAGGTCTCTCCGCCGCTGTCCAGGCTGAGGGTTTGAAGGCCAAGTTGTTGCAGGGTCTCCCCATCAGAAGAGCCGCCTACGGTGTGTTGAGATTCGCCATCGGTGCTGGTGCCAAGGGTGTTGAGGTTGTTGTCTCCGGTAAGTTGAGAGCTGCCAGAGCCAAGTCCCAGAAGTACGCTGACGGTTTCATGATCCACTCCGGTCAGCCCACCAAGGAGTTCATCGACATTGCCATCAGACATGTGTTGATGAGACAGGGTGTTTTGGGTATCAGAGTCAAGATCATGAGAGACCCTGCTTCCAACAAGTTCGGCCCCAAGTCTTTGCCTGACGCTGTCAAGATCGCCGAGGCCAAGGACGAGGACGAGATCATCCCTGCCCCCACCGTCAAGTACTACAAGGCTGTCGCTGAGGAGATTTTTGAGGAGAAGGTTGAGGAGAAGGTTGAGGAGAAGGTTGAGGCTTAAGTTAGGTTTAATTGAAGTCGGGATTTCTATAATGTAGAGGGAAGGACAGGGCGTGCAGAGGGCGTGAGAATGGAGTAGATTTTCCTACCTCAGCCCCGTGTCCAGATATGCTGCGTGCGTAAATATCAGAATATGACTTCCCTCAATTCCGTACCCAGATATACACGGTGCGTAGACCCCAGAACATGCTTATCTCCCCCACCGGAGTTTGCCCGGGCCAGCGGAGGCCAATTATGCTCCCTGCACATGGCACAGGCACCCTTCAGTGACATCACACTCTGTGCTTCCAGCGTGACTCTAAATCACCTTCCAAAGAGACAATGTAGATAAGCCACAGTGGCCTGTGATTGGCTGTTGCCGTGCTTATGTTTGGAGCAACATTTTCGGACTTTTTTCGATGAGGTGGGGCGGTGGTCTCATATATCATTACAGTGGAAAGGGGGCCATTTTTGACGCAGCGAACTTGAAAGACATGCAAACTGGCGTATTTTCCCACGTAGACACCCTCTGTGCCTTTTTCCCGGGAAAAAACAGCCAACTTGCCACTGTTATGGCCCCTATTTTGCCGTCTCGGAATATCCGGCCGAGGGTTTCGGACTTTATTTTTCGGACTTTCCCCAGGCCGTGCTTCGGTAGTACATCTCCAGCGCAGAACCAAAACGTCCCATTATAAATAGGGCACGATCGCCACTGTTCTTCTTTCGCCACTTACTTCTTATACCCAATAATCACAATGTCCTTCAAGCAGACTCTCCAGAAGCCCACGTCCTTTTTGCCTCTCAACAACGAGGTGTCGGAGCCCTTCGTGGTGCCCCACAACGGGTCTCCCACCTCTTCGCCGCAGTTGGTGGCTGTTCCGGAGCCTGTGCACCACAGATCCGGCAGCATTTTGTCCAACATTGACATCGAGCAGGCGGTCACCAGAGACAGAGAGGGTTCTGTCATTGCGTTGGACAACTAGTTATTTATTTCGCTGTTGCTACAGCAGGTTACGCGGTTACGACTAATAAATGGAATGTGAAGTAGTGTAGGACGTGGAGAGGCAAGCTTAACAACGATGATGGCGTGGGGCAGCGTGAAGTGCAGCGCCCTGGGCGCATCCCAGTTTGCCGTAGCCCCACGTGAGATGGTCATGGTGGCATCACGTGACAGAACACCTTTGCCTGGAAAATGGCCGGAGAAAGGCCCAACGACGGGCAATGGGCCTGGGGTCTGCGACCCGTTCGCGGGTGTTGGCATTGAACATGGGCCCATTCTCCTCTCGCCAAGTACCCCCTTTCGCCCACTTACTAGTCACCAAGCACCATAACGCAAGCACCACAGACCCATCGGTCATACTCTGTATTGCCGGCATATATACAGGGGTCCAGCATGAATCCTCGCATCATTGCACCTCAAAAAACGGGGTAGAACTCGTTGTACTTCCTGGCATAGTAAGCAGTGGACAAGCCGCCCAACACCACCAAAAGCACCGGCAACGGCTTGCGGAACTGCGTGGGAATAGCACGGGCCGCCCCCGCAACAAGCAACGTCAGCGACGTTCCCACCGCCAACTCCAAGCCCCAATCGGCGTTCTGCTTCAAGAGGTAGCCTGCAGTCCCGTAGAGCACGGCAAAGGTCGTGCCCGCCACAAGCGAGGGCACAGAGCCCTTGCGTGCGTAGCCCATAAAGCCGCCCACGGCGGTGAGTCCGGCGAGAGTGAAGGCAGGGTGTTCCATGGTGGTGTATGTGTGTAGGTGGTATGGATAGAAGTGGTTGGTGGAGAAAAGAGGACTTGATTCCTGCATGGGAGATCGGTGGGAAAAATCCCGGAATACGCCAGAAACGCCAGATCCGGCCCGGTGTGTGGCACTTCCGGGGGATTTTTCAGCAGTTCCGGCCCCGACGCCAGCTACTGGGCCTTGTACCACAGCCTGAACGAGCCATTTCGGCCCTGCAGACTACGTAGACCGTCTCCTGGGGCCTCTTCCGGGGCCCCCGGCACTGTAGCGTCCGCAAAACTGGCCTCCCCCGGTTTTGGGTGTGCCGGTTCGCGACTGGCGTCCACGATCCCACCTTCAGCCTCAAGCAATTAAATTTTACACAATCCTGGGCTATTCCAGACGACGTGCCACCCCAAACACCCCCGGCACGCCGAATTCCGACCGCAGTCGCCTCCACCTCCGACCCACGACTCCCGACCAGCCTCTTTTGCTGGGCCCAATTCATCGGCTTTCTGACGAGACGTCTACTCTGCTGGGCATTTACCAGGTGACACACAGAAGGCAGAAAAGTCGTATTTACAGACGTTGGCTCCGTTCGGTGTTTTCCGAGCTGCTCCCGCCCCGCATACAAGCCCACAGCCAATAGGAAGGCCGTTTGACAACCGACCCTTCGTTCTCTGTTGGTGCCCACCCCAAATACACCAAAAGGCAAAAACGCAAAAAAACACCCAAAAACACACATGAACCTCTCCTCCATACTAGCCGACACGACGCCGGCCGAGAATGGCAGTCCCAGCCGAAACACGCGCATTTCCGACCTCCTTTCCACCACTGATGGCTCGGTTGAGTCCGTGCGCAACGGCGTCCCTCTGACCACCGCCACCTCGGAAAACGGCCACACTTTGCCCCCAATGACCACTCTCACGCAGTCGCTCGGCGTTTTGGTGCCCAAGGCCGAGCCTGTGTCGGACGACGAGGTGGAAAACGACGTTTCCCGGGCCTATCTTGCTGATTTCGAGGCCCGTGTTTCCGCCATAAACAACGTGGACCGCGTGCTTGTGGACGCGTCCAACTTGAACATTTTGAGCTACGAGCAGAAGAGCTTGCAGGCGCTAGTGGCCAAGACTGCGGACATTGCCAACAACTACGTGGAGAGAGTGGTGACCGATGAGTTGGTGCTGGGCGACACACCTCAGTCCGACCGCGACTTCCAATGGGGCTCCACGCGCAGCTCGCCGAAGGAGGAGCTTGCAAAGGCACGAAAACAGGCGTCCAGGGCCAAGACCGTGCCGAAAAAGCGCACAATTCTCGAAGAAGACGAGCCCAGCAAGTTGAAACAGAATAGAGGGCCTTTCGAAGCTCCCATTGACGAAGACGCGCCCAGAAAGCGCCGCAGAAGACCCACCTATCTCGGCGAGGACTTCCTGCAGTTTGAAGAGGGCGACAACGAGAGCGACGACCCCGAGGACCCGGTGGCTGCTGCGGCAGCCGCAGCCGACAAGGCCAAAACCACCAAGGAGCAGCGTTCCATGACCAAGCAGTACGACAACACGTTTGTGGCCATCTGGAAGGACATGTCGCGCAAGGACGGCCCCAAAGTGGCGCGTTTGATCCAGCAGTCCAACCAGGCCCGAATGATCAACTTGAAGAAGACGTCGATTTTGGCATCGCGTGAGGCCAAGCGCTGGCAGATGAAGAACAACAAGAACCAAAAGGACTTGACGACCAAGGCCAGAAGAGCCATGCGGGAGATGTTCAACTTCTGGAAGCGCAACGAGCGTGTGGAGCGCGATCTGAGGAAGCGCCACGAAAGAGAGATGATCGACAAGGCCAAGAAGGAGGAAGAGGAGCGGGAGGCCAAGCGCCAGTCGCGCAAATTGAACTTCTTGATCACTCAGACGGAGTTGTACTCGCATTTCATCGGAAAGAAGATCAGAACCGAGGAGATCGAGGGCCTGGACCGCGACCCCAATGCGCCTACTTTAAAGCCCACTGAGGGCTTGGACAAGTACCTGGGTGTGACCGGGAAGAGCACCGAGTTCACCTCCATCGACTTTGACAACGACGACGAGGAAGCCTTGAACAGCATGGCTGCAGGAAACGCACAGGTGGCTTTGGAGGCCGCCCGTTCCAAGGCCCAGGCGTTCGACGAGCCGCTCAAAAATCCGGACACCAACGGCGAGGAGATGAACTTCCAGAACCCCACCATGCTCGGCGATATCAACATCCTGCAGTCATCGTTGTTGAAGTGCACGTTGAAGGAATACCAGGTGAAGGGCCTCAACTGGCTCGCCAATCTCTACGAGCAGGGCATCAACGGAATCCTAGCCGACGAGATGGGCTTGGGAAAGACGGTACAGAGTATCTCCGTGTTGGCATACTTGGCGGAAACCCACAACATCTGGGGGCCCTACTTGGTGGTGACGCCGGCCTCCACCCTACACAACTGGCAGCAGGAAATCACCAAGTTCGTCCCCGAATTCAAGGTGTTACCGTACTGGGGTAACTCCAAGGACAGAAAGATTCTCCGCAAGTTCTGGGACCGCAAGAACGTGCGCTACGGGAAGGATGCGCCCTTCCACGTGCTTGTCACCTCGTACCAGTTGGTGGTGGCCGACGCTGCGTACTTCCAGAAAATGCGCTGGCAGTACATGATCTTGGACGAGGCACAGGCCATCAAGCTGTCGCAGTCGCTGCGGTGGAAGCTGTTGTTGAGCTTCCAGTGCCGTAACCGCTTGTTGTTGACGGGCACACCCATCCAGAACTCAATGCAGGAGTTGTGGGCATTGTTGCACTTCATCATGCCGTCGTTATTCGACCTGCACGACGAGTTTTCCGACTGGTTTTCGAAGGACATCGAGAGCCACGCCCAGTCCAACACCCAGTTGAACGAGCAGCAGTTGAAGCGGCTCCATGTGATCTTGAAGCCGTTCATGTTGCGGCGCATCAAGAAGAACGTGCAGAGTGAGTTGGGCGACAAGGTCGAGATCGACTTGTTCTGCGACTTGACCAACCGCCAGAAGAAGTACTACCTGATGTTGAAGCTGCAGATCTCCATCATGGACATCTTGGACACGTCCCTGCTGTCGGAAGACACCCAGCTGTTGATGAACTTGGTGATGCAGTTCCGCAAGGTGTGCAACCACCCCGACTTGTTTGAGCGGGCGGACGTGAAGTCCAGCTTTTCCTTCGGCCTGTTTGCGGAGACGCTGTCTTTTGCACGCGAGAACGGCGACTTGGAGGTGGCCTATCTGACGCAGAATCACATCCAGTACCGTGTTCCCAGGCTCTTGTACGACGAAATGTTGGCTCCCGCTGAGAACAACGACGTGGGGTCCAGAAACAAGATCTTCGAGATGTTCAACATCTACCATCCTCTGAACGCACCGGAAGAGCCGTCTTTTTTGCGTCTAGCAGGCGTCTCTCCCCAGGAGCTCAATCACAAGGCCCACCAGACTATCCTTCAGCGGGCTATCGGCTTGCGGGAATACTCGGATGTGAACTATGAGCGTCTGGCGCGCTGCAACTATATTTATGAGGGCTCTTTCGTGCCAGAATCGGCCCGTTTGCTCATCTGCGATTACCTCTCTACGGCACCACAAATAGCCAACTCTGAGCATCTCAGGGGCCTCTATGAGGTGCAGAAAACCGTGTACGAGAGGCTGTACATCAACGTTTTGCAGCCGGCTGCGGAGCCTGTGGCCTGTGCTCCTCCGGTTTCCGCCAGTTTGGGCACCTGGGCCGCAAACGAGAAGATCAAAGACACCCTTTTCGACCCCGAAGTGCGCGCTGGCTTGATGCCTATGCCCTTGTCGACCGAAAGCCAGCTTTTGAAGCAGCAGGTGCCGGTTTCGCAGTTCCCCAAGGCAGACATGCTTCCCAAGACCGTCAACAAGCTCATTGACTACTCCAACATAAGAATGCCGTCCATGAATCGGTTCATCACCGAAAGTGGCAAGTTGGCCAAGTTGGACCAGTTGCTTGTCAAATTGAAGAACGAGGACCACCGTGTGTTGGTGTACTTCCAGATGACCAAGATGATGGACTTGATGGAGGAGTACTTGACGTACCGCCAGCACAAGTACATCCGTTTAGACGGCTCTTCCAAGTTGGACGACCGCAGAGACTTGGTTCACGACTGGCAGACCAAGCCAGAGATCTTCGTTTTCCTTCTTTCCACGCGTGCTGGTGGTTTGGGCATCAACTTGACTGCTGCCGACACCGTCATTTTCTACGACTCCGACTGGAACCCCACCATCGACCTGCAGGCCATGGACCGGGCGCACAGACTTGGTCAGACCAAGCAGGTGACGGTGTACCGCTTGTTGGCGCGTGGAACCATCGAGGAGAGAATGCGCGACCGTGCCAAGCAGAAGGAGCAGGTGCAGCAGGTGGTGATGGAGGGAAAGGCAAGCTTGATGAACAAAAAGGAGGAGTCTGCGAACAAGAAGAAGGACGTGGCATTCTTGCTTTTGGGCGGCGACGAGCCGGAGGCGTCCAGTGTGGGCTCGAAGTCCAGGGACGAAACACCGCTGGGAAATACGCCCTTGCTCAATAACAGGTCGTTGGAGGAGATGTACCATGAGGGCGAAGGCGAGTTTTCGGGGAACATCACGCCATCCGCGTGAGCTGTATATGTAATGGATGAAATTGACTGGGAGAAAGAGAAGTGGTGGGAGAACTACGAAGAAGGCGTGGGAATGTGAAGAAAAAGATGGTGTGGAGGTGGGAGGCGTAGGGGAAGAAAAGAGACCCCAGCAGTGGCTGCAAAGAGGTCAGGAAAGACAATTTCTTGATGAGGCTGCGTGGGAATGTAATATAAAAGACGTCATGAGCTGTGAAAAGGGGACATTTGGAGGAAGTGGCACGACTCCTAAGTGGCTTCTATAAAAGTGCTCTTAGAAGGGAGAAAAATCAGCACCGGCTCTCAGATGACTCAAGAGAAACAGTATTCCAGTGAAGGTGATCATCTATCTTTACCAACGGTCTGTTCATTACTCAAGAAATGGGCTGTAAATTGCTGTCAAGTAGATCAATAGAGGTGAGCCTTCGCACTATATGAAGCTGCGAAATTCTCCAACTGACACCATGAACAATTCTATCACACGAAGAAATCAGATTCGCCGCATAGAAAAGAACAGCATTGGCTCAACAACGTCCTTAATAGACGTATTTCATCACTTGATGACGATCGCTTCAACACATACAATACACCTTTTCCAACAACGATATAAAACCACTCTACATCCTCACCCTCCTTATTATGGTATAATAAAATATGGACCACGTCCAATAAATAGGTATTATGTTGCCGCAGGCCCTGCCTGGTTCTCCACCTTGCTCTCCAAGGTGCGCTCCAACTCGCTCAAAAACGCCTTGTCTGGCACCACCGCCTCCAGATGTGTGCTTTCACGAGTGGTGGTCTTGTTGGGCTCACTCTCTGCTGCCACCAAGCCCAGTTCATGGTTCGATTTCATGCGCAAATGCTGGTTCTCGTGCTCGAGATTGTATATCTTGTTAAAGCTCTCCTCAAGCTTGCGTTTGAGGACTTCTTTGGACAAACCCTGGTCCAAAACATCTTCCGTAAACCCGATCTTGCTTTCGCTTCCGTTCACCAACCCCATGTCGTCATCGTCGTCCATTGTGATCTGCGTGGACGCCAAAAAGTCCGAAATGCCACTCACATTGGACGCTATGGAGTTCATGGAAAATCGGTTATTGGAGTTCCTGAAATTCACCCGCTTGTTGAGCGAGTCCAACGTGGCCTGGTTATATGTCTCGTAGTTCGTGGGCGGCAAGATGTTAATGTAGTTGTCGTCGTACGCAATCTTCCCTAAACTCGACTTTGTCGCGGAGGAGTTCGAAAACCGTTTATCCGAAGAGCTGGAGTTTCCATTATCATCCTCCTCGCAAACAGTGAGCAATCCCAACTGCAAACCGGTCGAAAGACGCTTGTATTTCCTATCCTTGCCGGTGCCAGAGGCCTTACTAGTAGCTGCTTTAGAAGGCCCATTGAACTCGCTGCCAGGTAACGCGGGGCCAGTGTTGGGACTGCCCCTGGTTATTCCCGTATGGGAGGGGAGAGAATACCGCTTTTTGATTGAGTTGGACGTGTGGAACGTCTTCAAGTTGAACAGCCCAAGGCCATTGGGGTCATTAAGAGAGTTTCGCGCCGAAGAGGAGGGAGTGGATGTTGGAGTGTTTGTGGCAGACTTGTCGCTGGTTCTGCTGTAAAGCTCGTTCTGAAGGTCGCTCAAATTCACCTGGTAGAGCTCCTTGATGGCACGCAATTCGTCGTTGAACTGGCTGAAAATCATAATCTTCTCGTTCAACTCGTCCACATTCTTTATGTTTGAAGTCGACTTGTTGTACTTGTTGAAGTACTTAAGATTGACAGTCAAGCTAGACATCTTGCTGATAAGGTTTGTAATGTTGGTTTCGTCATAGAAAAGAGCCTCCCCGGCATTCTTATGCATCGGAAACTTGTCCAAGTCCAAGATATTCTGATTATTGAGGTCCGGCTCTTGGCCCAGCTCGGACGTCTGTTTATGATACTTCTCAAACTGATCAAAGATCATGTTGAAGTTGCCAACAGCAGCGTTGTGCTCTTGAAAGAAGTCATTCAATGTCTCCAACTTGCTGTCTTGCAATACATTGGCAGCATCAGCGGGCTCTTCGTGGTTGAACAAGTCCCAGAGCTTGCACAAAAAGAAGGTCTTGTGGGGTATCTCATTGAAGGATAATAGCTGGCATATAACGAACTTGCGCAACTGGTTGAACTTGTTCATCTTGTAAGTGAGTCTTTGAACAGCCAGTCGTTGGTTGGAGTCGTCCATTTCGTCCTCTAAGTCGCTGTCGGTGTCGAAAATAATGTTCAAATTGATATTGTTAACCTCGCAGTACTTCTCAAAGATCTCTCCGTTGAGATACGGAAGAAGCTTGACTGCAGAGAATTTGAGGTTAAATATCAAGAATGACAAGGCATTTTCCAAGGTGTCAATGCGTGGCTGGAGAGTGTGGTCAGAGGAACTTTTCTTGTTCATGAAACGGTTGATTTCCAACTCCTTAATGCTGAGAAGATGAAGAATGAGCTTTTTGTTGATGCGGTAATTTTCAACCAAGAAGTCTTTGAGGGAGTTGAGAAGCTTATTTGACTGGATCTTCCTGTTCACTCTTTTGTAGGTCATCAAGCGCGTGGCCATTATAAGCAAAATCTTGAACATTTTGAGCCGCGATGCCGGGGAGATGTGTGGAACGCGGAATTCGTGCAAGTCCTGCTTGAGCAAATAAATAGCCATAC
This sequence comes from Wilhelminamyces tanticharoeniae, assembly GCA_030558325.1. Classification (NCBI taxonomy): domain Eukaryota; kingdom Fungi; phylum Ascomycota; class Pichiomycetes; order Serinales; family Metschnikowiaceae; genus Wilhelminamyces; species Wilhelminamyces tanticharoeniae. Next base: position 157,730 of record JAJMSI010000020.1, on the reverse strand, counting down.
AGACAACCTTAAGAAGAAGAAAATGGTTACGGGCGGCGGTGGAGAAATCTAGCCTGTAGGATTTCCTCAATACGTGGAGCTCTGGGCCGTTGAAGGCCAAAGGACGCAGAAACTTGTGCGTATTCGGTCCGTCACTTTTCAAGAGTGCAAGCGCCTGCTCATTTTTCGACAAAATCATGGAGTCATCAAGGAGGTCTGAGACGATGAGCGAGTACTTGAACTGCTCCACGAAATCAGCCCCCATGCTCTCGGCACGCAAGTACTTGTGTATGTATTTCTGGAAGTTTGCTGTGGTGGGAAGCACCGGGAAGGCACATGAATGGGCGGTTCTTGGGGGCTCAGAAGCCACAGTGCCTGTTTCGGATGACGGAGAGAGAAACCCGTAGTGCTGAAGGGAGCTTTTTCTGAAGGAGTGATATTGTAGGTGTTGGAGGGAGGGGGGCGGAGGGAGCTGGCTGTAGCTCGAAACCGTGGGCGACGACAGCTCCACTGTATCCTCTATTCCCCAATCGCTGACCTCCATGCCGTTTTGGGAGAGGTAGCCTGCGAGAGGATTAAATCTGTCGAGGTTCATGGAGCATCAGAAGGGACCCGAGGATGGTGAAAAAGACGTGTTTTTGTGCTGCTCTTTTTGATGCAGGCAGTCCAGGGACACAGTAGGACGATTCTGGAAGGCTCAGGTTGGCGCGGGCCGGAAACAGCTCGTTTAACGTGTGCAAAACGGACCCTACAGAGAAGAAGGTATATGTTTGGGTTTGCAGTGTCTATCCCCAAATCGGAAGTTCTTATGTGCAGGACATCTGATTAGCATGTGGGGCCGAAAACGGCCCAAGGGAAGAAGAAGGGTTGCAGAATTTGACGTGCAAAGGGCTATAGGAGCGCTATTTAGAGAGTAAACGGGTCTATACTGGCGTTTAGAAGGCACTATAGGAGTTTTGGGCCGAAATGGGCGTTTTTTGGCGAGCTGTTGGGCATATGCATAGGCCCTCTTCTTTATATAGAGGGCTCAATGAAGGACCAGGAGGATTCGAAAAACGCTGGAAAATGGAGTCCGCCGGTTTGGTGATGCATTCAGGAGCTCGGTCTTTTCCTGCTTCTTTACGCCAACTTCGGTAATACCAAATGTCCTCTTATCGTGCGGAAGGCAGTCCTAATTGGGGCGTTTTTTCGCAGTCTTTTTTCGAGTCATATTCCTCATTTTTGCAGCCCTCTGAAACCGAAGCATCCTCAGAAAACGGCAAAAGGAGGGTGTTTACTGTGTCCATACTTGCGTATTTCAAAAAAGGCCCCTCTTTTCCTTGTTCATTGAGGACCTCGCAGAAGACAAGCATGCTAAGGGCCATTCACTTCATATTTCACGAGAGGCCAAAAGGACATATCAAAGTGCTTAAAACCGGGCCCACTTCCCATGACTACTCTGGGCCTCTACCGCCTTAGTGCATCTCGAATAGAGGCACTTCTGACTCACATCCTCCGCCAAAGTAATCGCTTGGAAATGGTCGCTTCGCAGTCGCTTTCTGGAGCTCTCAATTCGACAAGGGCCTGACGTGCTTTCTTACACTGTTAGAGAAGAGCCTGTATTTGGCACCCCATTAGCAAGCCAATTTTTTCAAAAAATGCAGCTTCTGGCGACAGATTCGAGGAAGACAAGCACATCTTCAAAAATCCCATTTCGAATCCGCCAAGCTGCTATTTTGGGCCATACCTTCTGAAAACACGAAACTTTCAGTGTGATGTCAAGAGGCCGCTCAAATGAGCCTGAAATTGGTGGTGGGCTCAAAGTAAATTTCGGGCCCTTCAAGGCTATAGGACCTTCCTTGCAGCAACTCCATAATGGTAAACTATGTCAGGGAGAAAAGCTGTGCTTGCAGAAAAACAGGCTCGTGGAAGGGCAATGGTTGGTGTGCAGCGGTCAGAACAAAAACCGCATTCTTAGGTTAACTGTTAGGTGGTTTCAGCAGCAAAGCACCTGAGAGCAGAGCATAGAGCATGTCTTGAAACGGATTTCACCGCACTGTGGAGAGCGAACCAACGCGTTTTTTTGTGGGGTGTGGTTCTCTCTGGTGGAGACGTCCATGTCCACTGCGAAAGTCCACTGGAGCTCTTCACGTCTCCAGTGCCGATACCTGCGCATTTCTGCATTGCCCATCGCATTTGAAAACCCAAGGCTCTTCTTTTCGTTCCGTTCTCTGCTCTACATCCCGCCTATAATACATTCATTGTCCTAGAAGCCCAGACCTGAGCCGAGCCAGTCCTCGGACCCCACAAAGCCCTTGAAAGTGGACGAGTCCGAGAAACCCATGGACGTCATGGCATCGGCGCTCAACCCGAGCGACAAGCCCTCGTCACCGAGCGTGTCGAGATTTCCCAACTGGAGCTGCTGCTGCTGCTGCTGCTGCATGAACTTGACTCTGTCCTGGTTCAAGTCCAAGTCGAAAGTCTCCTGGCGTGTGCCCGTGAGGTCCTCGGAGGAGCCGTTGTGAACGGCGTCCTTTTCGGCCTGTGCGCCCGAATGCTGGCCCATGGGCCCCTCCAACGGGTTCATGGCGTGCAGAAGCTGCTGCTGCTGCTGCTGTTGTTGTTGTTGTTGCTGTTGTTGTTGTTGTTGTTGCTGCTGTTGTTGTTGTTCTTGGTGTTGTTGGTGTTGGTGTTGGTGTTGGTGCTGATGCTGCTGTTGGTGCTGATGCTGCTGTTGCTGCTGTTGGTGCTGTTGTTGCTGCTGCTGTTGCTGCTGCTGCTGTTGCTGTTGCTGTTGCTGTTGCTGTTGCTGTTGCTGTTGCTGTTGCTGTTGCTGTTGCTGTTGCTGTTGCTGTTGCTGCTGTTGTTGCTGCAAGAGCATCAACTGCTGCTGTATCATGCGCTGCTGCTGCACCGCCAAGTTGTGGTTGATGTCGCTGGAAGCCTTTCGCTGCGCGTCCAGTTGGCCTGCGGCTGGCGAGAACTGCAGCTTGGGCGCCTGCTTGTTCATCATGGCGAACTGCTTCCGCTGCAACTGGTTCTGGTTCTCCATCATCATGAGGTTCATCTGGTAGTCGCCGATGGCGTCCGAGGGCGGGTGGTGCTGGGCCTGTGGCTGTGGTTGCGGCTGCGGAACGCCCCCGTTGGTCAATAGCGGCGAGTTCAACACCAAGCCGTTTTTGTTCTGCTGCGCCTGCTGCTGGAGCTTCATCTGCTGGAGCTTGACCTGGCGCTGGTACTGGAGGATGTTGGGGTTCTTGCTTGGCGGCGGCATTCTGGCCTGGGGCCCTGAGACCGGCACCACGCCGTCGCTCAGGGACTGTGTGGGGGGAGGCGCGCTCTGCGTGCCCATGGGCGGCAGCGTGGAGTTGAGGAGCTGGTTCAAGTTGGGATTGATGCTGGACTGCACGCTCCACAAAATGGACCACCACTCGAGTAGTAGGGTGTCTGAAGCGTCCAGCGCGAGGTCCGCCACGTCGTCGGGGCGCTTCTTCCAGTTGGGAGGGAGATTGTGCGGAACGCTGGCGGACTCGTTGAGGAGCGACCGGGCCAGCTCCTGGAGTCCGTTCTCCTTGAGGTAGTTGTAGAGGTGGGCGAGAAGAAGCTGGTGGGCGTCCTTGGCGAGCAGGCTGCTGACCACGGGGCCCTGGCGGCCGTTCTGCTGGCCGGGGGCCATGTTCTGCTGATTTTGTGCAGTGTTTAGGGCGCCGTGGGCCAGTTGGGGACCAGACTGGAGGGCCATGTGCGACGGCTGTGTGGGCGGGCGCTGGAGCTGCTGCTGCTGCTGCTGTTGGAGCTGCTGCTGTTGAAGCTGCTGCTGTTGAAGCTGGTGCTGGCGCTGTAGCTCGTGGAGTTGCTGGTTCATGGGGGGCGTTTTGGCGGCGTGTGGGCGGGTTCTCGCTGCTGAGAAGCCTTAGTGTGGGCGGCTTGCGGGCTGGTTTTTTCTGGCGGGAACCTCTGCGGGCAGCCTAAAAGTGCGCACGCTGGGGAAAAACAACGGCGCCCAGCTGGCGTGCGCTTGGGCCTAGCGATGGGGAAAATACCAGTACTCTGCCCTGGGGCGCTGTGTAGGCGCTGCTGCTGTTCTGCGGGGGTCTACTGCTGTTCTGCGGGGTCTACTGCGTGCCTTCTGTGCACTGTCTAGCGGACTTTCTGACGGGGCCCAATTTGTTCGGTGCGATTAACCCGCCCGGCAGCGAAGCTTGGGGTAAAGTCGCCGCTCGTCTGTCGCGACACCACTGGCGACAGGAACCGGCCCCTCCAAGTCTCCCTTTAGCGTGGACCGTCCTGGGCCCGGCCTTAAGCGTAAAGCAGGCTCCGGCACCCTGGTGCCAGCAACCGCTTGCGCCGTGTAACGCCCCTGCAGCCGTTCTATTGTCCTGCTGTGCTTCCCTAGTACCGACAAGTTGCATTTTTCTGGTGCTGCGAGCGCCTGGGCCAAAAAACCAGCGGCCCGCGAAAATTCCCCCGCCAACCGCCGGTGCAGCGCGAAATTGCCGCTAAATTGTCGCTAAATCGCGGAGGGTCGTGCTGGGCCCCCGCGGGAATCGTCGCCCCGTCTGAAAACGGATTTGCCATGCCCTAAAGGCGATCTCGATACTTCGGTAGCTGCCAAGAATCCAGAGGGCTCCGCACCAATACGAAGCCCCGCGCGCCGGGCAACAGCACGGGGACACTCTTCTGCACTTTGCCCCAAGAAGCCATTGTTCAGTATGTCGCTCCGTTTCCCGGTGTCTCAAATTTCTGGTGTCTCATATTTCCGAAGCCTCACCAGCATTACAATTTGTGACAAAATCTCTCGCTCCCTGCGCCATTCTTTGTGTTATGTCCCTCGCTATCTCCCTTCGAAAATTGACCTCACAGCATCGTCACCCTCAAAGTCCTTTTCCAGACTCTTCCGCGCAACTGCCACATGACGTCGCTCAGGCGGCATTGTGTGGGATCCTATTATTAGAATGGAGCCCCATTAATGGAAGAAGTATTTTCTACAGGGGAAATCACGGGGTCGTGATTCTGAGTCATCACGTGACCTTTGATCATTCATGTGGGCCGCTCCAGATTGCCTTCGAAGCAGGTTGTCCAAAATCACCTTTCAAATGTGCTTGTGCGAAGCAGCTTTTTGGGCCTGGTTTGGATCTCTTTTGGTATATTTGCTGCTTGTCTTTTCACAGCATCTTTTATTTTCGCACCCATTTCTGCTCCTCAGGGTTTCTATTGCTGCTACTGACCGTATTCTTCCCTATTGCTATTCACATATATATCTTGCTGCTACTGCCCGTATTCTTCCCTAGTGCTATTCACAGATTTATGTTGCTGCAACTGGCCGTATTCTTCCCATTTCTACTCCTATGTTTCTCTTCCTGCGACTAGCGCATGCTTTCCCATTTCTATATTTCTCTATTTCTTACCTCGTTCTCTGCACCCCTCCCCTCGACACGCCAGCGTCATTGCACTTCCCTGAAATAGCCAAACGGCATTTCTGGCTTCGTTCCAGCAGCTATGTCCTCGGCACGTGACTCTAAAAACGCCTCCGGATAAGTGTCGTCGTCAAATATGGGCCTCAACGTGTGGAGAGCACTGTCGTGCTCATAGTAAATGCCATGGATCATCATGTTGTCCAAATTGACAAAAATGGATACAAGATACCGCACTATGGGCTCCAACTGGTGCACCACATAGGTTGTCACCAAGCTGTCGATAGTCATTTCTGGCGAAGCCCCAAGATCGCATTTGCATCCGCTAGCACTCTCCTCTTCTCCGTGAAAATGGCTGTGGAGCGTGTGCGCCAGGCCCTTATAAACGGGATAGTGTTTGTAGTTGAAGGCCTTCTGTTTTATTGGAATGCACACCTCTCGGTCCGCTTGGAGCTTGCCTAGAATGAACCCTATGAGGATATAAAAGGAAGACTCATGGTCCATGTCATGGGCGTCATCATCATTTAAGGGGAAAAACAAGTCCTCAAGCTTTTCTAGCACGAGCTGACAGCCCCAGCATTTGCAGGTGTGCAAAAAGGACTCGTAGAAATCTGGCTTATAGTAGATGAAAGACGTGAGAAAATCGGGTAGCTGGAGCGTGCGCAAACTGCTGACGATGATATTCAGCTGTTTGGAGGTGAAAAAGCAGAGGAAAAACGCCTCCATGAGCCTCTCGTTAAGCTTATTGAGCAAAGCACTAGTCATTCCCATATTGTGGTCAAACATCTTGAATCCTGGCGTGGAAAAATCGATGGTGACCCGAGCCAAGTTGCTGAGCGACATTATAAAGCCCCCCAATGGGGTCAAGATATTCTCAAGGATCTGGTGTGGCCGGAGCCACTCCATATTGGGAAAAAGCTCTAGCTCAAAACTCCTCAAGTTTGGAAGACCCTTGTTCTGCACCAGAAACCGCTCGAGATCGGTGAAAAAGCTTCCGAAACAACTGCAACTACTGGTGCGGTGCTCCACACAGTCCACCTTGAGATAGAGACTGCTGAGATGGCAGATGTCCACCTTTTCCTCCACCGCCCAAAAATCGAGCCTTTTATCATGGGACTCAAGATAGGTGTGGAGCTCGGCGTTTTGCATAGCAAGGTCCTCATTTGCGGTCGACGTTGCGGTTTCAAAAAGGCCCTCAGGCGCCCCGTAGAGGTCGTTTTCGTCGTCTAGGGTCTCCTTGTGGCAGTGGAAAATGGTGAGGCCGCGAAGACGGAGTTTCAACCCGCCGTCAAGCCTCAATTTACGCAAGATATCGAGGCCAAACTGGCTGTTGGTGCTGCACGTAAGCGTGAAAAGCAGATTGAGCAGCTCGAAAGGTGGCTGAGATAAGTCGAACTCCTCCACCTCCATAAGCTCTAGATCGTCAAGCATGAGAAACAAGTTGTTCAAGCCGGGCGGCACCACAGGCAAGTACAAGTCCTTGTATGAGGTCAAAAAAAGCTTGAAGATCTTGGTTCTCACATTGGGGTTTCGCAAGAACTCCGTGAGCTTGGATATGCCTGTCGCAAAGTCGAAGAAGGTGATGTGGAGAAAGTTCATCTCCCGGGACCTTTCGCCGAAAAAATCGATCATTTCCGCCTGGACTGCCGCGAGATCATGGCCTGCCACGGGGCCGCACTTGTCGAACACGAAATAGCGCACTAGCTGTACCAAAATTGGGTTCTTTCTGAGGGTTGCGAGAAAGCCCAAAACCCGGGTCATCGATAGAATGAGTGCCAGATCCATGTGGTTCATGCCGTTTTCAGAGACGTACCTTTTCCAGTCGCCCTTGTAGCGCACGGAAAACTCCGCATCGAGCACTACAGTCACACGACGGAAAAGACGCTCAGTGGCTGTGGGATAGAGGGCCCTGGAGGTGCGTGCGAGCGCAACGAGGTCGAATTGGTCCACGTACTGCAAGATGGAAGCTATTATTCCGTCCGGGAGCCTTTGTAGGGGAAAAGCGGGAGATTTAGGCCCGGAAGCTGTGCTTTGAGGAGGATTTAGGGGTCTATTTGAAGGGACCCTATAAAGTGCCCCAGACGTCGTAATGGAGCCCGAAGTTCGCGAAACCACGCTTCTTGGGCCTTCCACAGACGCATCTGCGCTGTTTCCGGCCCAAAAAGGCACGTTTGCGTGCTGCAGAGTCGCCATCTATGGAATGTGGGGACACTGGTAGATTGAACCGCACACGATAATTGGTGATGGCTGTGCACCCAGAAAGGAGAGGTATAACGTTGATTTGGGACGGGAATGCTGCGGTATGGTCCCCAAACGCTCTTTGGGGCTCCCCAGGCAAGTCGGTGGCTTTGGAGCCCGAAATCGTCTGCCCAAATAGGATATAGGGGCAGCAACGGCCGGTAGTTGGATGCAGGCACGCTGTGAGGTGGTGGATCGGGCCGGAACCGGTCCGGAGCCGAAAAAGAGCCTTCTGAACCGTTAAAAGAGATCTGGGAGTGTCTTGGGGTGTCTGGACGTGCTCGGCACTTTCCGGGCCATATTGGCGTTTGGGTGGGGGCCAGTTTGGGTGAGGCCATTTGTGGGGTGGAGCATATAAGTCACGTGACGCGATGATTAATGTGCCGCAGGGCTGCAAACATGCTATAATAGTGCTTTTGCTGGGGTACATAATGAGAAGATGGCCTTGGAATGGCCATTGAGCTTGCGGTGATTTGTGGCAGAATTTCATGCTAGAAGGGGTTCTCATTGACTGCTTTTTGTCGATATGTGCTGACTTGTCTAGTGCTTTCGCACCCAGTTTCTCAACTGTGGGCGCATCTCTCCAGCACTCCTTATGTAGTGAAAAGAGGCCACTGAAAACCCCCTGAAGTAACGAAAAGCTCTTACTGACAATCTCAACCACCCCAACACTCTGTTCTCCTCCTTTTTGCCTAAATCTTTCCTCACTCTACACTCTTTCCCTATCATTGGATCATCATTATTACAACTTCATGCCCATGTTCACGTAGACAGCCTTGGCCTGGGTGTAGGTGGTCAAGCCGTACTCTCCCAACTCACGGCCGTTACCGGAAGCCTTGACTCCGCCAAACGGCATGTGGTAGTCGGTGTTGTTGGACGAGTTGATCCACACCATTCCCGCCTGGATGTCGCTGGCCATCTGGTGGGCCACCTCAATGTCCCTGGTGAAGATGGCAGCGCCCAAGCCGTACTGTGTCTGATTGGCAAGCTCCAAGACCTCCTCGTCGGTCTTGAACTTGCCAACAGTCACCACAGGGCCAAAGATCTCCTCGTTGACAACACGGTAGTGGGGCTTCACGTCCGCGAAGATGGTGGGACGCACGAAGTAGCCCTTGTGCAAGTCACCGTCGGTGTTCTGCTCACCTCCGAGCACCACGCGCGCACCCTCCTTCTTGCCGATGTCGAGGTACAGCACGATCTTTTCGAAGTGCTGTTTCAGCACCTGGGGGCCCACAATCGCGCCTTCAGCGAACATCTCGCCCTGTTTGTACTCAGCCTTGACGTGCGCAGCAAACTTGTCAACGAATTCGTCATAAATGTCCTCGTGGGCGTAGATTCTGGACGTGGAGCAGCACACCTGGCCGTTGTTCAACATGATGCCGACGGCAGCCCACTTGACGGCCTGGTCGATGTCAGCGTCCGCACGAATGACCAACGGCGACTTTCCGCCCAACTCGAGCGTCACCGCCTTCATGTTGGAGACCGCGAGCTTCTGGATGATTCTTCCGGTGGCAGTGGAGCCAGTAAAGGCGATCTTGTCGACGTCCATGTGCGATGCGAGGGCAGAGCCCGCAGTGGCGCCGTATCCGGAGATGATGTTGACCACACCGGGCGGGAAGCCAGCCTCCTTGAAGAGATTGGCCAAGTACAAGATGGACAAGGGCGTCACCTCACTCAGCTTCAACACCACAGTGTTGCCCGCAGCCAAAGCGGGAGCAAGCTTCCACGTGGCCATCAAAATGGGGTAGTTCCAAGGGATGATCTGGCCGCAAACACCGTACGGCTCGTGCACCGTGTAGCCGAGCATCCTGGGGTTGTTCTGAATAACCTTGCCCTGCACCTTGTCGGCCCAGCCGGCGTAGTAGCGGAAGGTGGAGACGGTCTCGTTGATGTCGCCGACGGAGTCAGTGGCGAGTGCCTTTCCGGAGTCCCACGCCTCCAAGGACGCGAGGAAGTCGAGCTCCTTCTCGACCAAGTCAGCAAACTTGAACAACAAACGACCCCTCTCCACACCGGAGGTCTTTCTCCACACGTTTTTGAAGGCACTGCGGGCCGCGGCCACGGCCTTGTCGACATCGGCCTCGTCTGCGGCGTAAACAGAGCCATTGGGCTCGCCGGTGGCGGGATTTATGGACTCGATGGTCTTTCCAGACGACGACTTCACAAACTCGTTGTTAATGAAAAGACCAGACGGCTGCTGGTACTTGCGTCCATCGGGAAGGCTCACGGGGTATTCCAAGGGAAGAGACATTGTGGTTGATGGATTGAGTGGTTTTGAGCCGTTCGGCGACGTTAACGGCAAAAAAAAAGAGGGCTTAAGGGAGAAGGGTGCGGCTTTATATAGGCCTCGTAGACCCAGCCTGTGGCCGGATCAGGAAGGCGCGTCCCCACGCCTCCACTTGCCGAATGCGGCAGGTGGGTGCGGATATCTTCACGCTTCTCGCAAACGGGGGCCGTTTTTCCGACGCCCACGCCTGTACAGGAGGCCTTTCACCACCAGACCGATGACATTGGAAGCGCAACAGGCGAGGGTTCTGCTAGTGGCAGGGGTGGGCGGCCGTGCGACGGCGTAAATCCTGGTCCGGCTCCTTCGCCCAGTCCCCATGCGCAAATGGACAGGAGCCCGCGTTTATGGGGCAGCAGCGATAGGGGAAAGGAGCCTTCTCACCAACTCCGAAAGGAGGTGCGCTATCTCTGACTGGGGGCTGTTGACTCGGGCCCGTCCTCTGACTCCGGAAGGGCCCGTCGTCTGACTCCGGAAGGGCCCGTCGTCTGACTCTGGAAGGGCCTCTCGTCTGACTCGCGCTGACTCCTTTCGCTGACTAAGCACTCGGTGGTGGCCCGGGCACCCTTTTCCGAGCACAAGAGCGTGCCTTTTATAGTGGGGGTTTTTCCGCAATCTGGCGCTTAAAAGTGGCTTCCGCGCCTACAAGTTGGTTATCTCTAAATTCTCCACCATGACGTCTGCCCAAATGGACCTTTCTCTCTATGCCGGCCAGTCCGAGGCCCACAATGAGTTCAGAAGCGACACCTTCACGACGCCCACAGTGCTGATGATCCAGTCCCTCGCGTCCGCCACGTTGGGAGACGCCGTTTACAACGAGGACACCGGCACCATCGAGCTCGAAAAAAAGGTGGCTAAGTTGGCGGGAAAAGACGCCGGTCTCTACTGTGTCAGCGGCACGCTCCTGAACCAAATCGCGTTGCGGGTGAACCTCTACCAGCCTCCCTTCAGCGTTCTCTGCGACAAAAGAAGCCACGTCTACGCCCACGAGGCAGGCGGCTTGGCGACGCTTTCCCAGGCCATGGTGCAGTCGCTCATTCCCAAGAACGGCGTGCACTTGACGCTTGAAGACGACATCTTGCCCAACTTCATCCCGGACGACGGCGAGATCCACCTGGCCCCCACCAAGGTCATCAGCTTGGAAAACACCTTGCACGGCATGTTGTTCCCGCTCGAGGAGATCGCCAAGATCAGCCGTTTCTGTCGCGACAACGACGTCCGCTTGCACTTGGACGGCGCGCGCTTGTGGAACGCGCTGGCGGAGACGGGCATCTCCATTGCCGAGTACGCCAAGTACTTCGACTCCGTGTCGCTCTGCTTGCTGAAGACGTTGGGCGCGCCCATTGGCTCGGTCTTGGTGGCCGATAAGCGCTTCATTGCCAAGGCCAACCACTTCAGAAAGCAGAACGGCGGTGGCATTCGCCAGTCCGGCTTGCTCGCGCGCATGGCCATCACCGCCATCGACGAGAACTTCGGCAAGTTGAAGGAGACCCACGCGTGGGCCAAGGAGATGGGCGACCTCTGCAAGGAGAAGGGCATCGCGTTGGAGCATCCGGTGGACACCAACTTCGTGTTCCTTGACTTCGACAAGAACCACTTCGACACGGACTTCTTCATCTCTCGCAGCAAGCATTACGGCCTCAAGTTGTACAGCAGCCGCATTGCCTACCACTACCAGCAGTCTGCGGAGAGCCGCGAATTGGCGAAAAAGGTGGTCTTGGAGACGTGGGAAGAGGCCCAGCGGAACCCCAACACCGCCGCCAAGTTCCAGAAGTTCTACAGTAACACCAAGTAATGAAATAGACTGCAGAGGAGAGGTTGTGGTGTATAGAAACGACGTTCTTCGAAAAGTACAAGACAGCGCGTGCCGTGGCAGTGAAAGATCAGCAAAAGACAGCTATGTGATAGTCACCAACAGACCGGACTATTTGGGGGTGGGAGGCACTTACGTTGACTACGCAGTCTCTTTAGAGGGCAGAAGTCCTTTCAACAAGTTAATGTTGCTCCTGGGAGCATTGTTCCTTTCGGGGAAGACTCGATGTTTGTATCAAACACACGGTCTTATACGTCTCTTACCCTCTTATTTGGATAGTGGGTCCTTTTCTCCCGCTTCGTACCTACCAGAGCTTTGTAAGAAACCATAATGGCCAATTGACGCCCTCCTTGTCTCTTGTATACTCCTACGCCCAATCACATCCAAAATGGCTCCATAGATCTCTCTTATCATTTCGTGTCGCACCTCATTTGGCCTCCCAATTTTTTCAGACATTCACTCTATGGACCCTTCGCAGCTTCACCGGGCGTTCAAAAGTGCACAGAACGCCAGGACCGGCGTCGTCGTCTATACGACCACCGTGGGGGCGCCGGTTGTGGCTTTCTTTGGTGATGACTACAATTTCGAGTGCTCTCTCAGAAGACTTTCTCTCAAGGAACAGTTGAGAATACGAAACATCTCTGATGCCCACAGCAGGGCCAAGCAGCTAGCCACCCGGCTCTTCACGAAGCTTGTGCTTAACTATGTGGCCTACGAGCTTGAAAACAAGGACCATTACGATCCCTGGGCCGAGATTCCCTTCGAATATGGACAATACGGGAAGCCCTCGCTAGCCCTCCAGAACACTCACCCGTTTCTGTTTAGTGCCAGCACCTCAAACGACATTCTCAGTATTGTAGTGCTGCTCGGAAGTTCCCTTCCAGTGGGAGTAGATCTCTCTCACGCCTCGCAGACGGCCATTTCTGCTACGGACTTCATGGATCAATTTCACGATATGTTCCACCCCCTGGAAAGAGCCCAATTGAATGCTGTGGAATCTTTGGATAGACGCTACGTGTCATTTAACCAGCTCTGGACCCTAAAAGAGGCATTCACCAAGCTTCTAGGCAGTGGCCTCAACGTGGACTTGGCCTCCTTCCACTTCTCATATAGTGACTTATTGGTGGTAAGAAATGCCCTCATTCCGCAGAGGGAGGTCATAGAAGAGATGCCTATGGTTTGGCAGGACGACATAAAAGTCGACATAGGCGGCCTAGTCGTCCAAAAAAGCCCTTTTTTGCAGCTGCTCGAAACGACGGACTTTTTTTGCTATCTGGCAGTGTTGGCAGACGACGGTCGTCTCCCGGTTGTTGTTTCTATCATAACACAACAGAAGACTACACCCAAAGTGCTACATTTAGACCTTCTTCGTGTTTTGGCGTGATTCAGTGAAACAACAAAGAATTTGAGAGGTAAGAGGAATTGGCGGTCTTCAGAAACAAGCCTTTTGGTTTCATTGACACTGTAACTGCTGACGGTTATAATGCCTATTTACAACAATCTTGTTGATGTAACAAGCCGTCGTGAGCGAGCTGGTTTGCACATTCAGGGTCCTGGTAATCAAAGAAGCAGACTTTCCAGACAACTACTCATTCAGACCATCTACAATTAAAACGCTTGTTTAAAACGGCAACACTTACTCAGCCTGACAACGACCTACCACAGCCTTTGCACCCTGCCAATGATTTCTACCAGTATATTGCATTAACATAAATCTATATGGGAGTGGTTCCCTCTAGTTCTCCCGAGACTTCATCTTTGGAGCCACTGTTCATCAAAACCCACCAAATCTCATTTCCTAATTCAGCTCCCTGGGACCCTGTACGATCACAGAAAGCACTGTTTCCAACGCCAGCATTTGCTCTCCCAAGCCATATACCCCATCCCAACCGCTTTTGGACCAGTCCTGGCCACAGGTCACCCTGTCAGTTCCTCCAGAACACGATTGCGCCGCCGCTTGGGCACTTTTCTGGAGTAAGGGCCTAATTTGGACTGTTGTTGATTGTGCTACCACGCTAACAAGGCCCAAACACCGGGAAAGAAGTGATCTGAAGGCCCTCTGGTCGTTATTGCAGTTTCCCTTGGTCATGCAGGCAGGCTCATACATAATGGCGTTCTGAAAGAACAGTGTGCTGGCGTGCTGAACAAGCCTTTTGGTGCTATCGAGCCATTTGCTGTCCCCAGTGTGGTTGTACATGTATGCTGTTCCCGCAGCTATCACGCCAGAGTTGTACAGCCATTCAGTGGTGTCATATTGCGAGCACTTTCCGTTGACGATATTGGCACCGTCCTCCACCTTAAGTCCTCCATTTCCGTCCCCTGAAACGAGGCTGATGTCGTTTTGTAACCAGTCCCACACTTTATTGGCAGCATCCACATATTTCTGATCTCCAGAGAACTTTGCGAGGCGGCTCAGAAGCTGGAAAAAACATCCGTTGGCGATCAGGTTCTTATAATTGTACCCGGCTTTAGAGGACGAAATTTGCCATCTCAACCCCCCGTTGCAGTTGTCGGTGTCCCATCTAGGACTCATAGAAGACCATATGTTGTCAGCTAAATCAGCCCAATCGGACTGGCCCTTTGAAACTGGATAGTGCCGCTCAGCAGCCTGCATGATTGCCATTCCCCACATACACTGATCGTCGTTGGCTTCGATGTTGGTCTGGTTGGCTGGCATATAGTCGTGGTTGGCACCCTGCTGACTATAGAGGGCTCTCAGGAGGAGACTTTGAAGGGTAGAGTTTTGGGGATCACAAAACGTGAAATAGTCAATCATGCCGTTGAATGCCTCTCCAGCGTGCCACCAGTAGTAGGGGGGCTGAAATGTTCCCACGGTGCCTCCATATTGGAGCCCTTCGTAGTAGTTGAATTCGCCATCCACTATGGCTTTTGCAGCCGAACAAACCGAGTCCTTTTTCAGGGTATCGAGGGCAATGGCGTGAATGGCTGCGATGAAAGGAAGGAGGAAAATCATGGTGTCGAGTGCTGTATCTCTTGTAGCTGTTTTTTGGGTTTTGGCTTGATTGAAGCTTCGTTGTGATTGGCTTTTCTTCGTTATAAGGGTATATTGGCACTATAGAGGTAAATGACGAAAAAATGTAATTTTCCTCTTACAGTTCCCTCGAAGCTTGTGTGCCTTCTGGACTCTTCTCGATCCTCGCCGGTGCTTTTCTATCAAAATTGCTTTCTAGGTAAGTTTTTCACTCATCTTTCTGGCCCTCTCGATCTCTTTATACGCTCTTAAGGGCGTTTCTGGACATCGCCCAAATCCCAGCGCCCCTCACAATACATTTGTCTTCCGAGCAAACAAACTGATGCTGGCTCCGTTGTCTCGGAAACAGGAACGCTTTTCCGGACCTCCGCTGGCTGCAAACAATAGGGTAGACTGCCAAACTGGCTGCATTTCCCAATCGGGTAGGCGCAGGATTTGTCGTGGTGTACGGGTGTTTTGGCAGCAAAGGCAGCAGCTGAAGGTTCTTGACTTGGCTTACATGTTTCGAGGGTTCTTTGAACACGGGTTATTGCTATGGAGTCAATGAGAGCTGCTTGAGCAGGCAATGCTTTTTGTTTTTGGAGAGGATTGAAATGTCATAAATGGCAATTGAGACCTGTAAATCGCACACCAACAGCCAAGATAAACACACCAGGGCCCCATT
Organism: Wilhelminamyces tanticharoeniae; assembly: GCA_030558325.1. Classification (NCBI taxonomy): domain Eukaryota; kingdom Fungi; phylum Ascomycota; class Pichiomycetes; order Serinales; family Metschnikowiaceae; genus Wilhelminamyces; species Wilhelminamyces tanticharoeniae. The sequence goes on along the minus strand of JAJMSI010000020.1, from coordinate 142,367 downwards.
AAGCAGTCTTTTGCGACCGATCTCGACGAGCCATGGCACCCACTTTCCATTTCCATTCCCATCTCCTTTCGTTGTGCGTGTCGTGAAATTCTCTAGCTCATCTGTCGATCATTTGCATGTCGTTCTGGAGCTTCTTATACAACAACGCCATCAGCAAGAACACCTGTGCGGACGCCAGCACCAGGTACACTGTGTCCACGTCGCGAACCAACTTGTCGTCCTTGGGCCGCTGCGACAACACAAACGACGTGGAGTAGAGCCGTTTGAGCTCGTCGTCCAGCTTGATCGGGTAGCAGCGCAACATGCCCACACGCACCAGCGAGCGGAAGCCGTCGCTGTTAACGGTGAAGCCCTGTTTGCGCAACTCGCGTCGGAAGAGCACGTTTTCCGGGTTGGGCCGGCCGTCCTTGAGGTCGTCCACCAACGAGGGCTGGTCCCTGTCCAAGCGGTACAAGTCGTACCAGAACTCCTCGAGGCCCACCCTGGACGGCGTGGTGGTGTACCAGCGGTAGCGCTCGCCGTTGAACTCGAAGTCCGCGAAGGGGTTTCTGTCGTGGACGTAGAGCTTGAGCTCAAACAGCAGGTCGGAAGTCGTCGGGTCCGGCGTGAACTGGAACCGGTACCGGTGGTAGCCGGAGCACTTTTTCAGGTGCACCACGCAGTAGTCGTAGCTGTCGGTCTCGGGGTCTAGAAGCCTGTCCTTGGCGTGGATATCGGGAACACAGCGGGTGATGGTCATGATTTTGTGGTCTCCGAGGCCAATTCCGAGCGAGCTGGTGGCATTCAATATGGGCATGGCGTAGCCGTCGTCCTGCTTGGCTTTCCAGGCAGCCTTCTCTGCAGCCAGGGCGCTCTGCAGCTGCTTGTACTCGTCATAGGCGTGTTTGGAGGCGTAGGAGCTGATAGCGGCACCGAAATTGCGGTCCTTGATGTAAAACTGGCGCGTGGCAGCACGGGCCACAGTTCCTTGGTAGGCGGGTGGCGCCTCCTGGTCGTAGTGGGGGATCAGATCGCTTAAACTCGCCATTTAGGGGGCCCGAAATGAGGGACGGCACAGCCCTTATATAGGCAAATAGCCTGCAGGATGCGGGGCATTTACGAGGGTGGCTCGCGGGGGTGGCCAAGCCGCCTTTGGTGGCGCCTTGGGGTCCCAAAACGGGCATCTGGGCGAAGCGCGAAAGAAGCTGTGGACGGCGGCAGTGGTAGGTGGCCGGGGCCGGTGTTGCCGGTTCTGGAAGCAAATTGGGCAGGTTTGGTGAGAGGGCGGAGTTAGCGGAAAAAAGGCCGGTATCGGACCGGAGATACTGTGCGCCAATGGCTGAAAAGGGAAGGAGCCAGGCCCGGAGCCAGAGTGGGAAGGCGAAACGGGAGGCGACGAATTGGGGAGGGCCTGAAAACGGGAAGGCCTGTGACCCTGGTTCTGGTCGAAATGGCTGGAAATTGCCAATTTGGGGTATTTCTGATTGAGGGCGGGTTCGAAAAGAAATGGTGCAAATTTAACCGGAAATTATGTGAGGAACGGGAAAATACGTCAAAGGGGTTTCATCCTGTGAAGGTACGAGCAGGCTCGGGAGAGTCGAAATACCGGCGATGTTGAAACCTGGGGCTGCGAAACACTTTCGTGGCTGGGCACCTTTGGACGAGAGGGCGTCTTTGGGCAGTCTCAGAGCAGCGCATGATTTCCCAAAACTGCTTCTGTGGGTAAATTTGTGGAGTGTCGAAACCTCGGGCCATTCTGGGGGCCACAAGACCATTGGGCTTTTGCAGAGCATTAGCGTCAAACGCAGTGCACTTTTGGCTAGGATGCGTGCAGCCTAATCTGTGGATCGTGGAGCCTAACCTTGGAGCTAACTGTGTATCATAACCTTGGAGCTAACTGTGTATCCTAACCATGCAGCTAAACTGTGTATCATAACCTTGGAGCTAACTGTGTATCCTAACCATGCAGCTAAACTGTCTAGCCTAACCTTGGAGCTAAACGGTCTAGCCTAAACCATGCAGCTAAACTGTGTGTCCTAAACCATGCAGCTAACTACCTATCCTAACCTTGGAGCTAACTGTGTGTCCTAAACCATGCAGCTAACTACGTATCCTAACCTTGGAGCTAAACGGTCTAGCCTAAACCATGCAGCTAACTACCTATCCTAAACCATGCAGCGAAACGGTCTATCCTAAACCATGTAGCGAAACGGTCTAGCCTAAACCATGCAGCGAAACGGTCTATCCTAAACCATGTAGCGAAACGGTCTAGCCTAAACCTTGGAGCTAACTACGTATCCTAAACCATGCAGCTAACTACCTATCCTAAACCATGTAGCTAAACGGTCTAGCCTAAACCATGCATCTAAACGGTCTAGCCTAAACCATGCATCTAAACGGTCTAGCCTAAACCTTGGAGCTAACTACGTATCCTAAACCATGTAGCTAACTACGTATCCTAAACCATGCAGCTAACTACCTATCCTAAACCATGCAACTAACTACCTATCCTAAACCATACAGCTAAACAGTCTAGCCACAAGTAGTCTAGTTGATACAGCCCAAAAGTGCCCACAAAAGGATTTCAGTACCACATAGGAATGCAGGTGAAATGAGCACAACATGCGGTGGGCAGAGTGATAGCCCAGCTGGTGCCTCTGCTTCTCCTGATCTTGTTCTCGGTTGCAAAACGGGCTATTTGCCATTTCCAGTCTTCGGTTCATATGGGGAGAGCCGAGAACTGTTTGCCTCTGGCATCTTCAACTAGGCAGAAGCGCGGCCTGAGATAAACATTGCTCACCAACATCCCGTAGACACGTTGGCTGCAAAAACCTTTGCAATTTCTTTCCATCTGCATTCTTTGGCAATGGGCTTTTGCAGTTGCGACCGATTTTTCGCAGCTGCGAAAACAGCACCCTTAAATCTCCGTACAACTCCAATGCCAGACACAATAAATATCAGTCAATGCGCTTACAGTACCTTCTACCAGAGTATTATTCATAGTACAAACATCCTAGATCAAGAGAGCGCCGGCACCGATGAGCACAGCGCCCCCCAAAGAACCCATAGAGACTCTGTTGCCAACACCAGAACCGGAGGACTCCGAGGAAGAACCCGAGCCCGACGACTGCGAGCCAGAGGAACCAGAGGACATGCTGCCTGCTCCAGAAGAACCAGAGGCGCCAGAGGCACCGCCAGAAGACCTGCTTCCAGAAGCACCCGCAGCAGAAGCAGCCAGAGAACCAGCTGCACCCGCAGCAGAAGCAGCCAGAGAACCGGCAGCACCGGCAGCAGAGGTGGCCAGGGATCCAGCAGCACCAGCGGCGGAAGCACCTCCCGAGGTCAAAGAGGCGACCGCGGAAGCAGCAGAACCGCCAACGGCCTCAGTGGCAGAGCTAGCAGCACCACCGAGAGCGGATGCGGCGTCGCCCAAAAGACCACCGGAACCGGCAGACGACTCGTCGGCACGCTTGGCGATCTGGGCGGAAGCAGCGGTGGCAATGGCCAAAAGAGTGGCAGTGGAGGTGAACTTCATGGTGAGTGGGTGATGAGGCACCCTCAATAGCGAAGAAGGCAGCTATTTATACCGTCCCGGGGCGATTGCGCAAAAGAAACCCCTAATCCCTAAACGGGTATAATAGGCCCCAACACGGCACGGCGCATCAGAGCAATAGCAAGCGGAATGGCTGTGAAATTAGCAGCAAGACTGGTCTGTCACACTGCCAGCGAAAACATCCTGCACACACCGGCCCAGGGCCAGAACCCCAGCAACCATCTGCACCTGCAACAAACCGCATAGCTCCAGCAGCACGTGCCGGCCGTCCCCCGCGGCAACTGGGGGTTTGGGGGCCCATAATGGCGGTATAGTTGCGGCAACTGGGGGTTTGGGGGCCTAAATGCCGCTATAGTTGCGGCAATGCAGGCCGACTGTGTGCAGGCCGATTTTAATGTCGCGATGTCGGGGTTCTGCGACATCGGCTTTGGCGGGAGCTGTGTATCTGCTGCACCTTCTGCATTGAGCAGGAAGGGTGCGTCGGTGTTTCTGCGTCTTTTGGCGTTATTTCGGGCCGTTTGGGACGCTTTTGGCTACAACGCCGCTACATCACCTGTGGCGCTGTATGCAGGTTGAACACCAGACATTGTTCGGTGCATTGGCTGCAAGCCAAGGGCCTCGGTTGGCAACGGTGCACGTGACTAATGCGCGATGGCCAGGCAAGGCTACTGCGCGATTACCAGTCCCGACGCAAGTGAAAGGACAGAAAGAAGAAAAGGGGTGTCTGGATGTAATTATGATGCAACTCTAACTGAGTGAACTTTCGTGCAGGAGTCAAACTGCAGGGGTATGCATGCGCCCGAAGGGTGGGTGGATTAGGCCCAGCAGTCGTATTTTGCTGTTGTTCTGCGGGTTTGTGTGTTCGTGGCCACGTGCTCAAGGGGCACCAGATGCTGCTGGTGTTGTTTCTGCAAGTAGTACACCCAACTAGGCGAAGTAGAGCATGCCGTATTTAGGCTGCTAAAAATGGCACCCCACTGCGAAATGCACCTAACTCCACCTATATGGCCCTGTGCCGGCATTCACACGTCCTTGCTCTGCAAGAAGCGTGCATACAGTGCATCGCAAGGAGTTTGCTCCCAACTATTTCAGCTGCACAGCTTATCTACAAGCGAAGCGCACGGAAACACTAAGGGCCCGATGGATGCATTCAAAACCCCTGTTGTACGTCCTTCTACAATTGACATGCGAGAGCATCAATGTGAAGCAAGATCCACATATGTTTCCTAAATAGCACAGCCCGCCGCACCTTTACCATTCCTTCGACGATAGAATATCCTGCGCCTTTTCGCCCCCACCACAACTCTTAGATAGCACCGTTTGCGGTAAATGCTCTGTCGCCCAAATCCGCCACGTATAACCGTCTCGTAGGCCAGCAATGCTATTTCACGAGACGTTGCTCTCGCTAGCCAAATCCGGGGTCCAAACCCCCCGTGGGGGACTTGTAGTCCGCCCTCTCGTCAGGCGCGGAGTCGCTTGTGGTGGCCGATGCAGGCAATGGGGCGTCTTCCAGCCGGCCGCTGATGGGAATTCCGGCCCCCACTGCTATGACAACGGCAATTGCAAAAGAGACCTTCATGGCGTTGCTGTGGTGCACAGGTGTTTTGGTGGGTGTACGGGTGTTTTTCACGATCTCTGTCCAGAGCTACAGGGGCCGTCAAGGGGCCCTCTGGGCTTATTTTATAGCCCTAAGGTCGCTGGCACATGCGAGAAATGTCCCTGGTTCTCTGATTTCCATTTAGTCTTTTTGGGGCGCTGCTACGGCACCAAATAGAGTTCCCCCTTATGTGCCTGCAGGGCCTAGAAATAGGCCCAAAACCAGCTCAAAACTGCCGGGGGGTGTTTGAGGCGCCCGATTGCCGTTCCAGGGCGCTCAAGTCCGCATTTCTTGGCCTTAAACACCCTTTTCACGCCAATGGGGTGTCTTTCGGGGCTCTGCGCAGCTCTGTCTATTTCTCAGTGCTCGTAAAATTTCACCCCAGGCTCTCTGTACCCCAGAATGGCCCTTTTGCTAGCGGAAAAACACGAGAAGTATTTTCGGCTATGTCTCCAATCATTTCCTGCCAAGGCCCAGCTGGAGGATAGCAACAAGCTAGCACTCATATACTTCTGTCTCCACGGATTGGGGCTCCTCGGAAAGCTTGCTTTCAATGCCGAAGAACGGGACCAGTACGCCAACTTCTTGTATGAGCACGTGATCCAGAGTGGCGACAGCTCGATCCAGGCGTTTCGCCCGAGCCAGACCTTTGCCCTAGCAGCGCCTAGCAACGCCTACGATCTTCCCAATCTCTCGGCCACGCTCTTTGGCTTGTGCAATTTGCTAGCGCTCCAGAACGACTACCTGAAGCGCCTAGACCGCCACCGGATCATGGCTTTTGTAGCACGTTGCCAGGTGAAGGAAAAGGGGCCGCTAATGGGCGCTTTTCGTCCCGTTTTGGACAATAACGGTGCTCCCTTTGGTGAGATTGACTTGAGACACTGCTACATCGCGGCCAGCATACGCAAATTGCTCAAGTACGATGAGCTTCCCGTGTCCGAAAGGGAGTGCGACATCGACGTTGATGGGCTCATCGCGTTTGTGAAGGCTAAAGTCAGCATTACGGGTGGTCTCAGCTCCTCCAATTACACGGAGCCCCACTCCGGGCTCACCTTCTGCGGCCTAGCCGCCCTCCTGTTGCTTGGGGAGGACTTTCAGAGTGCGGAAAATGCGGGCTGGGTGAGCGTGACAAAGGACTGGCTCGTCCACCGCCAGGTTGACTACCCGAAAGCGGTGTACACCGAGGACTACGAGTACTACGACCCAGAGGACGTGGGAGGCTTCAATGGCAGGGAAAGCAAGTTTGCGGACACGTGCTACTGCTGGTGGGTAACAGCCAGTTTGGCGCTATTGGACCCGCAAAACGGGCTTCTGGTGGCCAATTTGGAGGCCGCTTCAGGCTACCTATTGGACCACACGCAGCACGCGATGGTGGGCGGATTCAGCAAGGATGGCGAGGCGTTTCCGGACCCTTTCCACAGCTTCTTAGGCTTGGCCAGCTTAGCGCTCTGGCTGCAGTTCGCAGGCAACGACATGGGCTTGGAGGAGGTGGACCCTGCGTTGGTGATCACCAGAAGACTGAGGGCGTTTTTGGCGGAGATGGCTTGGGAGAAGGACCAGGCAAGATAGAGAGGACAGGAGAAGGGTCTTGGCCTCTATACGGCGTCAGAGGGAGTCTCAAGACAGCAGCATATTCGACGTCTACAGCAGGTGAGGGGATACGCAGAAAAGCATGAGACATGGGGGACACTTGGTCCCGTACACCCAAATAATGCCTCCGATATTCAGCGTAATCGAGAGGCCCATCGCACGCTCAACTGTACCAAAGTGTAGAACGGCTCCTGTACTCCAATATAGTGCAGTCGGCCGTAGTTAGGGTCCTCTTCTCTAGGCACAACTCGGCCATTTCGATCGGTTCTTCTTTTTGCACCCTCTCTATGGCCATATCACTCTCCCACCTGTTCCTCTTCTGCGGGTGCTCCATCTGCCATGTCTCTGAGTGGTTCTGGAACACACGTCCCCCTCTTATGCCCCGTCTTTTTTCCCACGCAGTCTCCCTTATGGCCTACAGATCGAGACCCAGTCCCCACCCACAATCGGCAGAGATAAACGTATGCGACTGAACGTATATACAGCCACACACAATCACGTGCAATCCCATCCTCACATTCATTCGCAGCCTCTTTATCTGGAGCTTCCGAATCGGGTAGTTCCAGACCCAGTCCAAATGTGTACGGTGCCAGTGCCTTTATTTCCGCAGTGAAAAACCCCATAAATACGTCTCCATATCCCCTCTGGTTTCTGGACAATTGCAGAACACACATCTGGTTTCCTGGTTTTTGCTACGTCGGCCTCTCCGTATATCGCCTCGAAGCGGCCACTTTCGTTCTTTTCTTGCCCCTGCCCTGTGGCCCGAATCTGCCCACTGTTTTATGGACCCCAGAAATCGCCACCACTGGAGAGAGTTTGGAAACATCTGAATTTTGCATCGCTGAAAACTGGGGCCCCGGTTTTGCTGTTATTGCTGATCCTGTGTCAACCACCGAGAGTGCTCAGTTCTGAATCGCTGAGATACGCAAGTGAGCTACTGAAGTACCGAACTACTGAGCGACCAACTGCTGAGTCATTGACCATTCAGCTGCTGTGCTATCCGCTTCCGTGAATACTCACACTGAAAGACGTTACCGCTCACACACCCTCCTGCTTTGCTAGTTCCGAAGAAAACCCTCGCTGACGAACAGTCACTTTTCTGCTATGTCACAACCACCACCGCCGGCTTCTTCCAGCGAAATGGCTGCTCCAGCGCCCAAACAGAACCCTTCTACGCGGATTCATCTTGTTTCCGGGGCCGCCGCAGGCCTCATTTCAGCTGTCACTCTCCAGCCGTTTGACCTCCTCAAAACCCGCCTTCAGCAGCAGCAGAAAACGAACTTTGGCTACAGAACCACCGTCGGAAACGAGCTCCGCAAACTCACCAAAATCAAGGACTTGTGGCGTGGTGCCTTGCCGTCCACGCTACGGACCCTGGTTGGTGCAGGCCTCTATTTTACCATACTCTCGCAACTGCGCACCTTTATTGCGTCCTATAAACAGCGCCAGCAGACGCCGGTTCTGCTGATACCACAGCACGTTTCCACCAGCGTGCTCCCCAAGCTTCTGCACATGGAAAACCTTCTCTCGGGCGCTGTGGTGCGTGCCTTGGTGGGCTTTATCACCATGCCGATAACCATCATAAAGACCCGCTTCGAAAGCAACATCTACAACTACAACTCCATGTACGAGGGCTTCGAGGGCATCTATAACGACGGTGGTAAGGGCTCGTGGCGAAACTTCTTTAAGGGCCTGTTGGCAACACTCGCACGTGACTCGCCTTATGCCGGGTTGTATGTGTTGTTTTATGAGAGCTTCAAAAACGACTTGATGCCCACTCTTTTGGCGCCCTTCGCCTTGGAAGATATCAACAGGGCCACGGTGACCAACTCTGCTGCCGCAGTTTTGGCCGCGTCCGTTTCCACCACCATCACGGCGCCGTTTGACGCCATAAAAACCCGTCTTCAGCTAACCACCCCCGCCGTGGGGGGTCCTCCTTTGCGCAGCAGCTTGTGGCTGGTCACCAAAAGCTTGGTGGGCGAGGAGGGCGGTGTCAGGAACCTCTTTAGAGGCCTCTCGTTGCGCTTTGGACGTAAGGGCCTTAGTGCGGGTATCAGCTGGTGCATCTACGAGGAGTTGCTCAAGCTGACGGAGTTTAACCGCATTTTGGTGGGCGATAAGAAGTTGGCATGACTGTAATAACAAGTCAGGGTTACTGTATATACGATATGAATGCATGGAATAGAAAGAAAAGTGAAGAGGGTTTGTCTGTGAAGAAGGGGCCTTTTTGGAAAGAGCCCGAGCCCTCAGAGATTCTACGTGCTATTATTGGGCCAGATAATCCCGATTAAATAGCAACCAAAAAAGCATATTTTCTCCCCAAACTGCTCCTGTCCCTTTGTAGCACCGTAAATACCCATTTGGTCAATTTTATGCCTTAAATTCGTTTTCAGGGCAGAAAACGATAAAGCGGGTCCCGTAGGCTATGGAAATTTCCATCACGTGACAATACGTTGTTCCTGTACATAAACCCCTCCCCACATCCGCGGGACCAAAAAGCCATATATAAGACACCCCACTTCCCCCCAAAAGCCCCAGGTTGGCCGTTTTCAGCATGAACGAGGAGCTCATCGCATCGGCCGTGACCTTCTTGAGGGACCCGAATGTGACGTCGTCGCCGTTGGCGAAAAAAGTGGAATTCTTGGAGTCCAAAGGATTGAACCAGAGTGAAATAGAGGAGGCCCTCAAACGGAGCAATGGAGAGGCTCCCAGCGCCCCAGTGGCTTCCAATACGCAAGTTTCGACTTCTCCACCGCAAAATTCGGGTTTGGCGCCCCCGATGGACTACTATAACATAAATACAGCGCCACCCTTACCGGACAGGTCGTGGAAAGACTACCTCATTATGGCCACCGCCACCGCGGGTGTGGGCTACGGCTTGTACCAGGTTGTGTCGCGGTACCTTGTTCCGGCGCTTATTCCTCCTTCACAGTCGGATATTGACCAGGATAAGGCGGTGATTGACGAAGAATTCGTCAAAATCGACAAGTTGTTGGAGCAGCTCCAGAAGGACCAAGAGGACATCAAGCTGGCCAACGACGCCAAGTTAAAGGACGTGGACACGGCTATCAACAACGTGAACGACTTTTTGCTGCGTTTCAACAAGGACAAGTTGAAGTTTGACGACGACTTGCGGTTGATGAAGCTCGAAATCGACAACCTCCAGAACAGCATCGAAAAGAACATGAAGTTGACCAAGGAGAACATTAAGGACGAACTCGAGGACATTACAGAGGAGCTCACGTCGCTCAAGAATCTCATCAAGCTGCGTGGAGAAGGCTCCAAGAACGATTCTGGAGTGAGAAAGGTGGCGCCGGTTTCGTCCATTCCGCTGGCTTCTGAGATTTTGAGGCGCGCGAAAGCCAGTGCGTCGCCACCTCAGTCTGCTAGCAGCACGCCGGCTGCGGTCACGGCCACTTCCACGCCCGTTTTGGCCTCGAAAGAGACCCCTTCCGAAACTTCCCCTGATAACGGTTACTCAGCACCCACGACGCTCAACGGCGTCACTGCGGGCGGAATTCCCGCGTGGCAGATGAAGCACAAACAACTTGAGGAGGACAAGGCCCCTAAGTCCGTAGACGACATCGTCAGCGAGAGCATTGCCAAAATAGGCGCTCCTTCGTGGCAGATGAACGCCAAAACGACCGACAAGGAGGCTCTGGAAGCGCCCAAAACAACAGAGACCAAGCTGGAAGCCAAACCCGGCCAGGTTGGGGGCGTTCCCTCGTGGCAGTTGGCCCCCGAGGTGGCGAAGTAGGTTAACGAATACCGATATTGGAATATGTAGCGGAGAGACCGTTTTTTGACGAATTACAGCTGTAAATAATAAGGAGTAATCCCCCTTCTGGTGTTTGCAGCTTTCCTGTGCGCTTAATGGATGTATACGCTGGCATCTGTGGAATTTTTCACATGTTGTGGGTCACCTTTACCCAAACCCCCCGGAGTGTCGTTTACTCACCCATTTTTGCCTCTTTTTCCCCAAAAATTCACCAGAAGCCCCAAAACTACGTGCTTCGTCTATTCCGATAGCTTTCAGTTCTTAAACATTTCCAGATCTGACCGCCTTTCAGACCCCTCCATGGGCCTCTCGCAGCCACCCCATTTGTCGCTCGGGTGTCCTGCATATACTTCTCGAAAACACCTTCAAAACTTGATTCGACATCTTAAGTCCTATACTAGAACCAGGTAGCCGCCCCGCCCCGCCGCATTTGCGCGTATATATAGCGGCCGTTTTCCCCAGCATCTTGTCGCAGACGGAGTCCCGAAAAGTCACGTGCCACAGGTGCCGTATCCCTCTTTTGCACGCTTTTTTCACAAGCGCCTTTCACTGCCATCTTCAGCCACTTAGTGGCGGTCGTTTGCCCCTGCGTTTGCCCCTGCATCTGTCACAGCCCCCCAACGGCGTGTCAGCGTTCTTCTGCATCTGCCCGTACGCTTTTGTTCCCAAACGGGCCACTTTTCCCCAAACCGGCGGTGTTGATTTCTAAAACGGCCATTTCTGTGCCTATTCTGGCCCCCACGCTCGCTTGCTTACATTTCCACTCTGCATGTCTGCATCGGAGAAGTTCCCGAAGCGCAAGCTCGAGCTCGCGCCCTTCTCCAGCCAATTAGAGGCCATCGACCACCTAGCCCTAGCCAACTCCAAGACGCTTCTAAATTCACACCCGTACACCGCTCAGGCACCCCAGCGGTTTCAAAACGGGCTGGCCCAGGGTCACGGGTCACGGGCGGCCGGTTCCAGCCAAAACAAGTACGCTGTTGCTGCTGTTGCGGCTGCTGCCGCGGTCCAGCACCAGCAAAAGACGTTTTTATTGCAGCAGCAGCAGCAGCAGCTCCACCAGCAGCCTGTCCAGGACGCCTATTCGAGGCCCCAGACGGCCCAGGGTCGGCGTTTGGCTCTGAGACTGCACGAGACGCTGCTGGTGGCCGCTTCTCCGGCTCTTCTGGCTTCCGAAAACCTGCTTCTGGGGCACTACGACCTCACTGGCGGGTTTATGTTGGCCAACGGCAGCTCGCAGTCATTGCTGCTGCCCACTTCGCTGTCGTCGCAGGTTCTGCACTTCAAACTGGGGTATCTGGAGGCCTCGAAGCCGCTTCTTTTCGATCAGTCCAATGCCATCAGCTTGAACTCGCCCATTTTGGCGTCTCCGGGCCACCAGACCTTGCGCAACTCGCCTCCCAACATGTTGTTGTCTGGCCAGACGAGCTCGCCGCTCAACCCGTTGTCCTCTTCCAATAGAACGTCCGTCAGCGGTGCTTCTGGGGCCCCCTCTTCCGTCTCAAAGACGTTCCTCAACTCGCTGCCCTCGTTGGTGCCCTCTAATACTGGCGGCACATCTTGGTCCCAGGGCCCTTCTGCTGCCATTAACGGGTCCATTTGGGGCAACAGCGCGTCGCTCATGTCGCCGGCCTCATCATCCACCATTGGGCTCTCTAATTCTTCCAGTTTCAACATCAAAAACGGCGGCGCGGGGCCGTTCTCTGAAACAGGCCTGCTGTTCGGAGGCTCCTCGTTGTGGTGAGCATGTCTACACACATTTTTGGTTCATTTGGTTTCCGTTTGTCTTTCGCACCAGGTTCACGTGCTTCTGTGCTGTTTCATTATGGGTGTCTTTGGTAACTGTGGTATAAAAAGAACGCTGTATAGTTAATTAATCTACTGGCGCGGAGATGTAGCCGAGGGCCACTTTGTCGCCACTCTGGCCTCTCTTGAAGATAACGCTATAGTGAAAGGTCTGAGTCACGTGATAAAATTGATGTGTCTGTGAACTCGCCATTGGGAAAGCAAGCAGTTGCCAAGCGACACCTCCTTTGAAGGCTTCACAAGATATGCCATTTACATGCTCTCTCGTCTCGGTGTCTCTCGCTTCTTTTTTTGGCAGCCACTCATCGTTCACCAACTTGTGGGACTGTGACTTTTTCCTGTACAAAGCGAGCCAAAGACCCATACACCAATTTAGGCCTTTTCAACCACACCTCCACCTTTTCAAAGCCTTCCAATTCCGGGATATGACGTCCGAAATGTCACTAAAAAAGCTCGTGAAGCTTCTGTTATCACGAAGAACGTCTCCCAAGACGTTTACGTCGCTCGTGGGGCAATTACATGCCCAAAAGAGCATCGTCCAAAACGAGTTCTTAGACGCTCTCATGGTACTTGAAAATGGCCCTGGAGTGGCCCCGGAGATAAATGACGTTAGAATAGCCTACGTTTTGCAGCTATCGCATCTGGAAGACGCTTATTGCACCTATTTTTGGGCCTGTCTCGATCAATTGCCACTGTCCGATCAGGTATTGTATCTTGTTAGGCTTACGAAGTACCTATTGGAGCCACACAAAAGCCCACAAGTGCTTTCCCGCGATCTTTTGGCTAGCCAAGTTGCCGAATACGTTGCTAGAATCGCAGGACATCCCGAAGCCGAGAATGTGACTCTGCAACTTTCACAAGTGGCACTTCTTTGGGCAGCATTGGCTGAGTCGCCTCTCCCATTAGTCAGTGCCGAAAGCTACCGCCAGACGCTCGCGGTTATAGTTCCCGAATTGGGCCGCCTTGGACTTGTCAAATTTCGCCACTATGTGCTCAAAAAGGCCGCTTTGGTTTTACAAGCGTCAGATTTGAGTGCGCTTTCAAATGCGTCTACTTCGGCTGAGGTGGCCCAAAAACGCCCTGATCAAAGACTCACGACTGACCAAAACACCGCCCGCAACTTCTTGATGGCTTCCAACAGCAAGAAGGCCGGGCGTGTGGCCGCTATCAAGAAATACTGCTGGCTAAATTCCATGATGCGTCATTGGACGGTTCCGGCTTCTCTGGCCACTTTTTTGCAGAATTACGAAACCCGTTTTGGGCTGCCTGCAAAAAGACCGTTTGACACGGTACATGACTTGGTTCATGCCTCTTTCACCGGCCTTGTAATGGCTTTGGAGGCCGGAGAAGCGCCGTACGTTCTCTTCAATTGGCACAATTTCATTCTCAGGCTTCCGCCCGTTTTGGCACTCGTGCGACTCGCGGAGCCCGTCCAAGAATCGTTGGAAGACGCCATTTTGAGCGCTTTTAACACATTGGATGAGGCCGTGGTGCGTGTGGTCACCAGCTTGACGGTAGCCCGGAAGACCCCTTATGATCTTCGCCAGAATTTTATTCGCAGTTGCTTGTACCATGAGCTTCTCACTATCTCGTCCTTTCACAAATTCTTCCCTATGGAAGCCCACAAATTCACCCAACAGACGCTTAATCATGAACTACACTCACTTCGCCAAGTGGGCCTGATAGAGAAGGATCTCAGCACCAAGCTCTTGGAGATCAACTCTGAGTTTATATCTCTTGAAGAAAGTGACCTTGTCGAATATTTGGCTTCTCTTCCTGGAGCTCTCGAGTATCTGTTTGATAAGCAGAGGGAACTTGCAAGCAAGATTAATGCGGTCTTCGATCGTCTAGTGAAATCCAAACAGTTTGAGAAACTCAACAGGTTGATATTAGCGCTTCTGGCGTCTATCCCTGTTTTAAACTTGATTTTTTTGCACGATGAAGGCCCCTACAACCTTTTAAACCGATTGGTGGTCTACGTGGACTCCCAATCGTTTGCCGTGGACGACGAGGACTTCCAAGAACGGTATCTGCACCTTGGAATGGCTCTTCTTGCGGTCATTCTTATTGTGGAGACATTTCTGGTTGATTTATCCTCGGTTGTGGCCTCTTCCTACACCGTGGACTACGTCAACAATTTCTACTACAGAATGTGCGGCGGTCTCACAAACATTGTGAGATCATCTGAAGATGAGGATGCCACCATTGTGGCCAACTATAATGGCCTAGAAGCCGAGTGGATCAACGCGTTGTTTGACGACGCTAACGACGGTCTCTCTGATGAGCTCGTGAAAGGCGTAAGCGTCAAGCAGATCTATAAATTGGTGCCTTTAATCTACCAACAAGCCATTCTCGCCGTGCAGACAGGCAAAATCAGCATGGCGGTATTGAACAACGGCATCGACTACTTGCTGCAGGTTTTTTTGGTGCCCTGTACGCTTCCTATTGTGAGCTGGCTCGTAAGAAACGTCTCAGAGGCCGATGGAGTTGCAGTCAATTTTTTGAACGAGACTATTCGATCCAATTTGGGCGAGGATGGATATTCTGTGGCCAACAACGAGGTTGGTTTGGCGTTTAGGACCGTCCTAAATGTGAGTGGAAAGCTGGTTCTTGCAGCTATGCGCAGAATCAAGAACTCAGATTCATCTGAGGTGGCCAAAAAGGTTGAACTGCGCCTTTCTGCTTTTGTAGACAGGAGCTACTGGCAGCGAGAGGTGACAGTTCCGTCTGAGAACAAGTTCAGTTTAGAGGAGCAATTCCGACAGGCGGTTATAGGGCTCGTTCACACCAATAGCATGGTTGGAGAGGCCAGTTTGGCAGCGCATTTTGCGTTCATTTCACAAGCCTTGAAGCTAGCAGAGCCGCTCGAATTGGTGCTCTTTTTGGTGCACGAAATTGAAGTATACCAGCGTTCGACGGCCAGCAATGAGGATGTGAAGCTTTTCGTTAATTTGGCAGTGTTCATTTTACTTTCAGAGGCTGTGAATACGGAAGAGGAGCTCCAGCACTGGCTTCTGAAGCTCCAATCTGTGGAAAAAGCGCCCTGCGTTGCTGTGGAAGTCGACAAGGCGTTCACACTATCGATGGATTTTCACTATTCAAGCATCTTTGATGATAATGGGCCCCGTGAGCAAACCACTGCTGAAGACGAAGAGGATGATTTGTTTGACGAGAAGCCCCAAGCGGAAATTGGCGAAACAACTGATATCAGAGCCCTAGCAGCAGCCGGGAAGCGCAAGAACGGCCTTCTTGAGGCTTTTTTGGCCTTGGGCCATTCGGATGATGAAAAGGAGATGGGTTTTCAACGGCTGGTGAGCATTTTGCGGGGCAAAATGGTGGAGGAGTTGGAGTGGATGCGGTGATATTGAGGAAGAGCGATGGGGGGAGGGGTTATGTCTAACCCTGTGCTAGTGGCTGCTGGAAAGTATTTGAACTGGTGCTGCAGCTGAGATGCGGGTTTATTATGCCTTTGTCTTGAGAGCTGTTCCAAAACCAGTATTTGTTGAGGCATTTAGGACTTCAAAGGATATTGTGGATGTGGTATGAGAAAGCTGTAAGGTCTGTTAATGGTCTTTTGAGATGGTCATTGCGAAAGCTGCGGAATAGGTGGGTTGTGGGCCTGCGAAATTTGCAGTCATCAAGGAGAGTAATGCAGAGTAGAAGGGTGTAGGCGGTGGCGTGTCTTCTGTTCTCTGTAGCCGGAGATTGGGCGTAGGGAAGTCGTTTTCTGGCTTTTGGCCCTTCATATCGGTCAGGGCCCAAGAAACGATTTCAGTGCTTTCTTTGAGCTCTTATATAGATCATTGCCTGACGAATGATTTGGGTCCTTTTGTTGCAAAATGCGAAAAAGCTGCAAAAAGACCAGAAAGGAAAACTCAACAGGACAAATCGAAAAACACCGCAGAGCACCCCAAAAGAGACCTATAGCATCTACAAGCGATTCTACAGCCCCACACGGCTCATTTCCGGTGCTGGACTCCGCGATACGGGAGGGCAGAACTTGGCTGCGAGCTGTCCCCTGAAAACACCCTGCAACGCCCAAAACGCCCTATTTGAAGCGGAAAAAACGACAGACCCGTTTCCTGCCCTCCAGCTCCACGTTTAGGACCTCAGTTCCTCGTCAGCCCCACTTAAAGACCATTTGGCAGGCTCATCCTCATCCCAGCCATGTGCAACGCGTCTGCGACGCGTCCGTCTGCAGGACCAGCAGCCTCTCTGCAGGAAGACAGGTCAACTCCATTGCCACTCTTCTTCCCAGCAGGCCCGTTTCCAGAACCCTTTTGTCTGTACTGCCGTTTCGTGATGTCCAAAAGGCCCCTTGAAAGTGACCAGGCACACCTGCTCCCGGTGGCGGCCCAGCTGCTTCTGGAACACGGCGACTTCCCCTCCCAGGACCAGCTCATGAAGAAGCTCAAAAGACCCACAGGCAACGAGGAGCCCTCCGAGTTCGAGAGAGAGCTTGTGGAAATGACACAGGCGGTGGCGGAGTCCGCTGCGGACGCACACCAGCAGTGGGAGAGGCCCGCTCTTCCGGCCTCGTTCGACCCCCACACCACCGACGTAGTGTTCCAGCAGTTGGACGCTGAGGAGGCCAACATGGGCGACGGCACGTGCGCGCGGTTCTTCGGCATCACCGAGGAGGGCCACTCGGTGCTCTGCAACGTGACGGGCTTTCTCCACTACCTCTATGTTCCGGCACCCAAGGGCTTCTTCAAGGAGCAGCATTTGGCACGGTTCACGGCGTACTTGCAGGGCGAGTACCAGGGTGTGCACAGCGTGGAGATGGTGTTGAAGGAGAGCATCTGGGGCTACAACAAGAGCCTTAAAACGCCGTTTTTGAAGGTGGTGGTCTCCGACGCCAGGCACATTACTAAGGTGCGGACGGGCCTCGAACGCGGCGACGTCCGGTTCGAGAACCTCTTTCCGCCGCAGAACATGACCTACGACAACATCAACTACCTCTTGCGGCTCATGGTGGACTGCAAAATCACCGGAATGTCGTGGCTCACGCTTCCCCGCGGAAAGTACACCATGGTGGACTCCCAGCTCGCCACCTCCCGCTGCCAGATCGAGTGTCTGGTGGACTACCGCGATCTCGTCAGCCACCCCTCGGAGGGCCAGTGGCTCAAAATGGCGCCGCTCCGCATCCTCTCGTTCGACATCGAGTGCGCAGGCCGAAAGGGCGTGTTTCCCGAGGCCGAGGTCGATCCCGTGATCCAGATCGCCAACGTGGTGCTGAAGTACGGAGAGAGCCGCCCGTTCATCCGGAACGTGTTCACCGTCAAGCTGTGTGCGCCCATCATCGGGCTGGAGATCTTTGCCAACGAGACCGAGGAGGAAATGCTCATGAAATGGAAGGATTTCGTGGTCAAGCTGGACCCCGACGTGATCATCGGCTACAACACCGCCAACTTCGATATCCCCTACTTGCTCGACCGCGCCCGCGCCCTTGGCCTCCGCAACTTTCCGTACTTCGGACGGCTTCCTTCGGTCAAACAGGAGATCAAGGAGGCCGTTTTTAGCTCCAAGGCCTACGGAACGAGAGAGAACAAGGTGGTCAACATCGATGGCAGAATGCAGTTGGACTTGTTGCAGTTCGTCCAGCGCGAGTACAAGTTGCGGCTGTACACGTTGAACCTGGTTCTGGCGCACTTTTTGGGAGAGCAGAAGGAAGATGTACAACACTCCATCATCACCGACCTCCAGAACGGAAACCGCGAGACCAGAAGGCGGTTAGCAGTCTACTGCTTGAAGGACGCCTATCTCCCGTTGCGGTTGCTTGAAAAGTTGATGTGTCTCGTTAACTACACCGAGATGGCCCGTGTGACGGGAGTGCCTTTTTCGTATCTTCTTCTGAGGGGCCAGCAGATCAAGGTCATTTCGCAGTTGTTCAGGAAGTGCTTGGAGGACAACATCGTTGTGCCCAATATGAAGCTGGAAAACACCAACGAGGAGTACGAGGGTGCCACCGTCATCGAGCCTGTTAGGGGTTACTACAGTATGCCCATCGCCACCTTGGACTTCAGCTCCTTGTACCCGTCCATTATGATGGCCCATAACTTGTGCTACACTACGCTTTTGAACAAACAAACTATCCAGGCGTTTGGGTTGACGGAGGAGGACTATACTCTCACACCCAATGGCGACTACTTCGTAAAGGAGCACAAGAGAAAGGGAATTTTGCCCACCATTTTGCAGGAGTTGTTGTCTGCCAGAAAAAAGGCCAAAGCGGACCTCAAAAAAGAGACGGATCCGTTTCGAAAGGACGTGTTGAACGGCCGTCAATTGGCGTTGAAGATTTCTGCCAACTCCGTCTATGGCTTCACAGGAGCTACCATAGGAAAACTTCCCTGTCTCGCTATTTCCTCGCTGACGACGGCCTTTGGAAGAGAGATGATCGAGAAGACTAAAAACGAGGTCCAGGAACACTATTCTGTCAAAAACGGTTATCCGTTTGACGCCCAAGTCATCTACGGAGACACTGATTCCGTCATGGTCAAGTTTGGCTACGAGGACATTGCGACGTGTATGAAATTCGGCGAAGAGGCTGCCAACTATGTCTCCACCAAGTTCAAGAAACCCATCAAATTGGAGTTTGAGAAGGTATACTATCCCTATCTTTTGATCAACAAGAAACGATATGCGGGCCTCTACTGGACTAATCCTGACAAGTTCGACAAGATGGACACTAAGGGAATCGAGACGGTGCGTAGAGACAACTGCCGATTGGTTCAGAACGTCATCACCAAGGTTTTGGAGTATATTTTGGAGGAGCGCAATGTGGCAAAGGCCGAGCACTTTGTGAAACAGACCATCGCGGACTTGTTGCAAAATCGGGTAGATTTGCTGCAGTTGGTAATCACCAAGGCATACTCCAAATCAGACTATGCTGCGAAACAGGCTCACGTGGAGCTCGCTGAGAGAATGAGAAAAAGAGACCCAGGCTCTGCCCCCACGCTTGGCGATCGTGTGGCCTACGTTATCATCAACTCTGCGGGAGCCAAAAACTACGAGAAGTCCGAGGACCCGCTCTTCGTGTTGGAGAACTCACTTCCTATTGATGTGAAGTACTACTTGGATAACCAGCTATCCAACCCGCTTATGCGTATTTTCGAGCCCATCTTAGGCGACAGAAGGGCCAAGGAGTTGCTCAACGGTGCCCATACGCGTACCATCAAGATGCTGGCGCCCAAAACAGGTGGTTTGATGCGCTTTGCGAAAAAGGCCGAATTGTGCAGAAACTGCAAGTCTCCTCTCAAACCCGGAAATAACGGTGCGTTATGCGAAAACTGCATTGGAAAGGCCCCAGAGTTGTACTGCGGGGCGTTGGCCCAGATGAATTACTTGGAGAATAAGTTTTCGCGTTTGTGGACCGAGTGCCAGCGGTGCCAAGGCTCGTTGCACCAGGAGGTGTTGTGCTCCAATAAGGACTGTCCCATTTTCTATATGCGCAAAAAGGTGCAGAAGGACGTGGGCCAGCAGGCTTTGGAGATGCAGAAATGGAACGCTACGGAGTGGTAATTTGGGGTGGTGCATATGGTTCTAGTGAGGAAAGGAAACGAAAGAAGCCGAAAATGAAGTGATGTGTAAGATGGGGATGTAGATGGTGTGGTGTTGCGGCTTTTTTGTTAGACATGGCATTCACAGAGACCTGGTGTGAGGCTGCAAAAATGAGTGCACAAACTCGTCGAAAACAAAATTGCGACAAAATGTGCGACACAAGACTTCTCTGAGAGACACCCAAGGACGTGGCGTCGTAAAAGAGGCCCGAATAGGAGATTAAAGTGACGTTAAAATGCCACAGCTCAAAGTTGTGTCTGTAAAAGGACCCTGATCCTCTTGCATTAAATGTTTTGACGAACAACCTTTTAAGAAAGAGCCTACGAGCACTTTTTGCCATGTGTTTTCTCCCTACAGATATGAACATCAACTGCTCTCTCTACGAAAGTAGCCTCCTGCTTATGCAGCCCCAAGCCCGGATTTGAAAATCACGCTTCCTCATTTACGCTTGCTCGAGCCTATTTCTCTTTAGACTTTTCCCCGATCCTTCTAGAACCCATTCTTAGCGGAAACGCCCATTCCTTCTGGAAACAGCCCGATAACAAACCTCCTTCATCTCCCTGAAACGGATCTTTTCTTCAAACACGCTTCTCAGGTCTCTTACTTAAACAAATACTAATGACTGCCAAACTACAATCCGTTCTAGAACAATCAATTACAACGATAACTATACGACGCTGGCCAGCCGGTCAGCATTCCATGCAAAATGGAGGGGTGCACACCAGGAAGCCCTCCATATCTCACAAATCACATCTTGTTGGCCCTCCGGGCCCCTCTCACTTCGTCCATATTGGACACCATCTTTATTAGTCTTGACTTAATCAAGGTGCTCGATTTTGGGGGGTTCGTCGACCTCCATGGCGTCACTCAAACCAGTGCGAGAGGACTGGAATATGGCGCTTTCCGTCACCGACCGCGTGCCGGCACTGAGCTGGCCGGGCCGAGGATCCTTCTGGATGAAGTCGTTGGAATTGGACTTGCGGATGCTGGGACTCTCCGACCTTCCAAGCTCCGAAACTGGCGTACTGGCCGATGATACCGGTCCATTGAGGCCATTGCCAGAGAAACTGACCCCGTTCAGGCTGCCGTTGGGGCTCAGAGTGATGTTCAACAAGTTGGAGGTCGTGTGTTCGGAGCCCTGGATCAGACCGATCTTCAAGTTCTTCGCAAACTCCGTACTGCGATTGCTGTTGTTCTGCTTGGACAACTCCTTCAACTGCTTGATATTGTGAATGCACTTGCTGATGGTCTGCATCAACAACTTGGGCTTCAACGGCTTCGAAACGTAGTCGTCCATGCCCTTGGCCAACAGCTTCTCGCGGTCTCCCAACATGGCGTGCGCTGTCAAAGCAATAATAGGTGTACGGAGGCTCAAAGAGTCGATCGGGTTGGACTTCTTCTCCCATTGGCGGATCTTTTCCGTGGCCTCGAAGCCACCCATCACAGGCATCTGAACATCCATTAAGACGACGTCGTACTTGCCCTTCTGAACAGCTTCGAAAGCCTCCAAACCGTTCTCCACAACCTCAACTTCGTGTCCCTGTTTCTCGAGAATGCGCACCGCCAACTTCTGGTTAACAAGGTTGTCTTCCGCCAACAAAATTTTGTAGGAAACCAGCTCGTCGGTGTTCTGCGCGATGGAACGCGACTCCAATGCCGGAATAATGGCGCTGGCCAAGTCCGTGATTGAACAGGGGGTGTTTCCGTATGACGAAATACCCAAATCAATACACACACGCATGTTTAACTCTGGAATCAGGTGGTGCAACAATACCAATGGAATGTACTTGACCTCAGGCAACAACCGGAGGCTCTTGGCAGTCTCAATGGCGTCAATCATAATAATGTCATAGCGAACGGGGTCCGTGAGGTTGGCGTCCGTGATGTTGCGCACAACAATAGGGTTCAAACCAAGCTCAAAAATGCCGTTCTTGATCTCCTCGAGTTCCTCGTCAGAGTGGCCTGTGGAAACAAACAACACGTGGTGCAGGCTGAATGGCAACAACTGCTCGGTCTGACGCGTGTACCGGATATTGGAGGGCGAAACGCTGACTGTGAAGTAGAAGTTGGAGCCCTCACCGTAGTCAGAGGTGACCCAGATTTCTCCGCCCATCAAGTGAATAAGCTGTTTGGAAATGGACAAACCAAGGCCCGTTCCACCGAACTTACGTGTGGTGGAGCCGTCGGCCTGACAGAAGGTGTCGAAAATGAGGCCCAACTTGTCCTTTTCAATGCCGATACCGGTGTCGCTCACGCAAACTTCCAACAACAACTTGTCGCTGTCAGGGACCACTTTAGAAGACTTCTTGACGCTCACACTGACCTTTCCCTTTTTGGTGAACTTGATGGCGTTACCAGCCAAGTTCAAGATCACCTGCCGCAAACGGAACAGGTCTCCAATCAAATTGTCTGGGAACAGCGAGTCACATTGGTAGGTCAAGTCCAAAGACTTCTCAATGGCCTTGACTGCCAAAGTCTTGAGGGCGCCGAAAACGGTGCCTCTGAGCGAAAAGTCAATCTGTTCCACTGTCATTCTGTTGGCCTCAATCTTGGAAATATCCAAGATGTCGTCAATGATCGTCAACAACGAGTTGGCAAGATTGTGCACGATGCTCAACATCTCACGCTGGTACTGGGTTAATTCTGTGTCGAGCGACAACTGCGTCATACCAATGATACCGTTCAACGGTGTTCTGATTTCGTGGGACATGTTGGCAAGGAACTCAGATTTGGCAGAGTTGGCAAGCTCTGCAGCCTCTCTCGCAGCGGTGTTTCTCTGAATGGACTCACGCAAATTCAACACCATCTGATTAATCTTTGTCTTCAAAGCGTCCATCTCTCCCGAAGCCTCAACGGTGATAAAACGAGTAAAATCACCATCAGTAGCAGCAGCGGTAATTTGGGCGAAAGCACGCACCTGTGACGTCAAGTTGGATGCCATGGTGTTCACGTTGGAGGTGATTTCCTTCCAAAGACCGTCCACATCGGAAACCTGGGCCTGAATACCCAATTTACCGTTAATACCCACGTCGCGTGCCACCTTAGAAACCTCAGAAGCGAAAAGCTGTAACAGATCCACCATCTTGTTGATGGTGTTCTTCAACTGGAGGATTTCTCCCTGGGCATGGACATCAATTTTTTGCAGCAAATCGCCGTGAGCCACCGCAGTCGTGACAGTGGCGATAGAACGCACCTGATTGGTCAAATTGGTGGCCATAAGGTTCACATTCTCTGTGACGGCCTTCCAGGCACCCTCGACGTCCTGCACGTTGGCCTGGCCGCCTAGAATACCCAAGGTTCCGACTTCTCTGGACAAGGTTGTGACTTCCAATGCGAAGTTTTGCAAACGATCCACCATCTGATTGATGGTAAGCTTCAAATTAAGGATCTCGCCCTTACAGTCGGCCGTCACTTTCTTGGAAAGGTCGCCCTTAGCCACAGCGGTTGTGACGTTGGCGATGTTTCGCACCTGGGTGGTCAAATTGAGCGCCATGGCGTTCACGTTATCGGTAAGCTCCTTCCAGATGCCCTCCACGCCTTCAATGAAAGCCTGGCCACCTAGTATTCCGAGAACACCCACATCACGGGCCACCTTGGACACCTCAAACGCGAACTTACGCAATTGGTCCACCATGGAGTTGATGGTCATCTGCAACTGGAGAATCTCGCCCTGGGCATGGACATTGATCTTGCGCGACAAGTCGCCCCGTGCCACAGCGCGCGTGACGTCTGCAATCTCTCGCACCTGGTTGGTCAAGTTGAGCGCCATGATATTCACGTTATCGGTCAAGGAGCGCCAGATTCCAACGGAGCCCTCGTTTTTGGCCTGGCCTCCGAGCTCTCCGTTCGCAACCTCGGTTGCCACTTTGGTCACCTCGTTCGCAAACGCCTGCAATTGGTCCATCATGGTGTTGATGGTGATCTTGACCTTGAGAATCTCAGGGTCCAGCTCCACGGTGTGGATCTCCACCTTCTTCAGCAAGTCGCCCATGGCCACGGAGATAACCACCGTGCCGATCTCCGAGAGCGCCTGCTTGAACGCCTTGTTGGCGCTCTTGGACGTGTCTAGCTCGTTGTTTAGTTTGGCTATGCGGCCGTCCTGGGCCCTCACGTGACTGGAAATCTGGGCCCGGAGCTCATCGGCATGCTGGTGGAACGCCTCGGGGTCGTCGAGCAAGCGTAAGAGCTCGGCGGAGTCCATTTTCCGTTGTTTTTTAGCGAGAGGAGGTATGGTGTTCGCCACTGGGGAAAATAGCGCTTTCTGCGCTTGCAGATGCGCTTTGAGAGCCGGGAAAAAGGGACAGGGGTGCCGGGCGTGCGCTGGAGCGGCTGGGGACGGCAATAGTGGGCGAAATGAGGTGCAGCGTGCGTTGTGGACCTGTACTGGTGGATTTGGGGTGCTACTGTCGCACAAAACGAGGGTGGGAAGCGAGGGTCGTGCAGGAACCGTTCCTCACAATGCAAATAAGGGGCACGCAGTGGCCTGTATACATGACGCTGTTCTGCCGCCGGTTGCATCGACCCTGCATATAGTCCTTGGCGCAGGGTAGCTGCGTTGGCTGTCTTTGTGGTCTCTCTGAGTGAGTGTGCTGGCTGGGATAGTGTCTGCCCCTGTGCATCTACCCACACTTCCTTCCTGTTTCGTCTTAACAAGCAGAGGTATCTGTGTCTGCATTTTTTACGCCTCTATCGCATCTCTTCGTCTCCCTTTTCGCATCGGCACTGAATGCAGCCCTGGCCGATCGTCTGTCGTCTGCGTGTCTGCATGAGCCCTGTCCCGAAACGGTCAAAAACGTCACTTGGTGTTTCACCCCCCCCGTGAGGGGTGTGCACTGCCCAAACGGCCCCGGACTTGGCGCCGCGATTGGGAAAATTGTAACAGAAAATAATCCGTATTTGACAGGTATTTTTTTCCCGCTGCGCGTTCCTCAAACCGTATTGTCTGGTATTGCAGACAATTTTCGCTCCAGCTTGGTGCTGCGTGTCAGTGTCGGAAACCGCCAGGGACCGTAATCAGACAGACATTATTCTGGGTCCAAAACCCTGTCTGGGCCCCACACAAGCGGTCCCAATACCCTGCGTTTGATGCACAACGATGATCGCTTTTGGCGTGTCCGCTGCGCCCCAGCATACTCTCTACAATACCTGTGTCTGATTTCCAATCATCCTGCATATAAACATACCCATACACCCATCTCATCCAGACGCCCCATTTGCGTTTCCCGAGCTCCGGGGGCAGCTGCGTCCAGGATTCCCCTCTTTGACCCCTCCCAGATCCTCCCTTTCACCCGCAATGCTTGTTGGCATTCCTTCGGTTCGGCTGCGAAATGCCCTGCTTATCAGCAGGCCATCCCCCAAACCCATAAAACAGCAGGCAAGACCACTGTCGTAGACGTCCCCTTACGGTCTCTATCCGCAACACAAGATATGCGCTTCTTGCTTTTTGCAGCCCTAGCGACAGCAGTCTGCCTTCCCCCAGAAGGAGCCTCCTTCAGCCCGAGCAGGGCCATTAACCTCGACCTAATCCACACACCCCGCCTATTGGCTCTCGCAGAGGAGGCGTATCTAAAGCAGAATACGTCCAGCTGCGCCTTTGCGGCGGAAATCCTCAAAGAGGAAAACGTCTTCCTCTCTCCATCTGTTGACAAGCAGCAGTTCAGAAAGTACGAGGTCTCCAGAAGAGCCGAATTCGACGGCCTCAAAATGGAGTACGCCTTCAAAAACGGCCCCAACTTTGTAGTGACCTTCAAGGACACCGACACCGTTTTGGTGCCCAGCGAGAGCACCATGGGATCCGCCCAAAAAAGAGACTCTCTGCACGAGTACTATGAGTACAGTATTGGAGATAGGGCTAAAATCCACCCCCAACTCGAGGACATCCTCATTCCTGCCAGTCCGTGTATTAGCTTTCCCACCGGGAAGGGCTCTGGTTCCGTCGGGGTCGGCTACCTGTTCGGGGTCAATATCAGCCCTTCCGGGGGCCTCTCAGGCTCCATCAGCGATGGACTTGCGCTCAGTGTTGCGTTGGGTGCGAATTTCGCCCTTTCTGCCTCCTATTCCGTCAAGCACTCGTGCAGCTCGTCTGACGGAAAGGCTGTCCGGCTCTTCTACCAGGTGGGCACGGTGGTGGTGGAGCCCAGGCGCCGAAGCCTCGTCTACGACGGGCTCAAGAGCATCTTGTTTTCTGACAAGTGGATGGAAATCGGCCACCAGAAGTACTTGACGGACACCACGCCCAAGTACTACTGCGGAACCGAGGACAAGATAGCCTTGATGTGCGGGAAGGCGGGCGTGGAGTTCACGGACGAGAACGGGAGCGTCATCAGGCTGTTTTTGGGCGCAGGTGCCACCAGGAAGTGATTGTGTATTAAATGTGCACACTGCCAAGTAGAAGCCGCACAGCTGTTGTAAGTTGCAAAGGCCCCCGCAACCAGGCCGCCTATATCAAGTTCAAGTTGCGCAAAAACTGGCAGTTGGGCATGGCCATGTTCTGGGCCCGCTCCATCTTGGCCTCGTCGGTGAAGAACCAGCCCTGAGCGTCCTCGATCATCTCGTTCTTCAAAATCTGCTCGCGCGAGCACTTGGACCGCTTATCCTGGACATACAAGTTCTCGACCCTGTCGTCGAAATTCTGCAACTTCTTGGCGGTCATGTCCTTCTTGTTCTGCAACTCGGGCGTCACGAAGAAGGGAATCTTGTAGCGAGGCGTCGTCCTCTCCACACTGAACTGCCGAGTCTTGTGGAACGAGTAGTCGGGTGTGGACAGGTCTGAAAACAACGACGATATAAGCGGCACCACGAAGAGCAATAGCAACGGCACCAACTGCCTCAACGAATCAAGCAAAGACGGCTCCTGCTGCGGCTGCTGGTTTCGCGTGCGCTGCTGCTGGCGCGGCCTGAACTGGTTTCCGCCAAACGGCGGCTGGCCTCCAAAAGACTGGAAAGTAAACCCGTTATTGCCGAAGGTGAAGGCAGGACCGCCTCCCATAGGCCTTCCGCCGCCGAAAAACAAGTTGAAAATGTCGTCTTCGAAGGGAGAAGCGCCTCCAAATCCACCAGAAGCGCCACCCCGGGGGAATCCAGCACCAGAAGAAAAGCCCTGGCTGCGGGACTCGGGGTCCAGGCCCGTCTGGTCGAAAATGCGCTTCTTTTCGGGGTCGCCCAAAACACCCCACGCCTTATTCAAGTATTTGAACGCCTCCGAGGACCGCGGATGCGGATTTTTGTCGGGATGTAGCTTGATGGCGAGCTTTCGGTATGACTTTTTGATGTCTGCGTCGGAGGAGCTCTTTTCACAGCTGAGAATCTCGTAGTATTGGTGTGGTTTATACGAGAGCACCCGCATGACCACGGTTTCCTGCTCTTTGGAGTGCGACATTGTGGGCTGTGCTGTTGGTGTTTCAGAGCGTCTGTTAGGTTTTTAGGGTGTCTGTTGGCGTTCCAGAGTGTCTGCCGGTCTTTTAGAGTCCGTGTCCAGCAGGAGATGGTTTCAGGAGACGTTTGTGGGTGCTATTCTTCCGCCGACTCAAAGGGGTCGGAGTTATGTACAAGGGAAGTCCTGACAGACAAAAGCGCCGTGACCGATGTCTGTTTCGTCGGGTATGCGTGGCCGAGCTGGGAAAACGTCAGATGGTGCCGTATGGTGGAAAATCGGTGGCCACCAAATCAAAGATAGCATTTGAGCGGGACACTACCAGGCGGAGGCTCTGGTAAGGAAGATGCAAATCTGTGTGTGAGGAGCTGGGCGGGTGAGATAGTTGGCAGAGCAAAGAGGCTGGAGCTATTGGGGGCAGTTGCTTTTTGGGGTTTGAGATTTTGAGCGGGTTCTGAGTGGCTTTTTCGGTTGTTCAAGGATGCAAAAAGACAGAAAAGCTAAAATGGGACGTTTCGGTGCCCACAGAAAATGGGCTTCAAGAACGGGAGATATGATCTCCTAGAGGCAACTGCCAGTGTTCTTTTCGCTGGTGCCAGCCGGAAGTGCCTGGCAAAGCCACACTACTAGGAGCAAGAAGACAGAAAGCCCAGAAGGGTCACCTGCCCCCAAGGCGATTCTTCTTCTCTCTTAGTGTTGTGCCTCACCCAGACGTGAAGACAAAACACTGGCTTAATACCTGGTCCGCGGTATTCGGGCTGCTGTCCTATCACCGGGGCACTCTTTTGGGGAAATAAAAAAATGGGGCGAGCTGGGAATTGAACCCAGGGCCTCTCGCATGCTTGGAAACCCAAAGCGAGAATCATACCACTAGACCACACGCCCAAAATTCTGCATTTTTATGAGTCGCAAACGATAATAGAGGTGGGGGCTTCGCGAAGGGGTTATAACTCACTCTTTGTATTCTCACTTAGTGTAGATACTCTGAAGAAGGATAGGGAGGTCTCTCAATCCACACAATTATTCCCCTCTTATATACTTCGTCTGGCTGCCACATCAGTGGATCTAGTAGTTTCACACACTAGCTGGAGGGCGTTGCAAGGATTTGCAACCCCTGTGCCCAATGCTTCCCGTATTGGAGCATTAGGTGTTTCACGTTATGCACGTCGAGTGGTACCACCTGATTACATCTCCGTGTCCGGGTGTGTAGTGTGACTCGTAAAGTTCTAGACCAACCTTGATCCGGAGAACCAGGGTTAATCTCTAACATACGTAAAAAGACTCTCTTATCCACTGATGCCGGTATATACAGGATAACTTTTGGGTGCCAATCCATCGCCGTTAAGAGCTTACAGCCAGTTGACTCAGCAGAACATGTCTACTCACCTACGGCATGACGTCACCGAAGTGCTTGCACTGGGTGGTGCCGTGCACTCGTGCGCTTTCGCTTTCACTAGCCATTTTCGGACAGGGTACGTGATGTCATTGATTTTGTATCATCTGCGAACGCCAGACAAAAGGCCTCGGACTAAGTTCCCGGTAGCTTTGTTCAATGCGCGTGCAGTTATTGTATGATAACGACCCTGATTGAAGAGCTGTTGGGTCCCATTGTGCCCTCTACTTCCTTCCTCTGGTAGTTGCTGGTTATTGTCAACAATTTGCAGACACGGAATTGGCCGAGACGAAAGTTGCAGGCACAAGCGTTGCAGACTCAGATGCAACCTTCTGCAGACAGAAAGCCATGCATCTTTGCATGCAGACATCATGTGCGCCGTTGGCGGCGCCAGCCGTGACTCGGTCGGACTCAGGAGGGGAGTCCCGAGATACTCCCATTGGCCAGAGATAGGCTCTGCAACCGGCGAAAGCCGGCGAGAGACCCCTAGCCCCTCTGCGGATGGCACTATTGTGTTAGTAATCTGAATGGTTGCGAATGCGACTGTTCGCAACCGCATTGGGAACGGTTGGCGCACGTCGGTGCAGCCAGATTAAGCGGTTGGTCCGACAAAAAGCGGCCAGTTTAGGCGAGGGTGCAACTAGTGTCAGACCAGGCTGTGGACACATTCCGGTCTAATGCAGACGCAAACGCAGACACCGACGGTAGACACACACTAAATGTCCGAGTACGACACCGCCCTTTCTCAGTTACATCACGCTATTGTCCTCGCAAGATGTCACAAACACACTCAGGGACTACAACACCAGTTCTGCGCCCAACAATTGCCTGAACTGATAGCCCAGCCCGCCCAAGAAGCAGGTGCCAGTGCAACATGAACTAATATGCAGACACTAGCCTCGGAGCCAGTAAATGTCTGGAGTGTCTGCAACGTCGTATCGCGCCTGGGCCCGGCGTGGTCACGCAATACCTTCCCGCATTAGCCCGGGATGCCACTACTGGCCCCTTAGGCACCAGACAATAAGATGGGTTTATTATCTAGCACGGCCGTATACCTGCGGCACCGCACTGCATATGCCAATTTCCGAGGCAGATTATATGGGTTTAGAGTTAACGGTGCAGAAAATATCCTGCACTCCGGTGTGCAGCCATCCCCCCCACATGCATGCGCGCTGCACAATCATGCGGCCTCGTGCATGGCGCCCGCAGCCTTTCTCCTATCTGACCCCGTTCCTTGCACCCCAATATCCGCGAAAAGAGCCCGTGCCACGGGTATCGTGGAGCCGGTGTTGTTATTTACTCTGGGAGCGGTTGCATTGACGCTGCCTGGTGATATGGCCAGTCTTGCCCCACCAGAAATGTATAAATACGGGGTGTTTCCTGATCCAACAGAAAGTATCCAGGATCTACTCCTTCTACCAATTCCACAATGGCCTCCTCTACTAAGATTATCGTCGACTCCCACGACAGTGGCAACTGCGCTTCCTGCTCCACCTGCAAGACTTGCAGCTGCAGCAAGAAGTGCGACCAGTGCAAGAAGTAAATGGTCTTGCTACTGAGGAACCTGAATTGAGGACACCCTCTTTTTAGGGTCCCAGCATTGATGTCTTCCATGCATTGATGCAACTGCGGCGCTGATGCCGCAACTTTTTTATATAACGGCTTGTTTTTGATTTACTGACTATTGACTGACTATTGACTATTGACTGCTTTACTGACTGACTACTGACTATGATTTGCCTGCTTTTACGTGGGGGCTCCTTTGTTGGGGCTTGCGGTGCTTGCTGGTTGAGCACCGTCACCACACCAAAAAAGAGCGTGGTATTAGCTATTGAATAAATGTATCACGTTCGGACATGTAGAGGGGCGTGTGGGAACAGACAGCTTGAGAGAAGGCGCAATTAGAGCATTTGAAAGTGCTTAGGGAGCCCTGTGGGGAGTCTTTGGAAGGGTTGGATAGTGGACCTCCAGAGGGTTCTGAGGAATGAAAGGGCGTGGTTTCGTATCCAGACCAATGGCACTCGATCTGCCTGTTTTTTCTTATTGGGCTCCTCTGGACCAATTGAAGGTGTTACTGACTCTCTATGCACGAATTGTGACTCGTGTCTAAGCTCCATGCACCATTTGTGACTCGTATTTAAGCTCCATGCACCATTTGTGACTCTAACCGAAGTTCCATGCACCATTTGTGACTAATTGAAGTTAGTTGCGACTCAGTGCATGTGCACCCAAACCACCAGTAATCCGCACTTCCCCAACGCCCCGACACCATGCACTGCGGGCCACAGTGAACCTAAGTCGGTGCCAGGGTCTGGTGCCCCCCTCCCCAAGCGTTGGCCCATTTAACGTGCTCTGAGGGCTGCAAAATGCAAAATGCTTATAGACCTATATGCAGGAAACGTACCCCAGGTTTACCCCAGACCGCCTTAACAGAAGCCAAAAACAGCGCAAGACGACATTCAAGTTCCCCGGAAAGCCATAAGACGGGTGCAGACACGTCCCCTCCCACGCCCGGCCGATGAGAGCATACCACAAAGTGCAAAAGCCCCCGCAACATGCAAACACGCCTATTCAACCTGCCCAGCACCGTGTCTCACTCCAGGAACTGTCTTTCTCTAAAACCCCCAGCCCGGGACAGCCCCCGCGGTCTTCAAGCAAAACGCCCCAATGCCCCAATGCCCAACAAGCCTGCGGTCCTCGGCCCTTTTGCAGCCCACAGGCCGTTTCTTGCAGCCGTTACAAAAGGGCAAAGACCTGCATGTGACACAGGCCTCGGTCTGTTCCCCCGCAACCGGCCATATAAAAGGGCCCTTTTCCTCCTCTTTAGTCCCCCACATTTGCCATGCCCAACACCCTCGACAGCTCCTACGTGGCCCAGTCCTCCTTCAAGCCCGACCTTTTCAAGGGCAAGGTTGTTTTCGTCACCGGAGGCGCCGGCACCATCTGCCGTGTTCAGGCCGAGGCCCTTGTCCTTCTTGGGGCCGACGCTGCGCTCATTGGCAGAAACTCCAAGAAGACCGAAGACGCCGCCAAGGAGGTTGCGCAGTTGCGCAAGGGCGCCAAGGTCATTGGTCTCGGCAACGTGGACGTCAGAGATGTGAACTCGTTGGCCAAGGCTGCGGCTACCGCCGTGGAGCAGCTTGGCAGAATCGACTACGTGATTGCGGGCGCGGCCGGCAACTTCCTCTCGGACTTCAACCACATGTCGTCCAACGCGTTCAAGTCGGTCATTTCCATCGACTTGTTGGGCTCGTACAACACCGTGAAGGCCACCTTCGACCAGTTGAGAAAGAACAAGGGCGCCATTCTCTTCGTCTCCGCCACCTTGCACTACTACGGCATCCCCTTCCAGTCGCACGTGGGTGCCGCTAAGGCAGGCGTGGACGCGTTGTCCAACGCGTTGGCGGTGGAGTTGGGCCCCATCGGAATCCGGTCCAACTGCATTGCGCCCGGTATGATTGGCGGCACCGAGGGTATGGCCCGTTTGGCGCCTCCTGGCACCGACCTCGCCACGAAGGTGCCGTTGCAGAGGCTCGGAAACACCAAGGACATTGCCGACTCCACCGTTTTCTTGTTTTCTCCTGCTGCCGACTACATCAGCGGAACCGTGCAGGTCGTGGACGGCGCCATGTGGCACATGGGCAACTTTGGAAGCGAGTTCTACCCGAACGTCATCATCCAGCAGAACAGCGACCCCAACTCGAAGTTGTAGTTAGAACAATGCAGGTACATAGGTATAAGGAGGACCCTAGCCCGCAGCCTAGCCTAGCCTAGCCAGCACCCAGACAAGGACACCCCGTAGAGCAGGAACAACAGCCGGGGCCCCACCACGGCTGCCCCACCCCCAAACAACAGCCCCTTCGCCAACGGCCACTTCAACGGTTCCTGGCTACTGCAAATTTCACCGACCTGCATACACGCTATTCGGTCCCGTTTCAGGCCCTTCCTACATACAAGCTCTTGGGTCCCCTTTCAGCCACCTCCTGCATATGCCGTCGGCACCTCCACATTTCACCCTAAAGCCTAAAAAACATATTTAACAGGTCACCATGTTCCCAGGCTCAGGAAACCACACGTACGGGGGCTACGCGCCGCCACAGGGCCCCCCACCCGGCAATTATGGGCCGCCACAGGGCCCCCCACCCGGCCACTACGGCCCCCCACAGGGCCCTCCACCCGGCAACTACGGCCCCCCACTGGGCCCTCCACCCGGCAACTACGGCGGCCCCCAGGCGCCCCCACGTGACTACGGCCGGCCGCAGGGCCCCCCGCCGTCCGCGCCGCAGAGCTTTGGCCAGAACTCTGGCATGACGTTCCAGTACTCCAACTGTCTGGGCAGAAGAAAGGCGCTTTTGGTGGGCATCAACTACTTCGGGTCCAAAAACGAGTTGCGTGGGTGCATCAACGATGTCAAGAACATGCTGGGCTTCTTGAACTCGCACTTCGGCTACCAGTACGACGACATGGTGATCTTGACAGACGACCAGCGCGAAAGAGCCCGCATTCCCACTAGAGAAAACATCCTCAGGGCCATGCAGTGGCTCGTCAAGGACGCCAGGCCCAACGACTCGCTCGTCTTCCACTACTCCGGCCACGGAGGCGTCACCGAGGACCTCAACGGCGACGAGGAGAGCGGTTTTGACGACGTGATCTACCCCGTGGACTTCGAGCAGTTTGGCCACATCATCGACGACGACATGCACGACATCATGGTGCGGCTGTTGCCCCCGGGATGCCGGTTGACGGCGCTCTTCGACCTGTGCCACTCGGGCACCGCCTTGGACTTGCCGTACGTGTACTCCACCAAGGGCGTCGTCAAGGAGCCCAACTTGTGGAAGGACGCAGGCACCGGTGCGTTGAAGGCGTTCATGGACTACGAGACCGGCAACGTCGGCGGCGCCCTCCTGTCCCTCGGGAGCCTCGCCAAGAAGTTCGCCAGACTGGGCAACGTCGACAGACAGCAGGTGATCAACGTCAAGGCCTCGCCCGCAGACGTCATCTCCATCTCCGGCTGCAAGGACGACCAGACGTCCGCAGACGCCCGCGAAAACGGCCAGAACACCGGTGCCATGAGCTGGTCCTTCATCAAGACGTTGTCCGAGATGCACTCGCAGTCGTACTTGCTGTTGCTCAACAACATGCGCACGTTGTTGAGCGGCAAGTACACGCAGAAGCCCCAGTTGAGCTCGCTGCACCCCCAGGACATGAACTTGCAGTTCATCATGTAGCAAGTCACGTGACCGGGGTCACGTGACCCGTTTTCTAGCCACCGCTGCCCCCTCCCCCAGCGGCAATACACGCTGCCGGCCCTTTCAGCGGAGCTGCCGCTGCTGTAGACTCCGTGCGGGGACCCTCCGCCCGTTTGCACCCACTAATGGTGTGCACCCAAAAGGCGTTTCGCGAATCATAAAAACTAAAGACACCACAGCCTCTTTTGGACCGCTATCCAGAGCACATAAAAAGCCCCCCAGAAAGCCCAGCTTCGCCCCATGCCTGACAAGTTCGGCAGACACAAGTCCACTCGCTGGGTGAAGGCCGAAGTGCCCTCCTACGGCGACGAATGGAACGACGACTATGACTACGAGTACGCCAGCAACAGCGACCAGGAAAGCGTGCCTGCACTCCCGGAAATCCACCAGGAGCTTCCACTTGCACCCGTACACCAACAGGAGGCCAAGAAGCCGCCCCCCGCGCCGCCTCTCCCCGCCAATGGGCTTGTTTTGTCGATCGACAACCTCGACCGTACTAAATACGACGAAGACGACGATGAGGACGAGACGAGCGCCCCCGAAATCGTCGCGGATGAGCGGGACAATACACAGAGGAGGCCGCAGCCGCTCGAGGTCTCGGTTTCGAACCCGCACGACGACAGTTTCCAGCCTCCTACTCCGACCTTCAATACGAGCCAAAAGACCCCCGAAACCCCGCAATCGGACCGCAGCTTTCAGTCGGACGCGGACCTGATCCAGTTCGAGCCCGAGTCTTTGAATGTGGCGCCCGTTTCGCACCTGCGGGCGCCCAGCGCGACGGTTCCTGTGCTCCAAGAGGAGGACGAAAACACCCCGGCTCCTGAGGACCCTCCGGAGGCTCCGAAGGCTCCCCAAACCGCCAGAACCCCGCCAGAACCTCTTGTGTTGTCCATAGACAGAAGGCTGGTGTACCTGGATGACGACTCCAGCGACGACGACTGGGGCTATAACAGCCAGCACAGCAGTAACGGCGAACCCCGGCCTATGGACCACGATTTGGGCCCTGAATCAGAGGCAGACGACCCCATTCTGCACTACGGGGAAGACACGGACGAAGGCTTGCACTTCCAAAGACCCCAGAGCACGATTTCTGCGAAGTCGGGCCGAAATGGCGCCCCTTCGGCCCCTAACCGCTCTACCTCGGGCCCTTCTGAAGGTGACACCCCCGAGGAGGCCCTTCACTACACCAAGCCGCAGTCGCGGGTCTCCAGTCACGAGCACCGTGTGAAAACGGACGCTTTGGACCTGCTCATCAGCGATCTTGAAAACGCATCCATGGTCGAAAGCGAGCATGCAGACCACAGCAGCTATCTTCCCAATATGGACCTGTTGCACGACATTTCGTTGCCCGATTTTGAGGACAAGTCCTTCAGCGAATACGACAAGTTCCAGAACGATGTTCCCACCACGCCTATTGCACCCCTATCGAAGAACGAGATAGAGGAGGAGCACGATTCCTTCATAAAGGAACTTCTGGGACACAGGCCTTCTATTCGCAAGCCGCCTACGAAGACAGATCGGCGTGAATTGATGTCTGTAGACTACTCGAACATTGCAGATGCTGTCAGCGGGTATATCAGAGAGAACACTCCTCCCCCCGAGCTTTCTGGACGTACCGGGGATGTTCTGGACGCCAATTCCGACCGTTTCAGTTTCCATAATCATCTGGAAACCAACCTCGACCGCCTTGCTGTGGACCACGCACCCAGGTCTGTGGCGTCCTCCGGGTCACTTTCTACAGGCCAGCTTTCTCTCGAAGGTGGCGAGGACACCCCCCCAGAAGCCATAGGCGACGAGCCACATCGCAGGATGTCGACTGCCAGCCAGAATACTATTCAAATGGGGTCCTGGAAGCCCAATACTGGCAATTTCCGCGACCAGTTTATTGGCGATAACGACAACGAGCTGGCCATCAACTTCAACCCATACTCTGATACCACCAACTACAACAAATTCACCAAATTAAGGACCGCATCCACTTTTTCGCATGCCTCCAACCGCAGTATGGGCTCAGTTCCTGATACCATTGACGTCGCGTTGCCCAATATCCACGAAGATCCTGATGACGGTGATGAGGAAGAGAAGGCGCAAAACACTTTCGACAGCTTGCAGCCATCTCAAACGAACACTGATTCCGTCTTGGGCGACTACTCTTACTCCAAGCCCATTTTCAAGGAGGAAAAATTGACTCCAAACGCCTCCAAAGACACAGTGGGAGAGCCCAAGCAGCGGTATTCGAGCTTGTTGAGTCATAGCACTGTGCCCAGCGATTCTGCCGAGACTATCACCAAAAGAGTTGACAGCGTGTCGTCTGTTTCGAGCGACAAAACGGCGTCTACGAGTACAACTAAGAAGTTCACTGCGCAGCCATACCCGCCATACAGCTGGAAGTCCATCATGTCGACATCCCAGCCTATTGATCGGATCCGTTTATTGCGAGATGCCTCTTCGATGGAGTCGCAATACGACCTGGGGTTGCAAAACTGGCTCAGGGAGACGTTGCAGCAGGTGGAAAACTCCCCGAACATGCACATTGGCAAGATCGCCACTGCCGCTTACCAGAATGCTGCCCACAATGATATCAGAAGACACACTTCTATCAGAAGTATGGTG
This sequence comes from Wilhelminamyces tanticharoeniae, assembly GCA_030558325.1. Lineage (NCBI taxonomy): Eukaryota > Fungi > Ascomycota > Pichiomycetes > Serinales > Metschnikowiaceae > Wilhelminamyces > Wilhelminamyces tanticharoeniae. Next base: position 105,877 of record JAJMSI010000020.1, on the reverse strand, counting down.
AGAGACAGGGTGGAGACCTCCGGAATGCAGGCCACGAGCTTGGGCAAGAAGTTCTTTAGCAAGAGCCGGAAGTTGATGAAGTCGAGCGAGTGAGAAATTGTCAACGGTGGTTCTAGAACGGTGTGGGCCGTGTTTTGATGGGTCTAGAAATGCAGTCGTGGGCTTCAAAACACGAAAAGCTTCGGAATTGTGGCCCTATGCGACTGGCAATTGATGGGTTATGACCCCATACAAGGGGCCATAGTTTGGGCTAGAATCTGGGCGCATTGGCTGCCTTTGCCCCTGGCGGAATATGGATTTATGTGCTTTAGGGTATCGCAAATGAACTACTGAAGTTTACAGGAGCAAGTCAAGAAGCCAAGCTAGTTGATCTGGTTGCGGCATTATTGTCATTACTTCGTAGAAAATGGGATGGTCCTTCGGACGCTCAATGGCCCTTAGTCATCTCCTACTCTTTTTCTACCATTATAGCTAGCATTTATGGCCAAAGAGGCGTCTCGAACCAAAGAGCGGGGGCAGCCATCGGTTTTAACGTCACTAACTTTAGTTTCTCACCCAGAGTCTCTGGAAAGCCGGACTGTTGCAGCCATTCCATGTGAAAAATGACCCGTTTATTGCAGCCATTCGCCCCATTACGTCACCTGCACTATTGTTGCAGGCGCTCTTTTTTACAGCTATTATGCCCCCATAGTCCGTTTGCACCCAGAAACTACCCCTAGCAATGTCTTTTATCTTCTAAGGGCTAATGGAAGGCCTCACATGGTGTGCTCCCCTGCAGGTACACCGCCCAATCCGGCATTTAACTACGCTGGGGAACATGCCCCAAACCAGACGCCCAAAAACCGAATACAGGAAGCAAATAGCCACAGACGTCTTCTTGCCTTCTGCCACTTATCCTCTCGTCGCTTTATCTCCCTCGCCGTTTTCTTCGCCTGTTTCGGTGCCTTCCTTTGGCCCGGTTGTTCTGAGCTCTGGACCTGCACACAGCCCATCCTCGGCCTTATCTCTTCTCAAACTACCAACACATGCAAGCCAAACAAGCCACTATATATCCGCCAGAAACGCCCCGACGGCGCTCAAAAGACCCGAAACGTGCGCATTTTGCCCTCGAAACGCCGGAAAACCGCCCAAAACACCTAAATCCGTCCCCAGACGCCCCCACACGTGCCCCCCGCAAACACTCCACTAGGCTCCCCCACACCTCCATGTTTCGGAGCATAACAGGCTACTTGCTCCTACCGCTTCTCACGTTTGTGATGAACCACACCCCGGGATTCGTGTGGGTGCTCGTGGAGTTTGTGCTCGATTTGTGCCTGTTTTGGATGCGCCAGCTCTACGCCTTCTATAAGCGCAAGGACAGGCTAAAGGAGTCCCTCAAAGACCTCCAAAACGTGCAGAACTTCACCGAGTGGAAGGCCATAGTCACAGAAATTGACAAGTTGACCCATATGGACCTCTGGAGGCAGAACTTTATCTCCAAGCACTACGACTATCTCTTGGTCAACGACAGGACCAAGCTTCTCCACGACGCACGGCTGAGGGATGACTTTCTGCGGATCATGTCGCTACTCCGGTCCGGCCTCATCCGCAACTTCGGCGGTATCTCCCAGAAGCGCCTCTACACGAAGGCCTACATGGGCACAAAGTACAAAATCGAGGAGTACATCCACGAGGTGCTCAGCTGCCTCAGCTACTTGAACGAGCTGATCAAAACGCCCTCGGAGCGCAACAGCGACGAGTTCATCATGAACGGAAAGCAGCTCAAGCTCGACTTCTTCTACGACGCTCGCCAGCTGTTTGGGAGCACCGCCCTTCTTCTCCAGGGCGGCTCTCTTTTCGGGCTCTGCCACTTAGGGGTGGTCAAGGCGCTCTATTTCAAGGGCCTCCTCCCGCGTGTGATTGGCGGAAGCGCCGTGGGCGCCGCTGTGGCCTCACTCGCGTGCACGCTCACAGACACAGAGCTCATTCCCATTTTGGTGACCATTGCAGACGCCATGGGCGACATCGACAAGCTCAACCACGACGTGGACGAGCGCTACGGCAACGTGATCGAAAACGTGGTCAAAAAGGGCTACTCACAGGACATTTTGCTCTTCTTGAAGTTCGTCAGGGACACCATCGGCGACTTCACCTTCGAGGAGGCCTATCTCAAAACCGAGAAAATCTTGAACATTGTTGTCCACCCTACGCACCAGCTGGTGCCGTCGCTTCTTAACTACATTACCGCCCCTAACGTGATTATCTGGACTGCTGTTTACGCCTCCATTGGCACCGGCGTTCTCTCCGACAACGTCAAGTTGTACGTCAAGGACTTCAACAACAACATCGTTCCACGCAACCCCGATCTCGACGTGCGGTTTTTGAAGCCGCAGGACGTCAGCTATCGCCACTCCTACTTCCGCTACCAGCGCCAGAAAATGGACGACGAAGCCTCCACGCGGCACTACCAAGGTCAGGGAGAAAGCCCGTACACGCGCCTCACGGAGCTTTTCAACGTGAATCACTTTGTGATTAGTCTCGCGCGCCCGTACTTGGCTCCCTTGATAAGCAACGACTTGAAACACGACCATCTGTATGCGTCTGCTCGCTACTCGCAGGGTTACGCGAAGAGCCAGAGCAAGGACTTCAAAACACGCCTCGACAAGGCCAAGGGCTCGACGGACGTGGAAATCGTGGCCCGGGACACGGGCCGTCTCTGGTACAAGCACCTTAAGAACATCTTGGGGCTTGAGATCGAGCACAGGCTCGAGGTGATGAACAAGTTGGGGATTCTTCCCGAAGTGGTGAAAAGGCTTTGTATTGACGAGAAGCCGGCCACGCCGCAGTCGCTCACGAGCATCAGGGAGATCACCATTGTGCCGGAGCTCCGCTACTTGGTTCGGGACTTCGGCCGTGTTTTTGACGTTCACAAGACTATGGAGAATATTCCGTACTGGGTGTCTGTGGGCGAGAAATCTGTGTGGCCGTTGTTTCCGTTGCTTTGGCTGCGGTGCAGCATAGAGTTTGCATTGGACGACTTGTACAATATCCATCGGAAAAAGACGTGAGGGGAGATGGAGAAAAGAAGCGAGATTTAGAAGTGAGAAGAGGATGCGAGAGGCAAGAGTATCTCTGCGAATGAGCACAGAATCCAGGTCCCCGGTTCTTAAGGGGATTGCCAAAACCGTCTCTAAAAGGGGACCGCCCTATGTTTCTCCAACATAAGACAACAATGCACACCACAGGAAGGGCCACGGCATAAAAGCGATTTCTAAGGCCCTCATTCCTTCTCCAGGGTCCACGCATGAGAAGTTATTTATTGCATAGGTGTCGTCAGCACAGGGGATCGGCTAACTGAAGGGAATTTGTAAATACTGGCCCCACCGGCTTTCTCCTCTATAGTTAAACGCCTCATCTATGATACAACGCCACAGCAGATTCCTTCGTCACGTGAAAAATGTACTCTTTCTCGGCCACCTGCAACTTCTCGCAAGGCACAGAGCCGCGGGACACCGTCAAACAGCCAGTGATATCGCTTGCTCTCCCTGTAGAAAGCGGCTGTAAATGGACATTCAAGCTGGTCCTATAGTGCAACTTTGCAAGGAAGTCAGAAACGCGAAAAACGGGATCCAAGGGGTCCGAAACCGCCAAGTCTACCAACAGCTTATCTTGAGGCACAATCACGAAAACCTGGGACGCTTTCTGACTCAATTTGAGGAGCGGAAAGAGCACAGTCGAGCTGCTTACGGAGGTAGCAGAAAGCAAGATTTCGGGCGATTCTATGAAGAGAACGCAGTTTTTTGGTCTCAGAGCATCCAATTGCTTCTCTATGACTTCGAAAACGGCCGCTATATCGGCCTCGCGTGACGTTTGCCCGATGTGTTTGGTAAACAAGTCTGTGAACATATCGAGGAAGGTGAAATTGGCAGCATTTTCGAGATCGATGCCGTTCTTTTTGCAGCCTCGGGAATAGAGCGTCTTGTTGTTGGAAAAGGAGACGAAGAGGACGTCATTTTGGGGGTCACTATGGCGTTTTAATTCGTGATTTATCCCGGAAGCAGACCCCACTAGAGCGTTCTCTATAAGGGTGTTGACTAGCCAAGTTGGCGCGGTTCCCTGCACATGGGAAATGATGGAGATGCTCGAATGGGGCTCGGGAGGGACCAAGGAGCCGTCTGTGTAAAAAACAAGGTCTTGTTTGGGTGCCATATTGGGGTGTTAGAGAAGATGTAAAAGGACGGGCATCGAAAAAAAATGCGCCAACCAGGAATCGAACCAGGGGCTCATCGATGGCAACGATGAATTTTACCACTAAACCATTGGCGCAAGCAAAGCTCCTCGACGGGGAATTGAACCCCGGTCTACCGCGCGACAAGCGGTAATTCTAGCCACTAAACTATCGCGGACAAGTTGTGGTTGGAGACGCACACGATGCTGTCGGACGACTCAGACATAGGGCACGAAACCGACCTAGAGGTTAGCGCATATCGTGCCAATCAGATAGCAGGTAAATGGCAGCTGACCATTTGCGAATGCCAGCATCCGAACAGCCGAGTTGCAATTTCACCACAAGAAAGTGCCTCTGGAAACAACCGCAGCGAGGCGCCGATAGGTGCATAATTGCGCAGGGCGCCTACGCAAAGGGCCCCAGAGGAGGGTCTAGGGCTGAGTGTGGGGTGCATACTCCGAAGTAGCCGGTGGCTTCCGGCATCCGCACGGCCGCAGGTGGACGACGGGCCTAATAGGGCAAATGAGCTATGCCAGATGCGGTAATAACGTCCGCACGCTTGCCTAATGTGACAAGGTGCAGCAGTGGAAGGGGGGCAGCATGCAGAAACCAGTGGCCAAGCGCCGACTACTGCGTCCCATGCATGGATCACCAAACGGCCCAGCAGACACCACCGGAGCCGACGCACATCTATGCATGATTCGGAGTGCGTCAATGCGGAGAACGACAGCTATCACCGGCGTAACGGAACACAGCAGCAACCCGAGCGAGCCATTTGTGGCGAGTAAACAGGATGTGGAACGCAGTGCGAAGGGGTGCAAGCTGCTAATATGGCCAGGCCCCTTGCAGTGAGGCTCCCCCTATGGCGATTCTGGCCATGGGTTCCGTGTCAACAAGGTTTTCGGCTCCGGCGGCCGCAGGAGTATTTTCTAGCCCCCGTCTCTTTAGGGGTGTCGGGCCATCGGATGGCCGTTGCTAGCCCCGTTGCTGCCCCTCAGGTGCCCCTCGCTACCATGCTGATGTGCCCAAAGACGGAAAGCGGGGCGCGGCAAACCCACTTGCACCGCCGTCAGAGGTGCGTTCAGACCATGCACGCAGACGCACGTTTCGGAGCGCACAGGAGCGAACGCGCGTTTCGGGCGGCGCCGGCGCCCACGTCACCCAAATAGGCTTTAGGGCGAGCAACCGGTGCCACAAAAACCGCCAATCCCACCTACTGGCCCAAAATTCTTCTCCTAAAACCTCCGCTTGCATCGTATCCGCGTCCAGTGGAAGCTAACGCAGGTTATTTCTTGCTTTCGTCCCTGCACTACCCAGCCCTGCAATCAGCCAGAGTTCCAATGTGAAGAGTGGGGTCGTAATTAATTTCTGAGCCCTTATAAATACGACGTCCTCTGTCACCATGTCCACCACCACCACCACGGCCCACACGCCCATTTTTGCCTTGCTCGACGATCTCGCGGACCCTGCTCCCTCGCATAGTAAGCCCCACCCCGAGCCGGACGCGTCGCAACTACAGCGGACGCCTTTGCATGCCAACAACAAGCTGCGCAACACCGTCGACCACCCAATAGAAACGGCCTCTAAGGACCCCCCACCGGCCCAGCAGACGTTTTCCGACCCCGCGCTTCTCGCCCCAGACTTCTTTTCACTCGACTTTGTTTCCACCGACATGGACTTCGAACAAGCGTACCTGATGTACTCCAACCTTCAGCAGAAAAACGCCCTTTCGGGCGTGGAGCAGCTCCAAAAGGCCCAGACGCTCAACCTGCACTACAGCAGCATGTTTTCTGTGCCGCCGCCCGCCTACATGCTGGCGCCCGACGAGAAGTTCGACTTCCACAGAAGCCAGATCCTCAGCCGGGACCAGCCCAAGTCGGCACCCACGCCCCGGGCGTTCCCGGAAAACTTCACGCCGCAGCACATGGGCTCTGACGACGACGACCAGGACTTCGACAAGTTCTTCTCCAACAACGAGAGCAACGCGTTGGAGCGGTTTCTCGACGGCCTCGCCACACTGTCGTCCGGCAACCCGTTGGAGTTCTACCACGGCCAGCCGGTGGCCGACTTCAACCTCTTCGACTTGCACACCATGAAGGGCCCCTCGGCCCCCGCCAACAGGCTGCCGTTGTCGCTGGCGCTGCTGGTGCTGCTGCAGGACCATCGGTCCAACGACGACATCCACGCCATGCTCAAGAACGAGATCACCGAGGCGTTTGCGCACCCTCCGCTGGCGAGTGCCAAGTTCCCAGACCCTGTCATGTTGCCTACGCCCATGGATCTGCGCCAGCGGCTGCAGTTGCAGATTGTCGAGATGCCCAAGAGACCGCTGGAGGAGCCGGAGTCGGAGCTGCTGAGAAAGCGCCGCCGTTCGTCCAACAAGCCGCTTCTCCTGTTGGAGCAGAAGCGCTTGAACCACTCGCACTCCGAGCAGAAACGCCGCCAGTTGTGCAAGCTCGCGTACGAGCGCTGTCTCCGCCTCATCACCAACGTGGAGGACTACAAAAACGAGGTGATGCGTGCCCTGGCGCTCCTGTCGCTGAAGAAGAAGTCCAAGAGACGCCAGCTCACCAAGGAGGGCTTGCCCAACTTGCTGAAGCACACGGCCTTGGTCAAGATCAGCAGCGAGATGTTGAAGATCCAGGGCAAGAACGCACGCTTGGTGCAGATGTTGGAGGCCCAGGGCATCCGTGCGGGCGACAGCTAGAAGCGCTCGTTTGCCACCGGGCTGGTATTTATTGTTCAATTCTGGGGAGTTCTGGGAACTGTTAAAGGGCTGATTATTACGAACGGCATGCTAGCGAGTGTAGAGGCACGCGGAAGCGTGCTTTGGAAGTTACCGAAGCGACTTGAGCGGGCGATAAGCCCGGACTTTAAGACTAGTGCCTGTGGTTTCGTCTCTGGGAAGCACCCTTAGCCAGTCTGGCTGCTTGTGGCGTATGCGACCAATCATGGGCAGCTGAGCGGCTGGAAATGGCTGCAAAGAAGACCCTGGCCGGTGGCTATGGTTAAGTGGGTGTACGATAAGGCAGCCTGAGTCGCAATTGCAGGTTTTGGGATTGGCAACTAGAGCCTTAGAAATTGCACCCAGGGTTTTCCTGGCTATTACACTGTTGGTGGCTTTCCAGGCTTCTTGCAACGCTCCTTCCTCAGGTAGTAACCCCTGAGTGAGACAGCATGGTAGTGGCTTAGACGACTTGGTCGTTGGTTTTCTCCCAGTGCACTCCCAGGGCCCTAGCCAGAAACCCAGGCTCTACCTACACTGTCATTACATTCACTGTCATTTTACACTATCATTATACACTATCATTATACACTATCATTATACACTATCATTATACACTATCATTATACACTGTCATTACATTCACTATCATTATACACTGTCATTACATTCACTGTCATTTTACACTATCATTATACACTATCATTATACACTATCATTATACACTGTCATTATACACTGTCATTATACACTGTCATTATACACTGTCATTTTACACTGTCATTTTACACTATCATTATACACTGTCATTATACACTGTCATTATACACTGTCATGCCAGGCACAATCATGCCACACACTACCATGCCATACACTTCCGTGAACCTGCAACCATCCTGCTTGTCATCACCACTTGGGATACTGCGGGAGTAGGAGTAAACTTCGCACATAGGGCAATACGCAAAGGCATATCACCTGTTGGGGAGAAGACATAGCTCTGGTAGTAATAGACATGGGTATTTACGGGCCTAGCATCATGTGCTACCTGCCACATACACTGACATACTATTATGTACTCTCCCACCACTTTGTGCTGTCGCCTCAGTGTGTCCTGACATGCTCCACCTACCGCCACAGCATATATACTGTCGCCTTTCCCATCCATCATACTTCGAACACTAAGAATTGCACCCTTTACTACTGCATTCTCCCCATTCTTCCACTGCCAAGTTTTCATCTTCAGATTTGTCACTCATATGTTGTCTCACTTTCTCTCACACTTTCTCTCACACTTTCTCTTACTTTCTCTCACACTTTCTCTTACTTTCTCTCACACTTTCTCTTACTTTCTCTTACTTTCTCTCACACTTTCTCTCACACTTTCTCTCACACTTTCTCTTACTTTCTCTCACACTTTCTCTCGCACTTTCTCTCACACTTTCTCTCACACTTTCTCTCACACTTTCTCTCTTATTCCACCATGTGCTATTTCACACTTCGAATAAACACTTTCATACCCACCACCTATACACCCAGGTCCCTTCTCCTCTTTCTCCATCGTGTCTTTTCACCACCACCTTCTTTCGCAACTCCTGCCTATTTCGCGTTTTTGCAGCACCAGTTTTTCCCACTTTTCATTTTCACACTTCTTCCACAACAACCCCAAACCCGCCCTTGAATCCGCACAACATCTCCAAAATCATCTCATAAGGGCTCTTATCCCCCCATAGACATTTCCACCGTGCCCTCCAGTATCAAAGGTCTATTTTCCTCCCTTTTTCCGCTTTTTTACGCGTCTTAAACAAGCCTGTTTCCTCCACCATGTCCCGAACCAAATCGGCCACTCCCGGCCCAGAAAATGCAGACACGCCTGTCTCCCTTTCCATAGGCGATGAGGACCAGCGCCAGACCTTGTCACGTGCCCTTCCAATCCTATTGCCCAACGAGGTGCGCTATCCAGGAATCTTAGAGCCCCTCCGAAACTCCTACAAGTACGTGTTTGTGATGGACTGGCTCTACCGGTGTCGTGGACACGTGAGATTGGCGTCAGAAGGCTTCGACTTGGACCTTTTTGAGATTGAACTCTTGAACCTCGTTTCGCCTGTTCCCCTCGACGACCTTGCTCTTTTCGTCAATAAGTTGAAGTTGGCGCTCATCTCCAAGATCCAGGGCAAAAAGGTCACTTCTCTCAACATGTTTGAGCCGCTTTTTCGTATGTATTTCGGCAGCAATACGCCCCTAGGAGGCCCTGAAGAAAATGACCAAGGAGACGAAGAAGACGTGGAAACTCCCGAAAATGAACTGGCGGACAACTACCCACGCTTCGACAACTTGCTAATTGCCGACAAAATCGAAATTTTGTACCTCCTCATCAGCGAGGTGGCCCTTTACAACGATTTCCGCGATTACGTGGACAAGAACCGCCTTGCTGCCGACTTTCTCCGCCCGGTAGTGCTCGTTTCTCACTCAACCCAGGCCTCTACAGAGGACTACGTTCTTCTTTTCGACGAAACTGCTTTGTACCGTCGTGTGACGCTGTTTCCGCAGTTGAATATCGCCAAGAAACGCAAATTGGCCCCCGAATACCCCGAGTATTTTTACAAAGAGTCGCAGTTTGACGTTGTGGCAGTCAAGTTTGAGTTAGTTTTCAAGTCCATCTACCAGCTCGACACCTTGCTCAAGCAATTGCGTCGCCTGAAGGTCAAAGTAGACCGCCAGTTGTATGGTGAATTGAATGGTAACGAGGAGTTGGTGGAAGCCCTTTTCACTGCCGAATTGAAGAAACGCAGGGTGTTGAGTTCGCGCCGCAAGGAGTTTGAAATGCTGCGTTTACTTGCCACCAGAAAGCGCTCATCTCGTTTGGAAGCCAAAGAAAAGCAGAAAATGGAGGAGGAAGAGAAAAGACGCTTACTGGAGCTTGAAGATTTGCGTTTCGCGGCTGATAAGCGTGCCGAGCGGCGTAGAAACCTCAGAGAGAGTACAGTTGCCGCTTCTGCAATTCCCACCAGAGAACAGAGGTCGCAAATGCGCCAGCATTTGAAGGAGCTTCGCACCGGGACTCCCGAGGTTCACGATATTCTGGTTGAGGGGGTCGTTCCAGTAGCTGAAGACAAGAAAATCGTTCCCTTATCTTCCGAGGCTGACATTGGTGATACTTCTACAGTGGAAGTCGCCCAAGACGCAGAAATTTCAGTGAAGATTGCTCCTGAGAGCGAAGTTCGGATGCAGAGCATTCCTGAACCACCGCAAGAACAGCCTAAAATCGCTCACTTCGCGCCAACGGTCCAGGCCGCTCAAAATATTCCATCCCAAGGATTACCAAGTCAAAATGTTCCTTTTCAAGGTTTTGCGGCCCAGAGCTCTCCGCCTCAGGGGTTTCAGCCACAGGGGTATCAGCCCCAAAACTTTCCGCCTCAGGGATTCCAATCTCAGGGGTTTCCCGTCCAAACCATGCCTCCCCAGGGCTACCCAGGCCACGTTCCCCATATGTTCCCAGGTCAGCCTGGCTTTCCCTGTCACATAAGTCCTCCTCAGGGCTTATCCGGCCAAGTCAACCCTTCTCAGAGCTTCTCTGGAAAGTCTCTTCAGGTGTATCCCAGTCAAATGGCGCCTTCTCAAAACTTCTCGAGCCAAATGAACTCCTTTCAGGGTTTTCCGGGGCAAGCTACTCCGGCCCAGGAGCAAGAAAACCGCACGTTCTCCTCTTCTAACATAAAGGGAGATGCAGAAGGCCGCCTGGACTCTAAACCTAACTAACCAACAATACAGTTGCCCGCTAGCATGGAGACATGAGAGGCTTAAAACATGCTTCCTTCCATCCGTGAGGTTCCGTGCAGCCGCAAAAGCGGGGATTTGTAAGTGCATGCACGAGACTTAAAAGAAACGGACATTGTATTGTTCAGCATGTTTCGGGGATAGCTTCTGTTGTTTCTATGCGGGTTGCCTATAGTGCCGAAATACCTTCAGCGCTGGGACCCCTGGTGCTGAGTTCCGTTTGTGTTCCGGTGTATGGGTTTTGGGTTTTTGGGATGCCAAAAAGGGACATCCCTATCTTTCTTACACGGAGGTGGAAAAAGCAAATTTGGGCATCCTCAGCTCCCCCGGTATCTCAAGTTTCTTGAAAAGGGATTATTGCATTGGCAAAATCGTTTTCCACTACAGCCAGAAATCGATAGATGTATATTTAAAGAAAGAGGAAAGAAATAAATAGACTACGGGCCACTGGAAGGGGCCAACGCAGCCATGCAGACTCACTGCCTCGTGGCAGGACCGATGAGGCAGTCTTCAGTTATTAAACTTCAAAGTGAGGGTGGTCTCCTCAAGGATGTAAAACGAGTGAATGATGGTCTGAAGACCTGAAATGTGGAAATGTGAAGGATGCAAGAAGAGAATGTGAAAGGATGGTAGTAAAGTGTATGGGCCATGACATGTGGTTTGAAAGGAAAGGTGCTTTTAAAGCACTGGGGAATGGCAAATCATATCTTATCATCTCGCCACTTGATTTCTTCAAATCGAGGGCCATTTATGTGTCATGCTCCTCAAAATTCCAGATCTCCTCCCGTTTCTCCTTGTATCACAATCCTCATTCTCCTTCCCTTCTCGCCCTGTTTCCCACTCTCCTCTCTCCTCCGCCTTACAAGTTCAACTCGTTCAACAACTGTCCTGCGAGCGTCTTGTAGTTCCACGTGTTACCCAACACCTTCTTGAATTGCACTCCGTACAACCCCACCAACGGCACCTTGACCACGTGAATCTCAAACTTCAACGGCAGTCTTCTGCTCGTGGACCCCACAGCCGCCTCTTCGTTGCTCATGGACGTGTTGGGCAGGTGCTGGTGGCGAGCCTTGTGCTCCAAGCGCGACGAAATGAGCATATCGCTGCCTCCTCCAATAACCACCCCGTTTAACGAGTCCACGGAGTCGTCGTCGGTAAACTGCTTCGCAAGTTCCTCAATTTCGTCATCGTCCAAATCCTCGTCGGGATATAACATCCGCACTTTTGCAGCTGCCGGCGTGTTGGGCGGCATCATCAATCCAGACCCGTTCTTTTTGCGGTACAGACTCAAAATGCTCTGGCCTATAGAGAACTTGCGCCTGTGACCTCCTGTAGAGTTGGAGGCCTTGTGGCCAGAGCTCTTATTGCTAGAAGAGGCCAGAGAAGGCAGCAAAAGCTGCGAATTGAGCTGCAATGAAGGCTGTCTGGAGAGACTCTTGTGTCCCTCGGAAGCTTCCGGGGTGCGAATCCTGGGCGGCTGTTGCTCATAGTCGATGGACAGCGAGGCGGACCGGAAAGCGTCCCCATAAAGGCGTCTTTCCTCCGCCAGCTCGGCCCTCGGAGCATCCTTCTCGAGCTCCACGACCGTCGAGTCGGTTCTGTTGATCGGGGCAGGTGCCGGTGTGTGAACGCACACGAAGCCACCCTTCACCTCCTGAAATTTGACCCCCAAACGGCTCAAAACGTGGATAATGTTGTATCTGATGACCGCAAGCGGCTTGGTGGATGTGGTTTGCACAGAAAAAAAGCCCTTCAAGAACAACGTACGCGGGTACTCAATGGAGGGCATGCTGTTAGGCTTGGCTCTGTGGAACTGTTCGATAATCTGCTCCTCAGTAAGCATGGGCCCTTCAGGGACACTAACAGAAACGTCGTCCAAAGTAACATCGTCGAAAAACGCTTCCTCGCGACGAGAGGTGCTGTCGTTGACGCCCTCGTCGCTGTTCTGCGAAACAAGCGTATTTGGAAGCGGTGGACGGGGGGCCTGCGACCTCTGTTGGTGCGAGTCTCTTCTCACGTGCCCACCCACCAGCTTAGCTCTCGCAGTAGGGTGCATTTTGCGGGCAGTAACAGGCACTGGTGCAGCCTCTTTGGGCGCCAATTGGGTGGTAATATTGGGCAAAGGAGGCAAGTACTCCACGGGAACGAAACCCTGGAATTTGTTGGTGGAAGTAGACGATGAGCGGCCATGGTTCTTCGTGGGAACGGGCTCGGGCTCCGGCTTAGGCAGTCTCTGTTTTGTGGGCGACCCATTCTCCGCTACCAAGTTCACCCGGGAACTGGTGGATTTCTCCTTGGCTGTCACCTTCATACTGACACCACGACGCACCATGGGGTCTTTCCGAGGCAGACCCTGCGGCAGAAGAGGCGCCATAACCGCAACCTTGGGTAATGGAGGAGCCACGTTGTTTTCCAGCGAGTTTGGTGAATTCCTGGCTGGAGAAGAGGGGTTCTTGGGCTTTTTTGCAGACAAACGCCGCAACAACAGGTTGATTCCCAGTCCCTTTTGCCCCTCGGAGGCCTCAGAAGCACCAGATGGGCGTGGACTGTGCGCCTGCTGCTGTTGGAGCTGTATTTGTGGCGTTTCTGGTAATACGGGCGGCGATTGCGAGTTTCTGGTGAGCGTTGCTGGCGAAGTAGACGTGTGGGCCTGTTCAGGGAACGGTAACTGGGGCACTGGCTGTTTGGGTGTGGTCTGGACTTGCTGATGGGCGGGTTCTGGAGTCTGAACGGGCCTTTCTGCCTGCTTTTCCGGCCTCAGCAGAGCGGTTTGGGCCGCATGGGCCCGAAGAGCCTCCTCCTTGGCCCTCCGGCGCTTCTTCATCTCCTCCACAAGATAGTAGATGCTCACTAAGGGATGGAAACCAGACGTGGGGTCCGGTAAAAGATGGCTGTTGGGAGCCTGCGAGTAGGTTCTTCCCAGCTGAATGACCTTATACCAGTTTTCCAGGCTCATTTGGTACTCCACGCTGGTCAAAATGGCCGTAAGCTCGTCGGCAACCGACTGGGCGGAGCCCAAATCGAAGGAGGCAATGGTTTTGATGGTTTCCGGGTCCAAGGGAAGCGTTAAAGGCACTCTTTTGGGCACGTACAGAGGAACGGGCACATCGTAGCCCTTATTCATCCACGGGTGCAGAATTACCTCACTCAAGGGCGCTCTGCGGGCCGGGTCCACCACCAACATGCGCGATAAGAGCGAGACGCACTCTTTGGAGAGGAAAGGAGGGTACTCCACGTCTCCACGCTTAATTTTCTCATGCAAAACCGCGACCACCTGGTCATCGAAGGGCACCTTTCCACAGACAAGCACATATAACACGATTCCAAACGACCATACGTCAACCTCGGGGCCCACATAGGGTTTGGCACTCAACAACTCCGGGGCGGCAAAGTAGAGAGACCCACAGTAGGTCTTCAAGAGCGTTTTGGGCAGGTACAAGTTGGACAAGCCAAAGTCGATGATCTTGATGTCTCCCTTCTGGTTGATCATGATGTTCTCAATCTTCAAGTCTCTGTGAACAACGTTATTCTTGTGGCAGTAGTCCAAAGCCAGAGCTATGCCCCGTGCGAACTTCCGGGCATATTTTTCTTTGAGCAGCCCGTGCGAAACAATGTAATCCAACATCTGACCGCCCTCCACGTACTCAAAAAGCATGTAGTAGTGATTGGTCATAGGAACGATTTCGTAGAGTCTGCAGATGAAAGGATGAAAGAGAAGACGCCCCAAAGCGCCTTCACGGATGGTGCGCTTGTCACGGGCCACCTCTTTTTCGAATTCCTTCTGCTGTTGGGCGGCTGCCTGGGCATTAAGAATAGGCGGGTCGTTGGCGTGAGCCCTTTGATAGAGCTTCGCGGCCCTGGGAACAATCTTCACAGCACAAATTTCACCCGTCAGGTTGTGTTGTGCAAGTTTCACCTTTCCCATGGACCCTGCACCGATGGTCTTAACGAAATCCCAGTCACCGATGGACTTTCGGTGAAACTGCTGCTGTGGGTGGCCCTGGTGCTGATTGTGGGCTCCGGGAGCGGGTGCTGGCTGCTTTAGAGGTGTGCTATGCGCCTGGCTGGGTGCTGGGTCCAGCGGTTGGCCCTGTAGGCGCTGGTGGGGCAGTGAGAAACGTGCCGGGGGCAAAAGGCCCTTCTGGTCGGCTCGAGGGTCAGCCGGACGCAGCGAAACGCTGGGGGTGCGCAGATGGGACTCATTCCGATCTACCACATCGCTTTGCAGGCTTTTGACGGAGCCTGAGAGCGTGCGTAGCATTCTGGGAGTAGCCGGCTGTTGGGCGTTAGGTGTTGGATCCATTCTGAGGCGTTTTTGACCAGAAAAAAGACAGCAATAACACTGGAAGAGCTTCTCGTAGTGGAAGCACGCGTCAGAAGCGATCTGGCTGTTGTTTGGGCCGTATTTGGGTAAAAAACTACCGCTGTTTTCCCGGGAACGTTCGGATGTCCTGCTGGGGCGTCAAGAAAGCTGCGGGAGTCAGCCTTTCACCTGGAGTTCCTCCGGAGGTTTACGGATGAGGACGCTGGGCAGGCACGGAGAAGGCCGGGTATGACAGCCGGATTGGGGGTGGAAAACAGTAGATGAGGAGGGGCCAAAGCTGGTCAATTCTGAATGTGTTTTTCGACAGACCAGTGTGCAGGAGATAAGCAATGGATTGGGAGGGAGGCTAATAATGACGAAAAAGCGTTGGGATTTTCGAGCTGCGCAGGGGTTTGAGATGCTTGGATGGTTATATGGGGCTACTAATTTGTTTTGCGATGATAAGGATCGAAGAATGGACGTTTTTGGTGGGTTTTTGGGGGCTGGGGATAATGGGTGAAAAGTAGGGCTTAACTATGAGGATTTTGACGGGGTGATTTTAGTGCCAAAAAGGGGCGCAAAAAGCTCACCACTGGCTGGGGACAACGGAGCAGATTCGAATGCTTCTCTCCTTTTCTAGTGATCTTCGGCTTTCCGACATTATTCTCGGTAGCTATATAAGTATCTGCTATTTCGAACGCACCTGCTCCTTGTACATAATCTTTTGCACAGAAAACGATTTCTGGGACATCCAATAGCACATCGGGGGTCTTATGTGTTGTGCAAAGCTTTTCCGTGGTTCTGGAAACTCAATTGCGTTGTCAGGGCTCATATTACTGGATTTTTCACCGTAAAAGGGCTTACAGGAGAACAGGGCCCCTTCAGGGTTCATTTTGGGGCGTTTTGGGGCGTTTCGGGGCATTTCCGATCGTATATCTCCGCTGGGCTCAGTTGGTGGTATCTACGGATCGCGCAAGTCTGGTGGAGTACTCTTTGCTGTCTAGTTTGGAAGGGTGGTGGTATGATAATGGGCGCAAATTGAGGAAAGCTGAGGGGTGAAAAAGGGGATAAAGGATTGTTGCAATTAGAGCAGATATTTATCGAAATTGCTAGAAAACCTGTGAAGGAGTTGGGGGTTCCAAGGCCATGAGATTAAATGGCTCCGCTTGAGCACGGTTCTATTTTCGGTACCTTTGGGCCCTTAAGGGCCCAATAGCAAATAGAGTGCCCTGAAAATATCTTGTACGACGTTCGAACAGTCCTTAAAAGCCCCGAAAAGGCCCAAAACCGGTTAAACCATTCCAAAAACCTTCCCGTTTCGCTCCTACAATTGTTGATGATTCAAGGATTAACGACAATTGACTTCTCCGAATGCCATTGCAAATACCCACTTTTCAACCTTATCTTCTCTCCAGCAATCATACGATAACCCCAAAAACCACAGATTGTCCACATGCTCATTATCGTGAGCTTCCCTGCATTCCGCTACTTCCTCTCATTTGTCTTCTATTCCTATGTACCGCAACTAGTGGTCCTTGTGGTGCTTCAAGTGGGTCTGGTACTCCCAGATGTAGCCCAAAGTGACAATGGCAATGGCCAAGTGAACCAAAGGCTTGCCAGAGGCGTTCTCGCCGTCGAAGTAGGCAGCCTTATACTTGCCGAAGGGAGAAGTGGGCTTCTTGGCAGCAGGGGCAGGGCCGGTGGGCAACTTCTTGTAGAAGGAGACAACCTCAGCCATTCTCTTAGCGTTGGGGTTGGAGCCAATGTTCTGGATGTTAGTAGTGTTGAAACGGAAGTGATTGGGGGTGGAGAATTGATATGTGGCTGGGTAAGTGCCCACAGTGAGGACTGATACCAGGCACGAGAATGCCTTGAGCGTGAACTGAAAACTCCTGAAGAAGCCTCTGGGAGTCATCAATGGTTCCCAAAAGGGTGATCAAGAGTCTTCAAGGCGTCCAATGGTCCCATTCATTGCCCCATACCAGCCCTAAAGGCTCGCTTCATGAAAGCACACAAATGGACAAAAACTGGGCTAAGTGTCAACCTCGAAAGGGCATCCAAAGCTCGAAAAGGGCCTGTCGTATTATTCGCCATTCATTTTGTGGAAACTCGTCCTCCGTCGAAATTCTCCTCGTTTCGTAGACTTTCCCTGGGGCATATTGTGGTCGAAATGACCCCATAGTGACGTGTAAGACAGCCATCAGTCCTCATTAGGCCGCTTTTCATCTAGTGAAGCCCATTTTGACCCATTTTCCACGGAATCCCTGCTCAATGTGCATTGCCCGTAATCACGTAACACGCCCTAGAGCGACCGTTACTGGGCCGATTTCGGCGCCGAAAAAGCCCCTAAACCATTCAAAAAAAAAGTACATACCTTGGCGGAAGCAACCTTGGGCGGAATCAACGTGGACAACGATCTTCTGGCAACGAAAGACATGGTGTTGTGTGGCTGTAGAAGTAGAATGCTGGACAGTCAGTAATTTTTCTCACTTCTCCGACCGGCGCGCGCTTCCTATTCGCTGGACTATGTGCAGGAGTCATGTCACGTGACTTATAACGTTGAACCATCTATTACTATACACTAGGCCTCGCTGATATACAAGACGTTGTTGCCTCTGATGAAGACATCACCGTAGGTTCTGATCACTGCACCAGCCACCTGCTCCTTGGCCTCGTCCAAGACGATGTTCATGTAACCGTCGATGCTCTGCAAGTTGCCCAAATACTCAACTCCGTTGTGCAATTTGACCACCACCAGGCTGCCGATGATGTTGCTGAGGAACTTGGAGGGATCTGTCTTTGTGCTGGGTTCCTGTGCCACTGCCGACATGTTTTGTGGGTTTTGAGTGGTGATCTGAAAGGTGCTGGAGAAAGAAAGTAGGTGGTTTTTCTGGTGGTTTTTCGACCTGCAGATAAGCCAAGAGGTGCTGGAAAACTGCAAAACCTGGTTTGGGGGAAAAAGCACTGTGGGAACTTAGAAGGGGCTGAGTTAGGCCAGGTCGTCTTTCTCCAGGGACTGGCGGTGGCGGAGCGGTCGGGGAATGCAAAAAAAAATGCTCCGCGACGGGGAATTGAACCCCGGTCTACCGCGCGACAAGCGGTAATTCTAGCCACTAAACTATCGCGGACTTTTTCGAGAAAAACTGCGGGTGCTTTGATAGCCCGTGGCAGAGAGTGTATTCCCCTTCAGCACAACTGAAAGCCTCTAGTGACAATATATGGTTTTTCCTGCCTGTCCCCTGAAGCCTCAATCCTTACTTTTGCTTATGTCAGCAGTTCGAATGTCTCTTGCACCCAAATTCGCGTCCACAAATATGCACTCCTAGTGAATATACTCTTCTTTCAGAATGCCCCCAAAAAGGCTCCCGTTCTCCTCCGGGTTTCTGATTCGTCGGTATGCAAGGCCCTTCAGCGGCACGGGTGGCCTTTGCAATGCCCTTCCAACGTACAAAGTTGCCATTATAGGGGCAGGTCCAGCCGGGTTCTATACTGCACACCATCTTCTCAATAAGGCCTCCCCGAAGACGCAATTTCGGTTGAAAGTCGACATTTTCGACCGTCTTCCCACGCCCTTTGGGCTCAGCAGGTACGGGGTTGCACCTGATCATCCCGAGGTCAAAAACTGCGAGGAATACCTCGAAAACATCATGCAAAAGTACGGAAAAGAGAGCGAAAATGATCATTATGCCAGGTTCATTGGCAACGTCACTGTAGGAGAGGACGTCTCCCTAGAAGACCTCAACGGAGCCTACAACTCGGTAGTACTCTCCTACGGTTGCACCAGCACGGACAACACTATGGACATTCCTGGAGGAGGCCTTCCTGGAGTCATTTCAGCCAGGCAGTTTGTGAACTGGTACAATGGGCATCCGGACAGCTACAGAAAGGAAGGCGGTTTTGAGGCCCCCGATTTGGCGAAAGTTGAGGATGTCACCATTATCGGAAACGGAAACGTCGCCCTAGACGTTGCTCGCATTCTATTAGGGAGTCCCAAGAGCCACTGGAAATCTACAGATATCTCCTCTGAGGCCCTCCAAGTGCTAGAGAAAAGTGCTGTCAAAAGGGTCAACATTGTGGCCAGAAGGGGCCTTCTCGAGTCCGCGTTCACCAACAAGGAGATCCGCGAGCTATTGGAGATGGGCCCCACGAACAACATCCAATTTGAGCCCATTGAAGCACGTCTTTTGACAGAAATATCGCCCAAAATGAAGACCTTGGGAAGAGTGGACAAGCGCAAAATGACACTTCTTGAGAAGTACTCGAAAATGGAGCCCCTCGAGGGGGCGCAGAAGACGTGGTCTTTGCAGTACTTGAAGAGCCCTGTGCAGTTTGTGCAGAATAAGAAGGATGGCCGTTTTTTGGAGGCCACAGTCTTTCAAAAAAACGAGGTGATGTACGACGAGTTGCTGAAAAAGGCCGTCATTTCGCTGTCTTCAGGGACGGAAACGCTCAAAAACGAGCTTGTTGTTCTCTCTATTGGGTACAAGGGCTCGCCTTTAGCTGGTTTCGAGGCAGCTGATATTCTGTTTGATGCTCGAAAGAACCGCATTTCCAACAGGGAGGGGCGCATCTTGCGGGCCAGTTCCACCCCCTCAGAGGACCCGGAACACAACTTCAGTTACAAAAGAGGCTGGTACACGTCTGGATGGATCAAAAACGGGCCGCAGGGCGTCATAGCCACCACCATGATGGAGGCCTTCGACACCGCAGATAAGGTGTTGGAGGACTTGACCAACGGAATACACACACAAGCGAGCGGAGATGTGGAGCAGTTGGACAGTGTCAGCTGGCAGGGGTGGCAGAAATTGGACGCTGAGGAGCGTGCCAGGGGGAAGGAGGTGGAGAAGACCAGAGAGAAGGTCTTGACGAAAGAGGAAATGGTGCTGATTGCGTGTAAATAGGGAGGTTTGAATAGTAAGGGGAATAAGGAGGTGTTTTACAACAGGTTGTAGAGTGGGCCATATAATGACTATACTATGAGCAATAGCGACTTTATGTTAGCCGACTGTGCTACGAGTAGAGCTTGTTGTGCCTTTACTGTGAGGAGGTGACGCAAGTGTCACCATTCTGAATGTAAGAGTGAGCTTTTAACCCCTTGTCACTATTTTGTGGAGGCGGCAGCCCCCTGACTATATATAAAGGTAGTAGGCCCATGATGACTACAGTATGAAAGGAAGAAGTCCTATAATCACCATGAAACGAGAGGAGAAAGCTTTCGAAAGACTGTGCTAGCGAAATAAAAGAAGCCTTTCATGTGATGCGGCTTGATTTGAGAAGATGCCATTGACCGAAGGCCTCGCTTTCTCAAGTTACCCAACGCTCAAAGGAAGCACTCTCACGAATGTTACAAAAATGCACACTGAATTCCCTCACACTAAACCCACTTTTCTAATACTCCAAATATACTACAAAACACACAGCGTTCCCGATCTCACAGATATTCATTTTCTCGTCAAAAACGCCTCCTCAAACTAGTCTCTTTTACCTTTCCTTAAAACCCTTCCCACACCCTTCGGCACTTTGCTCAAGTCTCCCCTGCTCCAAGCTCCCGTTCCTCGTTGAGCCCCTACGTCTCCTTGGCCTCGTCGCACCCCGGAACACGCCTGAAGTAGTTCTTGTGCTCGTACTTCCCTAAGAAGTCTGGCCACATCTTCGCAGGTTTAGGCATATGGATGCTCTCAAGAGACATACTGGGCCCTAACCTCTCCAATGACAGCGGCGAATGGGGAAGCTCTCTCTTATTGATAAAGTACTCGAAGCCTCCGTGTTGATAAAAGGGTCCTGGAGGCAACAGGGGCACAATATCGCCGGTATGGACTACTCTCACAAAGCCACATGTGAAACTCTGTGTTTCCATAATCTCCGTGGTGAGCCTGTCGGTATCGCCGATGGCGTCGATGAAGCTGGCCAACTCTCTGTTTCCCACTTTTGGGCTCGCAAACGAAATCACCAAAGGCAGATGTCCAAGTAGCTGGAGCTCGATTCCCGTGAGAACAGTGAGTGCCCCTCCTAGGGAATGGCCCACCACCACGAGCTGGTAGTTAGGCTGCTCTTCCTTGAGCTCCGAAACACGCCGTATGACGTCCGCACAGTTGTTCTTCACAAAGTCGTAGAAGCCCTTGTGTACCTTGCATCCAGGACAATCGACCCCGCCCATTCCATTGGCGTAAACCACAGGCACGTAGTCCACGAGAAAGGCGTTCAAGTTGCCGGCCCAGTCGATGGTGGATGCCGTGCCTCGAAACGCGAGAATAATGCGCTTTTTCTTATGGTCGATAGCATAGTAGCCAGCCCCAATCTCGCCCTGGGCATTGAGATTGAACATGTGAAGAATCTCCACTTCCAGATAGGCCAGCGCCTTGCATGCTTCAAGCGGACAGCCAACCTGGGACCCGAGAAACCCCGCACCAAGTCCTCTTTTGATACAGTAGGAAAAGGATGCAAAGGCGGAGTAGTCCACTAGCATCTTGTAGTCCTCGGGCGTGGAATCCACATCATCAATGGGCGTTTCTGGGTATAAGCGGTCAGTAATAGGCGCAGTAAGGTCTGTTAAGATATCTAGCGAGGATACTGGCCCTCCAGGGACGTCAAGAATGTTGTTCTTCAGGTCTTCTACCTCGTTGGTATGTGTTTCAGGAAAATCCTGGGTGTAGGAACCTAAGGAGGATTCATTTTCTTGCGCTGTTGAGCCGAGGGCAGCCGCAATGGCGGTCCCAAACAGAGCCAAGACTGCCAGCAAGACAACACAACGCATACTTCGAGAACGAGAGAATACGAAGCTGTGAACAAAGCTATCCGGGTCTTAAACCGTGCCCTGGCTATTGTGCTCTGCTTGGTTGTAATAAGCATAATAGACTCTCTTTAGCTGGTAGATGGCCAAAAATGGGTTTCACGCGTAACATAAGCACACTCAGCATCTCAAATTCCTCCTGCAAAACTCTAAGACACTTAGTCATTTTGGCCATTTTGGCCATTTTCTCGTTTTTTACTCAAATGCATCTCAGCTCGTTATGAAAGCGGTTGCACCGCACGCTGCAACTGAAAAGACCACATAAAGAGCATCTCGAGTAGTTGCTCTGGTCACCGCAGATACAGCACAAACGCAAACGCAGCTTAAACGTTCGTCTGGGGTACGTCAGGCCCGTCTTTTTCTTCTTCATTTTGGGCTTCTCGGGCGTGTTATCCACAAACTGGTAATTTACCTGCAAAATCAGATTGATCGAGAGCAAATTGCGCTCCTCCTCAAAGTACAGGCTGAGATTTCTGCGTGCTGCTAGAATCTTCTTCGTAGAGGGCGTATTTCCCAATCTGGAGAGCTTCTTGTCGGCACTGTTCGAATGGATGCTTTGGTAGGCATACCCTTTCGGGAGCTCAAAAGGGGTGGTATCCTTTGTGAGCTCTGTGAGTCTTTTTGTCATGATCTTCTCGAGCTGGACTTGGTGAGCGGACTTTAAAGGACCCTTGGAAGCCGGTGTTTCTACAGTCTGGGTTTGGGCGTTCATCAAGTCGTTAAGGTTGTAATTGACCTTGGGCCTGCTTTTTCCACCCCTTCCACTTTGGGCCTCTTCCAGGTCGGGTGTGGACCTGTCAAAAGGCGTTAGGTGTCGAGACGAGGGTCGTGCTGTGAGGTTTATCAGGGACGAGAAATACACCGTGGAGGACTGTGTCTGCGCCATTTTGGGCACCTCTTCAACAAGCATGGTTAAGTATCTTCTTGTTGCTGTGTAATGTATGGGAAGTGGTGTGTGGGAGCTTTGACTTGCGTATTCACAGGTGGTTTGAAGAGGGGGTGGATATTGAGGTTTGATCAATGGTGTTTTGAGTCCTGCACGACTTATGGTGATGTTCGAGAAGTGGGTAAAATAGGACACCAGAAGCT
This sequence comes from Wilhelminamyces tanticharoeniae, assembly GCA_030558325.1. NCBI lineage: Eukaryota > Fungi > Ascomycota > Pichiomycetes > Serinales > Metschnikowiaceae > Wilhelminamyces > Wilhelminamyces tanticharoeniae. The sequence goes on along the minus strand of JAJMSI010000020.1, from coordinate 82,989 downwards.
GCTTTTCCGCCTCAAAGTCTATTGTATGTGCTCCTTGTGCTACTCTTTGTGCAGTGAGCGAAGTTTCTTGGGCAGCAACTCCCCCTTTTTGCCGTTTCTGGCACATTCGGCTCTTCTGTGCTGTGCACGACTTCTGGTGATATTCCATTGCTATGTACATGGGGGCATATGTGGCCGGTTTTCGAGGTTTGGGCTATCAGGGAGCATTATTTCGGTGCTCTTTGCTTCGATTCCGCGTCGATTCCGCGTTCTTGCGGTCCCCTAGAGCCCGTGAGTGTATTCTTTTCCCAAGAAAGCTCCTCCAAGCCCTATTTCTTCTCGGTGAGCTCCGAGGTTCCGCTCCGGATCTCCTCGCTGGTGAACGGCTGGTCTTCACGGGCCTTATCCAACATGGGCTTGATTTTGTGCGTGGCCAACGCTGTGTTCACACAGGTGATGTAGTTGTCCCAGAGCTCCACACACTCGTTTTCTACGGACTTTCCTTTGAGGAACTTCTCGCCGTACCATTTGTTGAAGCACTCATCGTAGGCGTTCTTGGCCTCGGTGCATTCAGGCGCAAACGAAACCGACATTATGTTTCCCATTTTGGGGTGGAAGAACGCAGCATCGATCATTTATATTCGCGGGGGGCTGTGTGCAGGCTCACACGTCTGACAACAACAACGGGTATAAATAGGCCCCCGATCGCCCCAGAAACCGAACATTCGAATGAGTCGCGCCTCCAAAACGCCGGTGGCATCGCGTCGAAAGTCCACCATCAATGTGGGCCGCAATTATGGCCGCAGGGACGAAAACGACGAAGACTTGGCCGCCACCCTTGAGCTCGAGAGGTTGGAACAGGAGACCACCTTGGCACTCCAGGAAATCGACAAGAACCTCCTGAGGGCCAACACTATCATCAACGACCGCATTTTTCCTACTTTGAAGAACTACGCACGTGCCTCCTCTGACGTGTGGGCCAACGTCAACTTCTGGAAGTACTTCTTTGAGGAGTCAGCTGGGGTGGAGCTAGCTGCGTACGAGGAAAGTGCGCCTAGTCTTGCGGTGGACTTCAACACTCTAAGCAACTCCAAGAGCTATGTTCTTCCCGATGAGACGCGCGAGGACCCCAAAAACGCCGACCTCGATACCGACGAAGCGGGCTTCAAAAAGCCGCTTTTGAAGACATTTGTTCCTGAGGAAACACCCACCTGGTCTACTGAGCAGCCCAGCGCGCCGCCCCGCTACTACCAGGGTCAAATCCAGGCTTCTACGCCGCAATTAGGGCCGTCTAGACCGTCTTTAGCGCCCGTTGAGGGAAGACCAATAGGAAACGCTATCCGTTTCGACTCAAACGACACCTTTGGCGGTGACTTACTCCCAGGAGCCAAGTCCATGTCATCTCCAGCAAAAAAAGATCTCCAATTGCGGTCTCCAGAGGTCATGACCATCAGAAAAGTGGCCAATAGCTACCACCGACTCTCTATTTCGCCCAAAAGACAGCCTTCCCGGTCGCCGGCGCGAAAAAGAAAGGATGAAGAAGACCCGGATTTCCGTAGACGCTCATCAGTGATCCAGAACCTTCTTGAATCGTCTCCTACAGTTCCGCAGCCTCCCGAATTGCTGTCTAGAATTGGCATTTCGCAGCCTTCCAGCACAGAACCCGCTGGAAAGTCGCCTGTAAGATTGCTGAGTTCTGGAACGCCCAATCCGAGACCTTCAAGCGTGTTTAACATCGAACAAGAGAACACTATTCAACGGTTTCCTACAACTCCCAATTTTGCGTCTGCTGGCAGGTCCGAAAGACCTATCGATCTGCGCAGAACTCCGTTGGCAATAAGAAGCCGCTACGATGCCAATGATAGCGCCATTACTCCTCCTCCAGACTTGCAAATACAGCTGTCTCAGCAGCCAGAAGCCCCTCAAGACGAAGATGTTCCTCTCCCAGATTTGGAGACAGTGGACCTTCCTAATAAGAAAAGAAAGATCTCAGGAGCCCCTCAGGAGGAAAACGACGATGCTAACGTGTTTCTCGAAAACAACCGCGACAGAAATAACCTGGTGGCCTCCACAATCTACCACTCTATTCTTCAACAGCAGAATAACTTACAGGGATCACGGGATAACACCCATTCTCAATCGATTTCGCACCTTTTTGACGAACTACGCCCCGATCCCAATGCTCCCAGTAAGGAGGTGTCTGCTCCGGAGTTGCACAACAACCTTTTTGAGGACTTGGGACGTGATAACTCCGTTATTGGGAACGATAATACAATGGAGGAACCCACAGGCAATACTTCCGAGTTGGGAGCCAATTTAAGAGAGCGCTTAAAGAATTTGACCAACTACACAAAGAATTTGAGGGACTAGGAAGAATTAAGTGGGCTTGAGGAGGGTCTAATCAGGCCATCTGTCCAAATGTGGCCCCATAGGTGCCCAAATGGGTCTGTGTGAGCCAACCTAAGCCTTTGGTAATGGCCCTTACAGATAAATCAACCTCTTTCGAGTGTCCCTTTTCGGACCCTTTGGACTTCTGGTCTTCTGGAGCTATAACGCCAAACGACACATGTATACTAGTGTATTATGAATAAACCGCCAGCCAGTGGTATAGATAATCAGGTCATTTTTGTATCACGTGACTCCAGTCTGCTGACCAGACTCTATCTGCAGGATAGTTGTGCTGACTAAAAGTCACTCTCTTATTGGCGGAAATTCTGTATCACGTGACTAATGGGACTCAAGGCGGTTGCTATAAAGGGCCCTGACCCCCAGCCATCACAGTTGCAAAAACTACAAAACACTCACTATGGCTTGCTCCTCTACAGACTGCACCTGCGCTAAAAAGTCCACCTGCTCGTGTGGCAAGCAGCCTGCCTTGCACTGCACGTGCCTGAAGGCTGCCACCGAAAACGCTGTGCCTGCTGCTGACGCTGCTTGTGCCTGCGGAAAGAGACAGAAGAACGCCTGCACATGTGGCAACGATGGGTCGTGTGACGGTGCCAGAGATGGCGAGATCGACTTCACCAACTTGAAGTAAGCGAATATTGGTTTTGGGAGAATGTATACTAATAGAAGAGGCTTTGATAACAGTGTAAAGTGTATCCTGCATACGGTTTGATAACCAGGACAAGTTGTATCCTGCATATTGTTTAGAGGGTTATTTAGAGTCCTGCATGTGGCTCCATCGCCTTCAGGGTGCGAGGTCTTATATGCCGTACTGCTTATTCGGTGATTTTAGGGGGCAACAAACGGGCCCAAAAGGGCGAATATAGGGCTGAAAAGTAGGGTTCCGGGAAGTGAGGGCTTGCTGAGTATGCAGACCGCTTTTTCACAATATCAGCGGCCTGGTTACTCGAACCGGCTCCGGCATATATGCAGGTTGCTCTTCATGCAGGCACACCTCCACACAAATTCTCATACGAAGTGACCAAAGCACTTATTTACCCCAGACCACCTCTTGAAAGGATTATACGTTGTTGTCCACTGATATAGCCACTTTCTTTTAGTTTGAGGCCACGAAATTGCAAATCAGTGATACAATTCCTGCGTGCCGTTTGGTCCAAATCCTCTCCATCTACTCTCGTCACCCTTTCTCTTCATGGCTCGTCTTTCAGGCCTCCAGCGGGAGGTACTTAGTCTCTACAGACGCTCTGTTCGCCTAATACGCACAAAACCGCTGGAAACTCGCGGTCATTGGCGTGCTTACGTGAAGGAGGAGTTTGGCAAGAACAAGAAGATCCCCAAAAAGTCGTTCACAGTCATAGAACACCTCATAAGGGTGGGCCACCGGCGTGTGGAGATGATGCTGAATCCCAGCATCAAGGATATTCATTAGAGCTTGTTTTGGGAAAGTGGTGTGCTTGTCTAAAAAGGTGCTGGCACGATGGCCATTTGTGGAAGAGACTACCTGAGGTTTCTGATTATCAGGACCCCCATTAGACCATCGTGGGTGGTCAGTTTTTGACTTTATTGGTTCTCTGCCGAAACGATCGGAACTTCCGTTGTTCTCCTCTTATCTCGAGGCCCTTCTGTACATAGTTTGGGCCAGAGTGGTTCTGGGACAGATTAGTTTGACCCTGGAGCTCATTCCCTTGTATATAACCAACTATGGCGTTGTGAAATATCCGAGGCAAAAATTGAAGCAGGAGTCTTTTGGACTTCAATCTTTTTCACATTTCGTGTTAATTTATGAGTAAATTGCAAAATTGGGTTTTCAGCAATTTCGGAGCTGAAAAATCGAAAAGTAGATGGCAACCGCAGAAATCACCGCCATTGACTACACCCACAAAGAAGAATGTGGGTCCCCTTCCATGTGTACTTTGGCCTTCACATTGCTAAACTGCAACTTCATGCCTCACCTCTCCCTTGACTTTCCAAATTTCGCCTCACCCCCACTTACACCACCTTATCAGATCTTTCTATTACAACATCCTATTTCATCATCTACTCCACAGTTCGTCTCCTTCTTCTCCCAACTTTCTTCTTCCTACCTCAGCCAAAAATCTCATCCGCGTGGCCCAATAAAAACTCAGTGGCATCATTCCGAGGGCCCATATCGGTCATTTCCCGCTCTCCCGTCTCGTCACGTGCCAATGTGGGCGCAAAAACCACCAGCAAGTTCCTCACATTCATGCGGTTTTGCGCCTGGTGGCCCGAGACCCGACTAAGGTGCCTACATAGAAGCAGCAATGCATGCAGGTTCGCAGCGGGAAGCCGCTCCACGACTGCATGTAGCGCGGTCGAGCGGTCACGTGATCCAGCCACCCGTATAAAGTCGTCATAGAGGCTGAAGGGCACCACGGGGTCCGGCAATTTGCGGAGATAGCGCTTCAACGCCAGAGTCACCGCATTTATATCACCCGAAAGAGCCTCCTCCACGCGGGCCATCAGTTTCTCGTCATTGGGGCCGCGAATGGCTGCAAAAGCACCCTCTATGGCGAGAATGGCCAGCTGACCCCCGGAAATCCGGTAGATGCCCTCGGCATCGAGGCCGCGTCTCTCAACCTCCTCAATGCACTTGGTGATGATGAGAGGCACGGGGGTCTGCTCGAACTCGGCCCTCTGCTGCAAAGAGGATGTTAGAAGAGGCACTTCGAGACCTTCTTCCTTGTTCAAAAACGAGTCTAGGATGTTGGAGGAGCGCGATTTGGCGATGAAAGAGCCGAGGCCCTTCTTGTCTTCGGCTGCGACCGCGTTGGAGTACGCCCGAGGGAGTTGGATGGCGTTTGAGGAGTAACTCTGGCTGATTTTAGGCGTGTTCTGTGTCCCGAGAGTGCCGTTACCGGTTCCGTTGCTGCTGCCTGTGCCATTACTGCTGGTGGAGGCGTTGCTGGTGGTAGTGGACGGGGCGCCTATGCTGGTGGTGACGATTTGGGGCACGGGGCCCAGGCCCACCTTGGGTCTTCTCCAGAACTTTAAACGAGTCGCCTTCTGCGTTTCCACAACCGCATCGTCACCCTCGGACTGCCCAAACGACGAGGACGAGGTAGAGCCCAAATTGGACTCATCCTGGGACACCAGTCTGTGGACAGAGGGAGCTTTGAGGGCCAACTCTAGCTGGTGGTTACTCTCCGAGAGAGCCTGGTTTATGTCCAAAAGCTTGCTCTTTTTGGCCTGCAAATCGGTAATTTCCTTTGAGACACTTGAAAGGGCGCTTTTCTCGGCCTCCACCTGCCTCTGGAGGGCCTGGAGGGCCTCGTTGAGCGCGTTTCTCTCTTTTGCGAGCCTCGTCACATCGCTATCTAGCGTGTTTCTGTAGTTTTCGAGCTGTGCGATCTCGGCCCGCACGGCCTGCGCACCAGAGTCCGTTTTTTGGTCAGTTGGGGCCTGGTTCTGGGGATCAAGACTGGTCAAAAAGGGCGTATCCGAGACATTGCGCGTGGGCGCAAACTGCGACGTGTAACCGAGGGGCAGCGTCAACGGCAACGGTGGCGTGGTGTAGGCAGCCCCATTGGCGATGGAGCCATCAGAAACATGGCGTATGTGGCCCTTGTTGGGGGAGTCGTCCTTGGGTTTATTGAAAAATCCGAATTTTCCGGTTCCTCCAGACGTCAGGCGCTTGTGTTTGAGCGAGATTTTTGGCGTACGGAGTAACGTGGACTTGCGCTGAAGCGTGGACTGCGGCTCTGCATCCTCAAGATTGGTAACGGCCGGCGTGGGCGAGTTGAGCGCATGGGTGCGTGCGGGCCCATGCGTGAACTGCAGCTGCGTGGGGGTCCGCACGGGGGCGCCTATACCGGCGCTACGTCTCTTCTCGTAGTCGATGCCCTCCAAACCAAGGCCCCTCTCGGTATCGGCACCCTTGACGGGCGTGTGTGGAACTGCGGGCGGCGCAGTCTTGGGCGCAGGTGACGCAGGCGACACAGGTGCTGGGGTATTTTGCTGCATCGCTTGCCTGCGCTGAGGGGTGGTCGCACGATGGTATGCCGTATAAGCGTCGTAGTCGAAATTGTCGTCGCCAATGCTTTCTGTGGGGATGTCGTCGTTGGTTTCCACCACCCGCGCCTGTCTGTTTGCTCGTGCAAACGGCAGGGCGGCCGCCGAACGGGTCCTTTCCTCGGGTGCTAAAGCGGTCTTTTCCTTGGGCGAGAGCTGGTTGGTGGCATTGTGGAATTCGTGGTCGTGGAACTGGTTGGGCAGAAATATGAGGAGGTTCTTGCCCCGCGGGGCCCTTTCTGGAACCTCCTGGTCGACAATGGGCTTGGATTGGCCCTCTAGAAGCGACTCCTCTGCCTTGGCCCTGGTTTCGCTCTTTTGGGGCGGCTCCTGTTTGGGTGTCACGTCAAGAGCGGGCTCCAAAAGCTCCTGATTGGTTAAGGGGGTCGCGGGCTCGCTCACCGAGTCGATTAAATCGAGTATAATCCCGTCCTCAAGCAGCTGTTGGGGCCGGTGTTTCTTCATGTTGAGCTCATCGTCGCTGTCGTTGATTTCCTCGATCAGATAGTCGCTGGTGGACGCAGTGGACGGCTGCACGGTGTTTGTGGAGTCGCTGGCGGTCTCGCTACCGCCCGAAATGGGCGGTTTCCTGGAAAGGCCGTTTTTTCTCTCGGAAAGCTCATTTGTGGCGTCAAAATAGCCCGAAGGCTCGTCGTTTGGTGTGAGGAACGCCTCCTTTCTATCCAGCAGTCTGGAAGTGGGCCTTTGAGGCGCTGCTTCCGATTTGGGGGTCTCTCTCTTGGGGCTGGAGGACCGCGGAATGCTTCTGGAAGAGTCCCTTCTGCTCTCAGCAAGTCCCCTCCTTAGCAGATGATCCTCGGGCCCCTTTTCGGAGGAGCTCTCCACAGACGGAATCGAACTGTCGGTCTTCGTCGAATGGAGCGAGTTCCTTTCGGGCGCAGCCGGCAAGCTCTTGTCCTTGACCGTGGACAGCAGTCTGTTCAAATCACTAAGACTGGGACTGGCATTTCTGACGTTCAGAATGTCGTTAAGATGACGGTTTTCGGGGTCTGAGTCGCGCTGGTTCAAGAGCGCAAGCTGGCGCTTTTTGGCGTCGTACTTCTTCTTTTTGGCTATCAACTTCTCGTGGCAGCTCATACAGAAAAGGCCCTTGGAGGTGCGCGCATACCTCAAATCCTCTATTTTTAGCTTGCACGAACGGCATTTGAAACAGCTAGAGCAGTAGGCCTGGTCGCCCGTGAGAATAGCAAGGTCGTCGATCTTCTTTCCGCACTGTTTGCAGTTATACGAGCAGCTCAGACAGATGAGGTTGCCGTTTCCAAGCACCAAAAAGTTGGAGTTGCACCCCAACGAGGACTCACATTTGGAGCATTTGAAGCAGCTAATATGCCACCTGTCGTCACCTAGCTCGTAGGCGTGGCCCTCAGAGATGGCATTGGTGCACTTTTTGCACGATTGAAGGGGGGTTTCGTCAGGGTAGATCACGTCTGTCATAGCAAGAAGAGAGATTCAAAAGACAGTGAAATCAGTGAAAAAAAGACAAGCAGACGTTGATCTCTGTATGCTAGTGAGCGGCACTGTGATTGTGGTATTGTGGGGCGTTTCTGACGCTTTCTAGGCCTGTTTTCGGGGCTTTCTGGAGCAGTTTTCGCCGTTTTATGGATCAATTCTAGCAAATGAAAAGCCAGAAAGGGGTCTTCGAAAATTCTTTTTTTCCACTTGCTTATCTTGGCCCCTGGATTGTCGCGACACACTTTTATGTCCTTGAACTCAGTGCGGAATGGTGAAGGGGTCTATTGATAGCGGGTTCTCTGGGTGGACAGCGGCGCACGGGAAGACGGCGCTAGCGGCGGGCAATTTGCGCGAGGTGATGACGTGGCGGGTTAGCAGCACGCTGTTAGCACGCAGGTAAAGTTGTAGCGCGCTGTTGGCGTCGGCACCACGGAGGTGTTCCACACAGAAACCGATCACTTGAAAAAATAGCCCGTTTCCGCCCGGAATGTGACAGAAAACAGAATGCGGTGAAACTGTGCGACGTGCAAAGCAAAGGATGCGTGGCTAGCTGCGTGAGGGCGCTGGCTTTTTTGGGAAAGACGTTAATGGTCCTTTATTGGGTGTCTGTCGATGGAGGAGTCGTCCTGCATGGGCTAGTCAATTAGGGTTGGTGGCTCAATCAGGCAAAAAAGCTACACACCTGCATATGGCGAAGGGGCCAGCGTCCGCGGCCCGTGGTCACTGCGCGCACTTGGCGTTGGTACTGCGCCAAAGCTGTGGCCAATTTGCGCCCAAGCTGCGCACACATCAGCAGCTGCATGCGCAGCCTAACACTACGGAAATCACAAATGATGCCCTTTTGTTCGGTTCTATACGGCCCCCGTCGCGCTGGCAACGCCTGCAGGGCCTGTCTATAAAGCATGCGGGAGGGGACGCTCCTGAAACAGGAAACGGTCCAACTGCGTCCAAAATGCACGCTAAATGCGCACATCAACGCCGTTCCATGACGGCCCCCCAAAAGTCCCCCGTAGTTCTATGGGTTGAAGTCGGCCAACTTCCTGCCATCCTGTGCCGTCTCGTCGATCTTCCACTCGTCCACGCCCGACCAGTCAACGTTAATTTTGCGCAAATGCGACATATCGGTGTTCTTCAAGAAATCGTGCTTCTCCTTATTCCACTCGTCCTGGACATCCTCAAACGCCTTATCCCACACCTTGTTATAGACCTTTCTGATCTTGGCCTCCTCAGCCTGGCGCACCTCCTCTAAAGCCATCCACTCCATGTGCTTTAAGTCGTCCAGAGACGGCTCGTAGATGTGCCAGATCACGTAGTGAGGTAAGCCAATCACGCTGTAACCCATACGCTTGCTCAATTTCCCAAAGGCCTCAGTCTCGGCATGTTTTTCGAACGAAAACGCCGGAAAATGCGACCCTGTTCTGAAAACCCTGGCCTTGGTAAGAATAGACACTCCACCAATTCCGTCAAGTTCCATTTCCACCTCAGGGTCTCCGTAGGGATCTCTCAAGTAGGCCAAATGCGGTCTCCAGGTCTGGTACTCCACGTAACCCTCCACAATACAGGCGTCTTCGTCTAAGGAATCAGCCAACTGAAGACCGCCGTCAGACTCCTGCCACGAGTTTAAGTCGTACGGTTGCTGATTTCCGAGCCAATCAGGAAGCGGCCGCCACACATTGGGCACAATCACGTCTCTATCGTGGTGCATCAAGTCCTCGAGAATGGTTTTGGGGACGGTTTCCACGTCCGCATCTCGCCAATAAACGAACGAGTGATATGGTTTGATCGCCACGGACCAGAGCCAGTTTCGGGCCCTTGCCATGAGCTTTCGGCGGGGGCCCTGTGCCGCAAACCCGTGTCTATCGGAAAAACTCTGGCCAATGATCTGGCCAAAGTCCTTTTCGAAAATCTCGATTTCGCCAAAGTGCATTTGGGGGTCCGCATCGTTCTGGATGATGTTAAGCTGTCTTTTGAGCGCCCCCATAGTGTCATCCGACGAATCTGAGACAAGAAAAGCCAAATCTATGAGATGGTGGGGGTAAGATAAGTTTCTCATGTGGCCAAAGAACATGGGCAAATGCGCCGCTGCGTCACGCAAAGGAACGCAGAAAAGGACCCTTTCTTCGCGCTGCCACCCGTCCTTGGAACCCACATAGTTGCCGAGGTCAAAATACTGGGCTGAAGGCGTTCCAGAGAGGTCGGGAGCGTAGAGCTGAGGCGTGGCGAAAAGGCCCGAAGCCAACCGTAGAACGAAAATGATCGCTATGATTATTGCCCCTGATACCGCCTTGGCGCGGTTCGGGCCCAAAAACGACTTTTTGGGCTTTTTGTCGTCCTCGTAGTCGTAGGGAGTCATTAGAGAGACGAGTTTTGGTCAGAAAAGGGCGATTTTGGCGCCAAAAGAAAGGTTCTGACGACTAGCTGCCTCTGAAGTTGAAGCTATAGCACTATTTCAGTGTACACTGTTGTTTTCGGCACTTCCACGATCCAAAATAGGCCCCAAAATAGACCCCTTTGGTGAGATCAGTTGGTTTTAATCGGATTGACCTGCCGAAAAAACGAGAATGAACGGCGGCCGGCGCTGATTCTAGAGATGGCGGCTTTCCGGAGCCCACAACTCAATATAGCAGTCAAGGAAACAGAAAGACCGGCTTAAAAGGGCTGGATAACAGCCTATTTCTCCTGTGAAATGTTTTTTTAGAGCACCCGTGTATCATCTGAAATAGACTTCCCAATCAGGCAGTATACGCATTCTGTCTCTGCTTTGGTTCAGCCTTGCGCACACGCGTCACAACAACAAAAGATAACATTAGACGCCACCACCAAAGCACTCTTCCTGCACGGTTCTGGCGCTCCTGGTCTTCTATAAGCTTCTGAGGGTGCTGTTCTGCTGATCTATATATAAAGTGCCATCTGTGAAAAACACGCACTTCCAGTCTTCCTCTGTTGACCCCCAGAAGGACTTTTTTAACACCCAGATCAGAGCATCCCATTGGCCCCGAACGCGTCTAGAACGTGCTCTAACACGGCAAAAGCTTTTAAAAGTGAACCCCACGTCCTCATAAAGCTATACGAGCATTTTCACGCCCTCATGAAGGTCGAGGAGCTCATTATTGACGGCTTTAAGTCCTATGCCACCCGCACGGTTATCTCCGGCTGGGATCAGCAATTCAATGCCATTACAGGCCTTAACGGTCTGGGAAAGTCCAACATTCTCGATGCCATATGTTTTGTTCTTGGAATAGCGTCCATGTCGACAGTGAGAGCGTCCAATTTACAGGATCTTATCTACAAAAGAGGCCAGGCAGGAGTCACCAAGGCTTCTGTTACCATTGTTTTTGACAACTCCAACGTGGCCAAATCGCCCATTGGGTTCGAAAACTCTCCCAAAATCAGCGTCACTCGCCAAATCATCCTTGGAGGTTCCTCAAAATATTTGGTCAACGGCCACAAGGCACAGCAGCAGACGGTTCTCAATCTTTTCCAGTCGGTGCAGCTCAACATCAACAACCCCAATTTTCTCATTATGCAGGGAAAAATCACCAAGGTGCTCAATATGAAGCCCTCGGAGATCCTCTCGTTGATTGAAGAAGCGGCGGGTACGCGAACCTTCGAGGAACGCAAGGACAAGGCCCAAAAGACCATCCTCAAGAAGGAAACAAAGTTGGTGGAGATCCGCAACTTACTCCAGGAGGAAATTGAGCCCAAGCTCGAGAAACTCCGCAACGAAAAGCGCACCTTTTTAGAGTTCCAGCAAGTTCAGACGGACTTGGAAAAGATGTCGCGCCTAATAGCAGCCCACGACTTCGTGGAGTTTTCTAAAAGATTTGACGAGCACTCCACTATGCTAAATGAACGTGAAAACATCATGAATGGCCTCAACCGGGATGTGGAAAAGTTGCATGCCGAAATAGCAAATTTAAATGAAGACTTGAAGGCCGCTACAAAGCAACGGCAGGCCGAGGCTCTGAAAGATGACAGAATCAAAGATTTGGAGCTGTTGGAAAGCAGATTGAGCGACGATATCACGCGCTTGAATACCTCAAAAGATATAACCGAGGAAAATTTGAAGGAAGAGAGATCCAAACTAAATGCTCTCGAAAGCGCCGCTGTGGAGTTGCGTACCTCTCTAGAAAACAAGGAGGATATCTTCAAAAATAGGGAAACAGACTACTCTTCTTCCAAAAGCGTCCTTGACGAACTCAAAGTGGAATTCAACAAGAAGGAAGAGCTTTTGTCTACTCTTTCCACCGGAGTTTCTGCTAAGGGCAATACTGATGGCGGTTACTTGGCACAATTGAAAGAGGTGAAGGAAAAACTAAATTCCTCGCAGAACACTATCAAACAGTCCAACCTAAAAATCGACCACTTGTCGCAAAAAATCCAGCAAGATAAGTCCAAATTGGCCCAGGCCAAGTCCGAGAACCTGTCATTGCTCCAAGAAATGGACGTCTACAAGAACGAAATCGCCTCTAAAGAGCAGAAACTCAGCGCATATGGATACGATTCCCAAAAGGTGCAGGAGATGAAACAGCTTGAAAGCCAGCTTCGAAGCCAATTGAACAAACTTAATAATGATCTCAATTATTTGAAACGTGAGGTTGGAAACGTTGATTTCACATACAGCAAGCCATATGCTGATTTCAACTCCAATGCTGTGAGAGGAGTTGCAGTCCAGCTCTTCAACTTGAATGAAGCTCATTCAGATAAGGCTTTGGCATTGCAGGTTTGTGCTGGAGGAAGATTGTATAATGTGGTGGTGGACAGCTCCGATGTTGCATCTGCTTTGCTCGAAAAGGGCCAGTTGAAAAAGAGAGTCACGATCATTCCTCTCGATAAGATCTCCGCAAAATCGATGCCTCAAAATTCCGTGAATTTAGCAAAGGAATTGTGTCCCGAGAAGGTAGAATTGGCCCTCAACTTGATTGACTTTGAAAACGACCTCGCCAAGGCTATGGCGTACATTTTTGGAACCACTTTTATTTGCCAGGACCCGCAAACTGCCAAAGCCGTCACGTTCAACCCCAAAATCAGGGCTAGATCAATCACTGTGGACGGTGATGTGTACGACCCAGAAGGTAACTTATCGGGAGGCTCTAGAAAGAGTAGTTCTTCCATTTTGATCGCCATGCAAAAGTACAACCGAATGAATGCAGAATTCAAGCAGCTTGAAGGCAAGCTTGTGCTGGTGCAGAAGGAGTTGAGTTTCTTTGACAATATCTACCAACAGACCAAATCGTTGCAGAACGAGATCAATTTAAGCAAGCACGAAATGTCTTTGTTGCAAAATAAGTTGGACAACAACCCTGCTTCACTCATATTGAGGGAAAACGAACAGAACGAGGGTGAAATTAACAAGTTGAAGGAGCAGATTTTGGAGAACCAGGAAGATTGCAGGGGCTACGAAGAGGAAATCGCTACCATCGAGAAAGACATGAAGGAATTTAGTAGTGACAAGGGTTCCAAGTTGAAGAAGTTGGAGAAGGAGGTCTCTTCGTTGAAGGAAAAGGTAACCAAGAAGGAGAAGGAGATCAATGGAGCTTTTGAAAAGTTTCAGGTGCTTCAGATCGAGTTAGATCAGCAGAGAAGCGAGCTCAGCAATGTGAATGAATCCATTTCCGGGTCTCAAACCACCATAGATGATGCCCAGCAGAAAATCCAGTCGATTATGAAGGAGATTTCAGCCACCAACGAGGAATTGGGAGCCACTCGAATCGAGCTCGATGAAGAGAGGGCTAACCTTCTCGGGCTCAATGAGGAAATCAACGCTTTGAACAGCGCCATTCTGGAGAAAACTGAGTCTCTTAACCAGGGCAATTTGGCGATCCAGAAACTTAACCACGATTTGGAAAAGGCTTCTTCCATCACTAAATCGCTCCAAGGCCAGTTAAATGGCATTATAGAGGCCCACGATTGGGTGGTGGACCAGAATATGGTCGATAGCGTGATTTTGCAATACCCCAATATCAACCTCCAGGAATGCCGCGAACAGGCGCAAGTGCTAGAAGAGCGTTTCCAGGGCATGAAACGGAAGGTCAACCCCAACATCATGAACATGATCGATAACGTGGAGAAAAAGGAGATCTCGCTCAAACATATGGTCAAAACTATCGAGAAAGATAAGGCCAAGATCGAGAATACCATCGACAAATTGAACGGGTACAAAAGGGAGACGCTCAATACGACATACGAGAAGGTTTCTGTGGACTTTGGAAACATTTTTGCGGATTTGCTTCCTGGCTCCTTCGCCAAATTAGTTCCCGTGGACGCCAGCGATGTCACACGCGGTTTGCAGGTGAAGGTAAAGCTCGGACCCGTTTGGAAGGAGAGTTTGGTGGAGCTCTCTGGCGGACAAAGGTCGTTGATCGCACTTTCGCTCATCATGGCGTTGCTCCAGTTTAAACCTGCTCCAATGTACATTTTGGACGAGGTGGACGCAGCACTCGACTTGTCTCATACCCAGAACATTGGCCATCTCATCAAAACTCGGTTCAAAGGTTCGCAGTTTATCGTGGTTTCGTTGAAGGAAGGCATGTTCACCAATGCCAACCGCGTGTTCCGCACGCGTTTCCAGGACGGAACCTCGGTCGTGTCGGTTATGTAAGAGCAATAGAAGGAAAGGCGAGAAGAAAGAAAAGACATGGAGGGGTATAGGAAACGGCTGCAAATAGATGTCACGTGCTAGTGCTGTCAAACGCCGCGATGAGCTGGTGCACGGGTTTCTGCCCCTCAAGTTATCAGCGGGCGTGTGCCGACCTCAGCCAATGGGAGCACGTTCCGCTCGTCTACCAGGTGCCGGGCCCGTGCCAGCGCTATTGTGGGCGTAAAGGGCGGCTATTCTGCGTTGTTGGCACAATTGTTCCATGCCAGCCACCTGATTAGCGAGGGGTTGTATGCAGGCGCGATGTTTAAGACGAGCCGCCTTATAGGCCGTCGTCTATTCAGTTTTCGAGGAAAAGGAGATTATTTGGCGAAAAGAGGCCCTTATAGGTGGATATGACGGTTCCGGTGTATTGGGGCAGCAGGTGGCGACCGGAAGACGTTTTTTTCCGGGTCTCCAGCATGTGTCTGTCCAAATACGGCCCCACGAAGGCACTCGTCGTTTTGGTAACCGTGCCAACGCTACACGACAAGCGGCACTATTGACGGAGATCGTATTGTGCAGTAAGGCTGGTGCGTGCCTGTGAATAGGACTGGGCGGACCAATAGGAAGCCGAACATGCGCTATTTTTAGAGGCAGGGGTGTTTGCATCTGTGAAAGGCATGTGGAGACAAGACTATAAAAGGAGCCCAGTTCCCAGTTGAAACAGAAGCAGCACCCATCACTCGCTTTTCGTTGCTTTTCGTCGCTGTTCGTCGCTTTTCGTCACCTTTCGTCACCTTTCCACTCGCTTCTGGCACTGTCTCGGCACTTTTGTCTTCAGTCCCATTCGCATCCAGTTTCTTCTCATCTGTTCCTTCCAAGCAAATTCACACGCAATGCAGGTCCTTGCTCTTCTCGCCTCTGTCGCTGCCTTGGCCGGCTCCGTCGTCGCTGACGGCAGCGTTTCCAAGGAAACCACCACCTTCGTCTACACCGAGTTCTACTCGCACACCGTTTCTGGGGACTTCACCACCCACGTTACCATCCCCGCCGACGCCGAGGGCGCTGAGTTCTACTACTCGCTCAACAACGAGACGTTCACGCTCACCACCCCCACCGACATCACCTTCACCAACTGCCCCTGCGTGGTGACGTCGCACTCCTTGGCCACGTCCGAGTACACCGACGTCAATTACGCCTCCAACTACGTGTGGGAGACCATCAACGGCACTGTTGCGCAGGTTTCCGCTAAGCCCTCTTCTGCGGGTGCCTCTGCGGGCTCTCAGGACTCCAAGGGCACCACCACTGGCAAGGGCGCGTCCAGCTCTTCCGGAAAGGCCTCTTCGTCCAACTCTCTGCTGGCCTCCTCCACCCAAAAGGCTGGTGCTAGCACTGTTGGAATGAGCAGCTTGTACGCTGGTGCCATGGCCGTGGTCTTGTCCTACGTTGCCCTTTTGTAAGCGGGCCCAGTCTGCTTCGGCAGCATTTAATACGTCATTTGTGCAGCTACTGCAATTAACATCCTTAATGTGAGAGGTGTAGAAACGCGAGGATCGAAGTAAATTTTGGCTACTAAGAGGGCTAAATGAGTGGAGTCAGAGTCGGGGAGAAGTTCGCTACAAAAGGGATGGATGGGGACATTCTTAAGGTGCATTTTAATGGGTGCAAAATGAAGCGCGTGGCAATGGGTCCCAAAAATGAGGGATGATCTTGAGCGAAAGATGCAAGTTCTCGCGATGAGGTCATGCCGCCTCTCAGGAGACACGACGATCCCTCTCAAAATGGGCCTTGTCCAATCTCACATTGCTCTCTTCATTTTAACCCTTATGCGCCAGACCGACCAAATCCCAAAGGGAAACAGCCCTCTTATATACCCGCTAGAAATTGTCTCCAAAACTCCTTTTTACCCTCTTTTGAATTGCGATCTTCGCTTTCTGGCTCAGCATGGCCCTTTTTCGTTTTCCCCAGCTAAAATTTGGCGATCTTAACAACCCCATACTCCTATACATTCACTTAAACACCCCAAAGTCCCCTGATGGCCTATCCTTGTGAAATAACGGCTTTGAACATCCAACATTCATGTAATAACACCTTTTGCACCTCCTTTTATAATGCATTTACACGACTAATTTTCCCCTTATAATTATTCACTCTACTCTAACCATATTCCTGAACCCTTGCTTCAACACTTTCAGAACTTTTCGCAATTCTGACAAGTCTCATACAAAATTGCAAAAAGTACATTTCCGCCTATAAAATCAGAAACTTCGTCCCCCGGCCTCAAACTTCCCCCAAATACATAAAGACATCTGAACACCCCCAATACTCTGTTTCAGTGCCCAAAACTACCAAGAAGACCAAAATCATCTTCCCTCCCAACACACGGTTCCTACATACAAAGCAAGCTCATAATCCTGCAGATAGCACAACTCATCTCAGCTCCACCACCACTTTCCAGAATGCTTAAAGTGCGGCCCAAAACGGCAATAAGGGCCTGCAGACAGCTATCAAACACGGGAAGGCTTCTAAAGGCTCGACGGAGACCCCAAAAGGACTCTTTAAGGCCACTGAAGGCTCAAAAAACACGCAGAAAAGAAGTCCCCGAACCTATCTACTACGACCCCGAAAACCGGTCTCTTGACCTCTCGCTAGCCAATGACAAGCTATTCAAGAACATCGAGAAGGAGGCATCTGAGAGAACGCGATTGCGGTTTCATGACCCTTCGAGAAAGTGGTTTAAAGACCATGCAAATGATGTGAAGGACCGGCTAGACAAGTGCATTAGAAACGCCACTGTTTCAGCAAAAAACGCCCAAAAAGACGTTGCAGTCGGCGACGTGGTTTCCCTCAAGCCTGATAGTGTGGAATTGCACATTATAGTGGCTCTTCCGCAGGCTTTGGGGCTGAATATCTACACATTTGTGAACAGCCAGGGCGAAATCTCGCAGATGTCCAAAGCGGCAATCCGGTGCCGATTTCCGGCAGTTGTGCCCCCAAGCTTGGTAGGGGTTGTGCAGAAGCTTGTGGCCCATGAACAGAAGTACTTGGATGTGCCGCCAGTGGGAGTCCCTGATGCCCGATTCTCTCGGTCTGTGGAGGCCCTTCCTATGGAGCTCCGTGGAAGCACAAAAGCAGTTAATAGCTCCGAAGTGGGCGCCGAGGACCCCGGAGATACGGAAGCAGACTTCGTTGTGACTAACGCGCTGTCGCAGCTTCTTACAAATCTGGACGTGAATACGTTTCATGTTCCTTTAAGTGGCCGCAAATTATACGCACAGGCGCTCACAGACGTGTCTATTGCCGCTTTCGGAGATCTTCCGGAAGTCACAGAAAAGTTGTTTCTCCTTCATAGGGTCTTGCAGTATACCGAACATGGCGATTTGGTGGATCTGCCCCGAACGGTATCGATTTTCGACATTCTTTCGTTTCTAGAGCACCTGGTGCTCGGCAAGAACGGAGAATGGACAGAGGAAAGGTTCAAGGAGGCGAGAAAGCAGCTAGCTGACGGAAAAAGCGCTGATTTTCGTAAAAAATCCGCTCAAAACAGTCCTATATTAGGAAAAGCGTTCCCCAAAGGAATCAAGTTTGACGAAAAGGAGTTTCCTGTGTCGCGTTTTCTAGCTGTGGTTCTTGCACTTAGGAAACAGGCCAGAATATGGTCTTTGGGTTGCCATGGCCAGCGTGGCCTGCCTCTGGCAGTCACTATTTTACCTTTAAGTCGTTTGCGGGCCTTAGAAGAGACGGTTACGCACTTGAAAGCTCAGAACGGAGACCTAAAATTCGCCCATTTTATGGTGGAAAGAGCTCGCGGAAGAAGCCCTCCTCTTCCCGAGTTCTGCGACGAGATTAGGACTCTTTTACGCGACTACGTCGTCGGAGACGTGGCAGGAGACCCCGTTCTTGAAACAGCTTTAGTTTCTGTTATCCGTCTCGCAGACGCGGAGTTGAAAAAGGCCGGAATCCTGCCCTCCAGCGTAGTGCCCCATTCTCACGAACACTCCAGGGCCAGGGCCTACGAATTGCTTCAAATAGTGGGAGATGAGAGGAGCGCTCCCGAGATAGATGCAAAAGACCCCAAACGGGACAAGAAGGCCAAGGATGCTCCCAAAATGGCACATCTTCCTAATCCAGCCAAATGGCTGCACGAGGCCCTGCTCCCTGGAAGTACAGTTCTGCCTTTTGCCGAGATGTCCGAGACTTATTTCCGTGTTTTGGACCGGGCCGGCCCGGAGACTCTATTGGGGTCAAAACCCTCAAACGAAAGCGACACTTCGGACGCGGCTTCTGCCCTAACCAACGATTTTTACGTGACTGACCCTTATGGAAGTGCCCGAATTGACTTTGGTGAAGTCCCCGTCTACTGCATCGACTCTGAAACTGCCCACGAAATTGACGATGGTGTATCCATTCACCAGGAAGGGGCCGACTATGTAATCTCCGTGCACATCGCCAACCCCACGTCGTATATTCGTCCTTTTTCGGTTCTCAGTGCTATTGCTTACGACAGGGGAACCACGGCTTATTTTCCCGAGGGCCCCATTATGATGCTTCCGCTGGTGATTTCGCTGGTGGCGGGGCTAGGAGGGAAGGAGCCCACCCGCACTTTCGGCGTCCAGTATAGACTCGAGAAAAAGCTCGTGGATGCTTACATCAGGGAAAGCAATGCCAGCGGCAGCTTGAAGCCCTCAAAAGAGGCTTCTGGGGCCTTTTGGGCGCAAATGGAGGCCACTGCGAGGGTGGGCTTGTTCACGGTAAGGAATTTCCCTCCTGGTTACACCTATACTAAAGTTAACGACGTTTTGGGCAGTTCTGAGAACAAAAAGAGGTTCGAAAGCGGGTCTTTGGAGGGCCACGAGAGAAACCTTTTTCTTCTCCACAGAATAGCGGGTGTTCTTCGCGATGCACGCATCACCGAAGGAAAAGGGCTTGAGTTCGGCACCACCCAGCTGCTGGTCTCGGTGGAAATGGGGCCTGTGGACCGCACGCCCTTTTCCAGGGTTGAAAATGGCTACAGGGTGGTTCTTCCCGAGGGTCCCGCCATTCTGGTGGTGACAAATAGTGCCCAGAACGAGCTGTCGGCCTCGCAGTTGCTCGTTTCGCAGCTAATGGTGAGTGCCAATCACTGTGCAGCAGTTTTTGCAGCCAAAAAGGGCATTTCCGTGATCCACCGGGCCCAGGAGATGGCGCTTGAGCCGCATGTTCTTTCGCAGATTCAGAAATTGACCTCAGAAAGCTACCAGTCCGGTAAGGGTCTCGAAGTGGAGGCCAAGTCGCACGTTTTGGGGGTCTTGTCGCGTGCGCTGTTTCTGGTCGCTCAGAAACGGCACCAGCTGTTGGGCGTGACGTCATATGCCACTGTAACGTCGCCGCTCCGTCGCTACGTCGATATGGTGAACCACTGGAAGTTTGAGGAGCGCCTTTTCGGGGCTTCTGAGGCCATTAAAGACGACCAGTTGGCCTCTGTGGGGGCCCATCTCCAGGCACGTGAGACGGCCACGCGGTACACGAGCCGCTTTGCCAGCAAGTTCTGGGAGGGTGAGTTTTTGCGCCAGTATGCGCTGCTCCTTCAGAATGGGGAGGGTTTGCAGCCGATCGAATTTGAGTTGTTGGTGAAGAGTGACGTGAAATTTGGAGACGTTTCGGTCGACGTTTTGAACTTTAACAACATCAGGGGAAGACTTGCGAGCAACACGGCGTTATCAGAGGGCTTCGAGAACGGCGAGGTGAAAATAGGGCTGATTATGAGGGGCCCTTTTCCGATTGTTCGCCTTGATCTGGTGGAAGATGAGTTGGTTTTTGAGTATGAAAGGCCGAAGGAAGGGGAGGCGACCACGAGTTAAGAGAAGGAGAAAGAGTCTGTAGAGTGAAAGGGGAACAGCATGTAATAGGGTCGTTGCTGGGGCCGGTATTGGTGTATAGTGGTGTATATAGCGAGGAGACAACAGGGAGAATATAGAGGCGAAGGGAAATCAGAAGAAGGATGGTGCTCGGCTCGAATGGCAAACGGAAGTGGCCGGATCGCAGAGAAAGGATATCAGGTCTTCCGAGCAAGTGGAATGATTATCGTGAGAATTGCAATGGCCTTTAGAGGAAGAGAAGGGCTTTGAAATTCGCAGCTATGAAAAAAGGTGCAAAAATACAGGTAGTGGGAAACACCCGATACCACCGCCAATGAAAAGGGCTCTTGAGCTAGCAGTTGTCGTATACGCAGAATTGACCAGAGAGTTGGCCCGATTGGGTACGGCACACGGCCATATTGTCTCGGACGCTCGTCCAAAAAGCGTTTTCATAGGCATGTGACCCATGAAAGTGGCCTAGCTTAGCTTCATAGCAGCGGATCGGTTCTGGGCGTGTTTGCGGCCCGACGGCAAAAAAGAGCTTCAATTGATCTCGTCAATAGAGGCTTGTGGTGCACCAAGGGCCTCGTGTATTTTCAGGTGTCTGTGTTTGGGGATTTAAGGTCGTGAAGACTTCCATGGATGAAGTTACGCCAAACGATTCTTGAGATAGGTCTTTTCTAATTGTTTTTAATTCAGCCAGGCGCCAATTGGAACGCGATTTTCATCACGCACACGAGCTCAGAGTTACATGTCAGGCATGGAGCGCCCGTATAGTTGTGGGCCTATTGCCGTCCAAACAGCGCACCGACAACCCCCAAAGGACACGTTTTGGGGCCTTTCTTCGAGATGAAAGCCTTCTACCCGGGAATATCGGCACGAGAGCGCAAGTAACCACAACACGAAACGACCCGTCTATTCCAATGTGCCGTTTCCGTCCTCCGCAGCTTCTGGGCTGGTTTTCACATTCTGACCCGCGGATTTCCGGAGCGTGTTTAGACGAGGGGAAAAGCAAAGGCGCGGCATCGCCTGCAGAATACGAGCGCTTACATCGTGATGGCGCTAGCGCCGTCTAAATCAGCATATAAGCCGCGTACTTCCTCCATTTGGGCCCTCAGGAAGGCCGTTTCTGCAGTGGCAGTACGCAGGGCTGGCTGGCGATAACAGGTCCACGAACAACAAGCGCGTCTGGAACGGGACCCTCGCTGCTACTGCGGTGTTTTGTCGCTATTGTCGTCTACATCGGCTATTGTCAGGTGGACAGGCTAGCAGTTGATTGCGAACAAAATTGCCCGATGCGGAAAAAAAGTTGGTGAAACCGAAAAGGGAAGACAATTGGGGGCACTACTTAAAGGGCGGGTCCCCCCTCAGGAAAAAGAGAGCTAGGAAGAAGATTTAGAACGGAGGCGGCAAGGGGGAGACTACTGGAGCCGCTAATTGCACGTGGAGAGGAAGTGCAGATTGGAGAAACAAGAGTACATTTGGCAGAGGTGTCAAAAGTGCAGTTTGGCCTCAGGGAACAGCAGGTTGAATTTGCAGTTTGGCCTCAGGGAACAGCAGGGTGAATTTGCAGTTTGGCCTCAGGGAACAGCAGGTTGACTTTGCAGGTTGGCGGCTGGAAATGCAGATTATCGCGCCTGTTTGCTGGTTCCCAAATGCAGGATAAACACACCCCACAGTACAATAGACAGTTGCCTCCTGCACACGCCGCATCCCCTGCAGGAAGATATATCCGGCCACAACACTTCCTCTACCCTCACACCACCAATAGTGACGTGAGAGTGAGATCCTGCAACGGCGTCGTACTAGGCGCTCCCAAAGAAGCTGTTATCCTTCCCCATGCGGACGCTGTCGACAACACCGTCCCAGAACGGACTGTTGCAAAAACGCCTCTCCCGATCGGTCAATGTGACTGCCTAAACCATCCACGAAAGCAAGATGCAACTGAACCGGAGCGGAATCAGTGAGTATGACGCTACACCCGATGCAGAAACATCTCCCCCACTAGTGCCCCCCCTGGATGATTGCTGTCGATGTTTATCCTCACCGCCTTGGTATCGGTCCGAAAGGGGTAGGTGAGCTGCCTCTTTAGTCGATCCTCAGGCACACACGGCACCCTGCGCCCCTCAATTGCATGCGGTTCAGGCACATGTTGGGCATTTTTTGCTATTATGGGTCTGGTTGGTGCACGAACCTCTGCTTACGGGAGCTGAGGTACGGGTGCAAGGACGGGTGGTTTTGCATCTGTGAATGTGAGCTGCATGACGCAAGGATGATCCACGCAATATGCAGGACACCCGCGGGCTGCGCGCTCCCAGAGCGCGCCCCTACATTCCGACCGCGCCGGCGTACCTGCACACTGCAGAACCCCGTGTTTGCGTTCAAGATGGCTCAGTAAGCGCCATCGTGGGCGTTGTTTTCCGCTAATTGCGAACTGTAGAGATCAGCCGCAGGCCGCCTTTGGCGTGTGCGTGCGTGCGTCCGATCGGTATATGCGGACATGGCCTAACTTCACTCTGGGCATCAAACGCCCCTGTGCCCCAAATGTCCCACAGTCGTAGCAACCCTCCACGCACGTTAGTTCAGGTGCGGATACCAGGAGGGGCGTCAAATTGGCTGCATTGGGCCGTGCGTAAAAATACCTGTAGAAAATAACTCTGCACACGCCCGGGCCTGCATGGCGAGCGGCAGACCGAGGACCGAACCGCTGGTTTTTCGGCTGCATCGGGGCACTTTGTCAACAAAACGCCCGCACAGGGGGGTGCGCAGTCTGTACAAAAATGCGCGCGCTTCTATTTCCAGCCCACCCAGTATGGGGCATTCGATTGCGCGGCTTGGGAGAGAGTCTGTGAGCCCCGAGCGTATGTACGAAGGAGGCCTGCGAATTCGACCACCTATTGTCTGGGCATAAAACCTGCACCACATTTCGATTCAGCCTTCTAAAGCGGGAATATCAACATCCAGTTCCGGGGCTATTTTTTGGTGCTGGCTAGGGGCGCACCCGAAAGCCTGCAGGGTCGTTGCCTGATCCAGCGCAATGGCCATCTAAGCAGCTCACAACACCACCCGTATCCTGACCCCGTAAAAGGCTTCGGGGCTCGCTGGCTCAGTGCTCGCTATCGGCTGCGACCGAGCCCACGTTGCGGAGAGCACGGACCTGGGCCTATTGTGTGCGAAAGTTCGATAGAGAAACGTATCTGAGTTTCTGCAGGCCGCGCAGATGAACAATCGTGGTGCATGATGCGGCTCATGCGTAACGCAATGCATCATGCACAAACACAACAATCCCGTCTACATACAGGCGGCACTAAAAAAACGCTCGCAGGCTGGCAATTGCAAAACCGATGTTTGGTTCGTATTGCAGGCCCCACGCCCGCTTCTGAGGTATAAATACCAGCCCGCCCGCCTACTCCGTTGTTTTTCCCCCATCACTTGTCAATCTCTCGCTTATCCCGACAATGAAGTTCTCTCTTGCTGCTGCCGCTTCCCTCTTCGCTGCCTCCGCTGCCGCTGTTGACGTTGCCTGTCTCGTCAACGGTGAGTCCGTCGCTGTTGTCGACTTGGACACTGGCTCGTGCCCCTTCACTGTGCCCTCGTCCTTGCCCACTGAGTTCCAGTTCACCTCCATCGAGGAGTACGATGTTACTTTCTACTACGCCATTGCGCAGAACATCAGATACTTCACCGACATTGTCAACGCTGGCCGTGTGATCTCCATCCCCGCCAACGCCTTGTTCAACTCCCCCGGCGCTCCTCTCTTCTCCGTTCACGTCGAGCGCCAGGCTGGCTCCAACTCTACTGCTGCCGTCAGAAGAAGACTCTTGCAGCAGTCCGAGATCGTGAAGAGAGACGCTGCCTCCGACTTCGCCGACTCGCTCAAGTCCATTGACGGTGTTGCCGTCCCCAACGGTGGTGTGACCTTCTCGGTTGTGCTCGCCAACCCCTCGTCTTCTGCTTCTGACTCTGCTTCTAACACTGCTACTGTTACGAACACTGCCACCACCGTTGTTACCATCACTTCCTGCTCCGACAACAAGTGCTCTGAGGCCACTGTCCCTGCCACCAACGGCTGGACCACTGTGACCACCAACGGCGTTGTGACCTCCTACACCACCTGGTGCCCTGTCTCCGGCAAGACCTCTTGGGCCTCTGTTGTGACTGTGACTGCTCCTTCTTCTACCTGGACTGCTGCCCCTGGTGTCGTCACCAAGACCGTTGCTCCTGGCGAGTACACCACCTACACCACCTTGTTGCCCTACACCAAGACCGTTGCTGCTGAGTCCACCTCTGCTCCCGCTCAGGCTACCGTTGCCCCCGCTGTCAACCCTGGTGCCGCTGCTGCCATCGGTGCTCCTTTGTTGGCTTTGGCTGCTCTCCCCGTTGCTTACTTGTTGTAAGCGGACCGGATTTCTGCCGGCCAGACATGGCTATGGGCTGTTCTAATTCTTCCACATCTGGATCCTACCTTCGGGATACCTCGCGCTTGCGCTTGTACATTTACTTTTCGGTTACGGTTCACCGTATGCTACTGACTTTATAATTAATTTAGGGCACTTCTCTTTACTATTCGACAGAATTGGTATTCGCTGTAGGATTGGGTTTGGGCTCGCAACCCCCTGGGCCAAGGTGGTGAAGTTCGGGTCATATTTACGGCTCTCAGCCCCCTGGGCCAAAGTCCCGCAATTCTCCCACCTTCGGATGCTTGCCAAGCTGTGGAAATTACCCAATTTTCACTCTTTGGAAACCCCCGTCTCTGGCCTTTTCCGCATTTATCCGGTGGCCCTGGGCCCGTTTGTGCATCCTTTTCCACGCAGTAGGCGAACAATTGTCTGTGCAACGCTGCAGTTTCATATGCGGCCACTTTGGAAAAGGATTTTCCGGGCCGCTGTTGTAGGCCCACACCTTAAAAAGCTATTTCTGCATACCAGTTCCCTCTCCTACTCTCCCACCGCCAGGCCTCTCATATTAGCCAAGCTCAACACTTTGGCCAAACGGCCTCAAAAAGCGGTCCCCCTCCGAAATTCGTGCCGAGGGCTTCTGTCCTGGGACTAAACTCCCCAATTCCAGCGGCCAACCCATGCGGGCTATTAAGGAACCAGTGCCGTTTTGTGGCTTTGTGCCTGTTGCCGTCGACACCCATCTGCAGAAACCCAGGGCTCTGCCGGATCGGGCTTATTTGGTCCGCTTTGGGCGGTGTAGATTTACTGCAAATAGGCCTCTTGGCTTTTCGTAGCCTGCTACGGCTTAGGGCCCGTATGCGCAGCTGGCCTGGGCATAGGTTGCTTTGCATGTCTATTTTTGGCCCATGTTGCAACCTCTGGGGGCCAGAAGTGGACGGAAATGGGCCTCTTCGGCCCCGGGGTGCTCTAGCAAATGTACGATACACCGACCACAGTACCTTTTCGTTGCGTTCGCTTGGCAACAACCCATCAACGAGCTGTTTCTTGTGGTTAATTTTGCCATGCAAATCTTTCGTCCCTAGTGAATGCTTCACCCTTCCACAAAATTCCTCTTCCCTTCACCTCTTTTCGACCCTCCACGACCGTCCCTCTTCATTGCTCTCTCCCCTGGCCTGGCCGATAGGCGCCACGCGCCGCATTGCCGTGCTACAGCAGCACCATCCAGCGTGCACAGCTCAATAGCACACCACCTATACATAATTCCGAGGAGCAAGAAGAGGCTACTAGCGGCGTAAACGGCGGCCTTTGGGCTCCTTTGGGGTATTTTGGCCTTATGCAAGTGGAGTAAGTGCGTCAGTGCTGAGTGGAAGTTCCTTTCAAGCATGCGAATGTCTATGCACTCGACGATGCCTTTAAGCCAGACCTTGGGAAACTGGCAGCTCGAAAGGGGCTGAGACGAGCCTTTGGCTGGAAATAAGCAGCCTGCGTTCAAAATGGCTGTGCTATTGTCAATTTGAAACAAACTTGGTGGTTATACCTCGCAATTCTCACACGATTACAGCTATTTAGGGCGAGCTGCAGTTGTGGGGTCCCACTGGGAAGAATACAGGAAGGTCCAATGGGCCCCTTTGGGTGGGTTTGACTTTGCGGAAGACTTATTCGACCCACCTCTTGTAGAATAGCACTCCCATGCGCCCCTGATGGCCTTCAGCGAGGACTCTTGAAGTTGCAAAGAACGCCTTCAGAGCACGCATTGGGCTTAAAGAAGAACCCAGCAGCTAATCATAGCCAGATTTGAAGCTCTAACTGAGACACTCACCCTGCCATTGCCCCCAAAAGGAAGTCAACAGCATGCCACCTACTTTTGGAAAGGGAGAGCATCGATCTCCAAACAGCTGAGGCCCCTAACCTTACCCCGTGCTATTGTGGCTGATAACGCGCTCTTTCAAGTGCTTGGTGCTTTCGTTTGCACAGCCCCGTTGGCTTTGTTTCGAAATGCCTTTCACCTCCAAACTGCGCTTCTACTGGCGTCTAGCTAGACCTGCGGATTTGGTGGAAAGCTGCATTTAGGACGGGACCCCCAATTGCAGCTCTGAGACACTCGGCCAGGTGTGTAAACTGTAATCATACCGAAGTCGAACCAGCATACGGTAATCTGCAAACGGCAAACCAAACCTGGTTCCAACCTGCAAACCAAACCTGGTTCCAACCCGCACTTTCTTGAACCATCCTGAAGCCAAACTGCATTTTCACCTCTTCTACCCTCCCATTAGTAACAACTCAGCCCCACACACTGTTCCGCCCCCTCCTCCAATCAAAACGCCCCAATGCCTATTCCCCGACGCGGTGTCAATGCCCCTCGGCGAAAACGCGCGTTTTCCGCACCCGTGGTTCGTTTACCTGTACTAGACACCAGCGCTATTGTAACGGCGATTGTGTGGCCCTTTAGCGAGCCATTGCACACGTGCCAAAGCCAAACAAACGCCAAAACACAATGTCGCGTCGGACCGTGTAGCAAAATTGCTGGGCGCCCCACACGAGCGTGCGCCCGTTTAGCGTTGTTAGTTCTGAGCCTATTGTTCGCAAACACAACCGCGTTCTCGTCTCCGTTTGGACCCGGCATTTGGGCAGTCTCCCCAGCGTATCCGGCTTTGAAAAGTGCCCTCTGCGGGTCAGAAAGGCCCCCAGAACACCATGATGGGGCCCAAAACAGCGCCAGAAAGCCCCATGAAGGTGAACTCTTTGGCTGCAACTTTCCGCTAAAAACACCCCATCTTCCCACCAACACCCGTTTTGCGGCCCAGGGCAGCCGATCGCGTTTCACTGGCCTATTGTCGCTCCAGACGAGCTTGCAGCCGTCTAGTGCGGCCACTATATAACAGGTCCCCTCCGCAGTGAGAAAGAGGCCACCCAGCGTCCAACTCCCTACTTTCGTTAATCATGAAGCTCTTCACCGTTTCTGCCACCCTCTCGGTTCTCGCCGCCATCGTTGCTGCCGACGCCTCTGTTGCCCAGGTCGGCACTGTGGCCGTTTCTCCTGTGGCCTCCGCAGACGAGACCTCCTACGTCACCCAGGAGTCCACCACCTACGTCACTATCACCTCCTGCTCCGACAACAAGTGCCTGCAGAAGACCTCTGCCTCGGCTGTCTCCGAGGCCTACGTGACTGTGGATGAGACCGTCTCCTCCTTCACCACTTACTGCCCCGAGAGTGCTGCGTCGGCCTCTGCTGCTGCTGCTGCCTCTGCTGCTGGCACCGCTAAGGCCTCCGACGTGGTTGTCACCGTGGACGAGACCCTGTCCAGCTACACCACCTACTGCCCCGAGAGCGCTGCTGCCGCTGCTTCCTCGGGTGCTGCGCCTGCTGCGTCTAACACCGCTGCCCCTGCCCCTGCGCCTGCTGCTTCTGCACCGGCTGCCCCTGCGCCTGCTGCTTCTGCACCGGCTGCCCCTGCGCCTGCTGCTCCGGCCGCCTCCTCCCCGGAGACCGTTTCTCCTGCTAGCACCGAGGCTCCTGTGCCTGCTCCCGAGGCTCCTGCTTCTGCTAACACCAAGGCTCCGGCCCCTGCTGCTTCTGCCAACCAGGGCCCTGTCACCGTCACTGTCACCTCCACCGAGACCACCACCTCCGTGAGCACTGTGACCTACTGCCCCGCTGCGTCGGCCGCTCCTGCTGCCCCTGCATCTGCTGCCCCTGCTGCCCCTGCGTCGGCCGCTCCTGCTGCCCCTGCGTCTGCTGCCCCTGCTGCTCCCGTCTCGGCTGCTCCTGCTGCCTCTGCTGCCCCTGTCCCCGCCGAGTCCCAGTCCACCTCCACCGAGTACTCCACCCAGTACCTCACTGTGACTTCCTGCTCCAAAAACGCGTGTGCCACTACCGTCGTTCCCGGTACTGAAACCCTTACTACAGTTACCGTTGGAGGCGTTGCTTCGTCGTTCACCACCCTCTGCCCCATCTCCTCCGTGGCTCCTTCTGCCTACCCTGTGGGAGGCTTCAACGCCTCTTCCTCTGCCGCCCCTGCTAAGGCCACTGGTGCTGCCATCCCGTCGTCCTCGGGCTCTACTTCCCTGCCCGCCAAGTCCGCTGCTCCTTCTTCCGTGAACACCTACGAGGGCTCCGGTAACAAGTTTGCTGCGTCGTTGTTGGCCATGGCTGTGGTGCCCTTGGCTTACCTCATCTAAGGCCGCTGATACCAGCTAGCCACGGCTGTTTTGCAGCCAGTCGTCTTTTGCATTTTCGCATCCAAATAGCCGCTACGCCAGAAATTGCTTCAATTTTCGGGCCCTGCGGTGCTTTTTGCAGCCATCTGCTCTTTTCATACCTTTGCCTTCAGACTGCCTTTTCGTCCGATCGTATGGTCGCCCGCACTGGCTTTTTTGCAGCCATTTTGCACTTATTACAGCATCGCCTAACTGATATGGCACGCATACTTATCGTGTGTGTTCCCTATATCCCAGGTATCATCCCAACTGCTTTTCGGGCGTTGTTTGATTTTTCCTTGCTGATGTTGTTCAGCCACATTGATTGCTGGCTGGCCAACAGGACCCTTTTGCTCTTCTAGCGACCTTGTCGCCGCGACCGGCCCGTGTTAAATGCATGCCGTTTCATACCTGATGTAGAAGTGTAAGGAAGAGTAATCCGAGATGACTGGGAAGCACCACTGTACAGTGCCATTTGGCTACACTAGATTTAATGTGGCACAGGAGACTTGTTCTAGGAGCCGAATCCCAGCTTAGATGCTGAAGGATCTCGCTCTGTGCACTGAGATGGGCGGTTAAAAAGGTGTTTTTTCTCTGACAAACCATACTACGGGTAAGAGGCTGCAAAAAGCACTCTAAAGCCCCCAAACGGCCCATTTGAAGCAGAACTGACTTCTTTCAAACTGCATGACTTCTCCAGGACCACCCATTCGGTCCGCACGCCGGTTGTACGCTCGCTTAGACCCGTGTCTGGTTGGTCAAAAAAGTGCACAGCAGACGTATGCTTACGGAGACAGCTAAGCAAGGAGTTTATTAATTCAGTAGAGTGACTTCCCCAGGCGTGGATCCGACCGACTGCCACGTCAGGCAGCACCAGAAGAAAGCTCGAAAAGAAAAGGTGCACAGAGAGCAGGCACGGAAAAGGCACGGAGGCTCGGAAAACTACAACGAAGTCCGAAGCCCGGAAAAATACAAAGAAGTCCGAAACCTGCAAGGCCCGGAGAAAAGCAGACAGAAGGCCGCACCCATTCAAGCAGCAGACGCTCAGAAAGGGAGCTTGCCGAAAAACAACAGCGCCCACTTATCGTAATCAGGGCCGATGTTCGCACCCACAATGTTCTTAGCCGCAGCCTCGAAGAACAGCACCACCGCGGGGTCGATGCCCGGGTACAACAAGTTGGAGGCCCGCACGGTCTTCCGGGCACCCTTGACTGGCGCAGTGCCCTTGAGACGCTCCCCGATCCACGTCAACGCAGCGGGGGCTCCCGTGATAAACTCAATAGCGTGCTCGGAGCCAGCGTCCACCGCCAACTCAAACAGGCTGATGCCCTGCGAGCTCCACTTGTCGAACACACGCTGGGCGTTGACCTCAAAGTTGATGACCTCGTCAAGAAGAGCGTGGTAGAGGAAGACCGGCATCTGCGGAGGCTCCTCCCCGTTGGCCAACGTCACCTGCTGGAGCGTCTTCTGCACGGCGTCCTGGTGGATGATGGTGTCCACGTTGCTGATGACGGGGTCCAGGCCCGTGAGCCAGTGCGTGAAGAGGAGCTCCACGAACTCGGGAATGAAGCACTTCTCGGTCGTTTTGTTGAACTTGGCTGCGTGCGCAGGCAGCATGTTGTCGTAGAGGACCTTCTGGAAGTCAGGGTACTCTGCCGCCAAGCCCGCGAGGCCCATTCCAGGGAGCCCAGCGAAGGGCGTGCCGTCGTTCTTAAAGGCCACGTCCGTGGCGTTGGCCACGAGGCCCCCGAAGGCCGAGCCCACGAGCTGGTCGCCCAACTCGGGAGCGTACGAGGGCGCCAACGAGGCCGCCCATGCCGAAGGTATAGAGCCGCCCGAGTAGCCCCAGAACGCCACCTTTGCGTCCAGGCTGACGCCCGTGATGTTCCCGGAGGCCAACACGCCCCTCACGGAGTCCAAGGTGGCGTGGGCGGCCTGGATGCTGGCAATAAAGGCGGACCGCGGGCCCTCGTAGTCGGGGCTCACCACGTAGTAGCCCAAGTTGAGCGCCAGCTGGATCCAGTAGAGCTCGAGCGCAGAGTTGACGGTGGCGATGGAGGCACCCTTCAAGAAGGCGTACGACGGCAGGCAGTCGAGGTTGACGCAGTCCTGCCACGTCTGGTACGACACCACCTTGGTGTTGTCCGCGTTGAAGGGCTCGAAAACCGTGGTCACGATGGCGTTGGCGTTGCCGTGGGTGTCGGTGCTCTTCACCAACAACTGCCACGTATTCTTGACCTTGACCTCGAAGAAGATGTCGTTGACGGGCGCCGGCGCGGGCCTGGACCTCAAGATGGTGCCGTCCTTCACGCCGTCCAAGTCGCTGGGAACAGCGTAGAAGGGGTCCTGCAGCGGGAGCTGGAGTCCTGTCGACGCCGCGTGGCACACGGAGGCCACAAGGGCAAACACAAGAGAGTACGTGAGCTTCATCGGTGGGGCCCACAAAAATGCGCCCAAAACGGGCCCGTTTTATACTCCGATTTTGGCCCCAGAACCACCCTCGCTGTTCCAGTCAGGCCCCAGCACATGCATCGCCCCCCGGCCCTTGGAGCTGTCTTCTGGAGCAGTTGCTGGCGGGGTAGCGCATTTTGCGGCAATTGGCCTGTAGCCTATTGTTCGCATCTCGATTGGGCCGCTATTGTTCTCGAGACAGGCGTGCGCGCACCGAAATGTGGGGTATCGCTTCCACTACCGGCCCAAGCCCCTGGGCTTGCGACGGTCTGCGCATTTCGGAAAAAACACGTCTAGAAGGGCGCAGGGGGGCCACGAAGGCTCTCTGGCCCGTCCAGGACTCCGGAAACAGCGTCCCGATCGGGCCTGGCCTGGGTGGGAGCCTGCATACTCCGCATTTGCACCTGTAACTGACGCAGGGGAGCGTGACACAGCGGGTTCCCAAAACGGCACTTGTGGCAAACAACGGCACCTGGGCATGCATCAATAGGCCCCTGCACCGCTTGACGCGAGCTCTCAGGCCTACGAGAACGGCCCTACGAGAACGCTCCTTTCACACCTGTCCGGCACCAAGACCAGTTCCGTTCACACTCGTTCACACTCGTTTGCAGACTACCCTGGCCAAAAGGTTCTCTGGCGAAACACCGAGCCAACGTTTGCCACGTATAAAAGCCCCACCTGCGTCCGTTTCGTGCACATGTGGCCTACTGGCTGCAGCACAAAGCGGAGAACAGGGGGTAGACATGATCGGGAGACTGCTATCTACGAGGAAACTACAGTGCTCAAAAATCAACAAAGGGCGTGATTTCGGTACCTCCGGTCCTCTCGCTATATCCGAAACATGCATGCGGCCGCATACAGCTCGCAACCCATACCGAGTTTTGGGGCCCGTGCCCTGGGCTTTCCCTGCAGTGCCCGCATGTGACACAAGAAGCTTGGGCACCCACCAGGGCAAATTTTCAGAAGCGCTTCCAGTCGCTCGCAAGGAAAAACAGGGGGTGAATGGCGGGCCAACGGAGAAACACAGACAGGTCTGTGGGGCCAATTGCGCCTGTGATGGTGCCAATACAATCGGGGTTCGGCGCAGAAACCGGACTTCGCAGCCCGGGGGCCTTTACGACCTCTACAGCGTTGCGACTGCACTCCACACGGGTTTGGCCAACGGCCTGGTGATAGACGCGCCTTAACCGGCATCAGCCCGGCAAAAGGTGCCACGCGAAAATCTCATGCACTCTCTAGACGCACAGAACAAAATAGGGGACTAAATTTACTAAAAAGCGTAAATGCGGGACTATATGTAGGTAGCGGAGTTGCAGGCTGCAACGTCCCTAGACGCCTAGTACACCTCCAAGATGTAGCGGCCGTCCTCCTTCATGTCCTCGACGACCTTGGCGGCATCCTTAAGGTCTTCGCCACGCAACTTGGCGCCGTTTCTGACAATATCCTCCAAACAGGCGGTGATATCGGGAACAGGCCAGGTGGGTCCACACAAGTAGAAGGCGCCGTTTTTGGACACGATGGCGTCGGTTAACTCGTGGATGGACTCGCGAATCTTGTCCTGGATGTAAATCTTCTGCGGCTGGTCACGTGAGAACGCGGCTCCGATGTGGGTCAAAAGCCCGGCGTCCTTGTAGGCCTCCCACAACTCACCGTAGAGGTACTCCTCCTTCTTGTGCCTGGACCCCAAGTACAAGTAGATCTCGCCAATTTCAAGACCCTGCTGCTTCTGCCACACCTTCTCCTCGACGAAGGCCTTGAACGGCGCCAAGCCCGTGCCCAAACCAGACATCACGATGGGCTGCGTCGACAAGGGCGGGAGTTTCATCACCGAGGGCTTCACACTGACCACAAGCTCGTCGCCCACCGCCAAGTCCGCCAAAAACTTGGAGCAATGACC
This sequence comes from Wilhelminamyces tanticharoeniae, assembly GCA_030558325.1. NCBI lineage: Eukaryota > Fungi > Ascomycota > Pichiomycetes > Serinales > Metschnikowiaceae > Wilhelminamyces > Wilhelminamyces tanticharoeniae. The sequence goes on along the minus strand of JAJMSI010000020.1, from coordinate 49,740 downwards.
GTACCTGGTGCGGCCCTTGGGGTCCACCCAGTCGACCACCACCACCAACAAATGAACAGCGTTCTCGTGAACCCTCTGGGAAGAGGCGATGGAGTACTCACGTCTTTTCAAGGGCGCTATGATCTTGATCAACTCTGCGAAAGACGGCCTGGCAGACAGGAACTCCTCCAAAATGTCGACGTAGGTGCAAAAGTCCACCTCCATTCTCTTCTTCAAATCGGCCGCTCCCGCCGAGGATGCCAACGCCTGCAACTTCTCCTTGTCGGAGCCGTCGGCATAGTTCGCCAAGGCCTCGTAGAAGCGCTTGGGCGGCTTACCCAAGAAATCCACCGTCTCAGTCAAAGACTGTCTCGCAGAGCGAATCTCCAATAAAGAGGCGTCATCCTTATTGGAAATCTCCACCAAAGACTCGCCGTCGACCCCGTAAAACTGCAAAAACGCCTCCACATCCTCGGGGCGGTTCTTTCCGTGGATACCCAAGGCCTCGCCAATGTTGTAAGTCAATCCCGTGCCGGTGGTGTCGAACTCGATGTGGAAAATGTTTCTGGAGTACTCCAGGGGGGTCAATCTCTTGTTTTCCTGGACTTTGACCACGAAGTTCTTCACTGGCAATTCAGGCCTCAACTCGTGCTTGACGCCGTACGCCTCCGGGAACACCAATCTGGTGGCCAAGTCCAAGTAGCCGCCGTGGATTGTCTCCTCGGCAGAAACACCGTCGTTTCTGGGGTTGGCAGAAAAAGACGTTTCAACAGGGAAGTACGGCAAGCTCTGGGCATCGGAAGCTTCCTCAGAGTCTTCAGAACTCTTCTCAGGAACCTCTTCCTCCAAATCAGCCCACTCAGGCAAAACGTTGACTTCTTTCAAGCCCTTTTTCTCATCGACAGTGGCAATGAACTTGTCCAAAACAGCAGCCAACAACTCAAAACTGCCTCCATTGGCCTGCAACAACTTGTTGACGTAAAAGGCCTCCAATTCAGGCAGGGCGGCTCTCCAGAACGCCAACTGCACCAAAAACTCACCAGAAAAGCCCTTGGTTGCATCGTTTGCAGTGTCAATCTCCTCCAACACCGAGAAGTCGATGACCGTCAACTTGCTGTGATTTCTAGCCAAGGAGCGCTTGAAATCCGCCGAAAATTTGGACAAAAAGTCCTCCTCAAGTGAGGTTTTCACAGGCCGATTATTGGCCAATAAGATGTGGCCTCCAGGGCGGGAGGTAGCCAAGATATCGTAACTTTCAAGCAAAGAAACGTCCTCGATCAAGACCACATCAGCAGAATCGACAGTGGAAATAGCGTTGCCTCTGGTAACGGAGCTAAGCTGAGACTGAAACAGGCCTCCAGCAGCCAGGTTGTCGAATTTCGTCCTCAAAGAGACGGTTTTCGAGTCGTCCAAAGATAAAGACAACGCCAACTTATTGACCACCTCAGCAAAGCCACTTGAGTCTCTTCCCCAGACCAAAAACTTGCCAAAAGGAGAGGTATTGGCAGTAAGAGAAAGGGGAACGGGATTCTCTGACTCGCGTAAAATCAACGCCGGGTCCAAAGAAGGGACAAATTTATTCAAAATTTTGGAGATGGTAATGGGGGTCCACACGAATTCGGGGCCATAGGAAAAGTCAGAAACTGCCAATTGGTGGTACTTTTCAGCAACAAACAAAGCAGCGGTAATATCGGCCCCCAAAGAGGACACAGAGCTGCCGAAGGACTGCGAAAAAACGACCAAGTTCTTCGTGGATTCAGGCAAAACAGCAGCAAAACGCTCCAGGTTGAAGGGAACAGGGACCCTGATTTTGACCACTCCCACGGCCGCCAGTTCAGGCAAACGGGCCACGATCTGGGCCACCTGGGCGGCCTCGTGGGAGCCGTAGACCACGAAAACGGTCTTGGGGCTTTGGGCGCCCTGGTACTCGAACTGCGCGTACTTTGTGCCTGCGACCGAGTTGAAGGTTGCAAGAGCAGCCTCCACCGCCTCATCCGCCGTTTCAGGGGTTCTGGAGCCGGTAGCATTCAACAACTGCTGGTACAACAAGCCGAGGTCTCTGGGCGCCAACAAGGAGAAGCGCAGAAACCTGCGCGCAAATTCGGGGCCGTCAAACAAGTGGATGCTGGGACGGCCCGTAAGGAGAGCCACATAGTGGTTCAAAACAGCCATATGCTGCAACTCGCGGCCGTTGGAGGCGTCTACCGGCGTGAAAACGGGCATCTGCAAAGCCCTGGCCGCACTCAACGACGAAACGTAGTTGGAAACAAGCGCCCCGGACGCAGAGTCAAAGTCCACTGCCGAAACCGAAAGGGCCAAAGGAAGAACGGTGGCCTGCGAGCCGCTAAGCGTAGGAACCATGTAAGTCAACAAAGAAGCCGCTCCGACCGCAGCCAAAGGCAGGCCAGAAGACCCGTTGCGGGCGTAATAGCCGAGGATGGCGTTGGCAGCACCAGAACGGACCTCAAACCGGTGGAACAAAGGAACCACCCCAAACGCATTGGTCCGGTGGTACACCGAGGCCCACTGACGCAAGGGCCCATCGAGAAGAGACTCCAGGCCCGGCGTCTCATAGGAGAAGATTTTGCTCAGCACTGAGTAGATGGCCTGCGCCACCACGGTGTTTGCGGAGGAATAGACGTCTCCAGAAAGAGACTGGGGGTCAGAAACTGGTCCAAAAGGGCTGTAAACGTCGCTCGACTCGGAAACGGCATCTGCAGGGGGGGGAGAAGCGCTCAAAAGCGCGTGCGGGGCCATTCTGCGTGTCTAAGAGCCTCTTTTATCGCGTCCTGGGCGTCGCTGGTGGTGGAGAACAGAAGGTTTGAAGTGATTGGCAAAAGTTGCAGCTGCGATAGCGGCAGCGCACGTGACATGAGGAACGCTTGGTCAGCTATTACGTAAGCGGACCGAGGACGTGGGCGTGGGCTGTTCGGCTGCTTCAGGGGAAGGCCCCTGGGCTTCAGTGATGTGTTGGGCCGTGCAGCGTTTGTAGAAGCGGTTCGTTTTGGTCATGTTATTGCTGCTTTTGCGCTTTTTCCGTTGCCTCAAAAAAGACTCGGCAATTTCTTTTCGCAGCCTGTTGCAGCCACAGACAGAAGAACACCAAAAACGATTGGAGCCGCAGAAGCACAAGCATTGTGAGTCGTACTTCTGTTGGGCAAAGAGGAGTTACCCTCTACACTCAAATTAAAAAAAAAAAAATTAATGAAGGAAACGAGGTTCGAACTCGCGCATCTTACGATAACAGAACTTGAGTCTGCCGCCTTAGACCACTCGGCCATTCCTCCACTTGTTAGGAGTTAAGAGCGGCCGTTTTCCATACCAACTGGTAGGAAACTAGAATAGGCTTCTGTATACTTACATCCGTTACATCCGGGGTTCGGTAGGAAGTCTCCAACCACGACACGAGAAAGGCAAAAGCCCTGCCCAAACCAGGCTTCTCACTTGTGTGAACAGACTACCATTGCTTACATAAGCATACTAACCACTTGGGCTCCGTGATCCTACAGCGGCGCTTCCCATACCAGAAGATGACCAGGCCTTCTCTTCCTCTGTTCTTCTCCCGCCCTGTTCTCTCCCCATGGGCTTTCGGTCCATAAAGCTGTCGTGTGACAAATTGTGGCTCTTTCCACAGCGCGTAATCCTACAATCATAATGCTATATAAAGCCCCATTTCGCTGATTTCCATGCACCGGGTCCAGAAAGCAGAGACACCCCATGCACAGGCACACAGGTACTAGAACACTTCGGACGTGCACTTCCAGGCGCCTTTTGGGCAGCCACAGCAGTGTCAGACACTTCAGATCTTCTGGGCGGCTATTCAATGACCTGAGGGCCAATAAAGGTGCTTCTAACTCGACCAATTTTGGCTTATTCGGAGCCGGACTTGCTCTCTTCGGCAGTGGCGTCTACCTTGGCACGCAGAAGGCCCCAAAGGCGGAGGAAACCAAGGAATATGTCAAAAACAGGACCGCGGATACGTCCACCACGCCCCTAGACCAGTTAAACCCCCCGGAATACGCCTCCGACGAGGAGTTTGCGGTAGCGGTGGCCAAGTTCACCGAAATCGTGGGTAAGGACAATGTGTCGACGGATTCCAACGTTCTAGCGTCGCATGCAGACTCCTTTTTCAGCACCCACCACCCGCCCAAACCAGAGACCCAGAAACCTCATCTTGTCATCTATCCGGCCAGCACGGAGCAGGTGTCGCAGCTCTTGAAGGTGGCGCACGAGTACCGTGTTCCCGTGGTCGCCAATTCCGGCTTGACGTCGTTGGAGGGGCATAATATGCACACACGGGGGCCCAACAGCGTGTCGATGTCCTTTGCGCACTTGAACGAGGTTTTGGAGTTCCATCCCGAGGACTTGGACGTGGTTGTGCAAGCCGGTGTAGGCTGGCAGGACTTGAACGAGTTCTTGCGTGAAAGAGAGGACGGAAGACATCTTCTTTTTGGCCCTGATCCCGGTATGGGTGCCACTATCGCAGGCATGGTGAGCACTTCTGCTAGCGGGACCAACGCATATCGCTACGGAACCATGAAGGAAAACGTGGTGAACTTGACGGTGGTTTTGGCCGACGGGACCATCGTGAAAACGCGCCAGAGGCCCCGAAAGTCGAGCGCAGGTTACGACACCACGCGCTTATTCATAGGCTCCGAGGGCACCCTTGGCATCATTACCGAGGTGACGCTCAAGTTGCACGTTCGGCCCAAACAAGAGCTCGTGAGCATAGCCGCATTTCCCACTATTGGTGATGCCACAGCCACCGCACAGGCGATTATCTCCAAGTCTGGAATGCAGTTGAACGCCATTGAGATCTTGGACAAAACCACCGTTTCCTTCGTCAACAGCTCCTCCAATGGGCGCAAATTTTTGGAAAAACCTACGCTTTTCTTCAAGGTGGGCGGAACCACCGATGCGGCTATTGACGAGCAGGTGGCGCTTATCCAGAAAATCGCCGAGGAGAACAACCTCATCAAATTTGAGAGCTCCGGAAGCGAAGAGGAAAATGCGGTTCTCTGGGCTGCAAGAAGAAGCGGTTTGTGGTCCACCATTGAGTACGGAGCAAAGATTTTGGAGGACAAAGACGACGTGCAACTCTGGACTACGGATATCGCGGTTCCTATCTCACACATGACCACTGTCATCAGTGAGACCAACGACGATTTGAACAGCCTGGGCTTCAAGGACCGGTTTTCTGTGATGGGCCACATAGGCGACGGAAACTGCCATTTCTTGCTCTTGTACAACAGCAAGGACTACGCCAAGGCCCAGACGCTTGTGGATAGGCTCGTTTACCGGGCCCTTAAGTATGAGGGAACATCCACTGGCGAGCACGGAACTGGAATTGGAAAGAGAAGGTACTTGGACACAGAGTTGGGCGTTTCCACTGTGGACTTGATGCGGCAAATAAAGTTGGCTTTGGACCCCCGGCGCATTTTGAACCCCGACAAGGTCTTCAAGATCGATCCAGAGGACAATTTGGACGAGATGTTGGAGGCTGGTCACGTACAGGAGCCCACGAAGGCGTGCTGCCATTAGGAGGAAAGAGAAGAAAAAAGAAAGCGCAAAAGAAAAGTTCTATAGGAAGGTGTTTGGAGGAGAGTGAGGACTGGGAGAGAGTTAGAAGGACGCTGGTGAGCGTGAAAAGTTCGAAATATGCCACAGGCGAAGTGAGGATTGAGCCCTTTAGGGAGTGTAGGGGTAAAAGGGAGTAGGAGCGCTTTTCTGAAATGTTAAGAAGTCTCTTTTTCGAAGGGTGAACATAAGATAGACTGTAGAATTAACATGAGAGAAAGATTACTTGAGTGGAGAATTTGAGCAAAAACCAAATTTTCAGGGACACTTTTCTTCCCCAGGTTTCTAAATATACTGCGAAAAACGGGATAATTCCATCAAAATTTGAGAAACAGCACAAGCACCCCAATTTCGCAAGTAAGCCTACTAAACCCAGGTAATACTTCCAATGCAAAGTCCTATAGCCCAACCGAAAGCCTTAACTCGCCAGCAAGGAAGTTTCAATTGAGCCCAGTGTGAGTTCGCAAGGTAGCCTTCTACTATATGCAAGACATACCAGATTGGTCTGGGACAAGCGATTGACTAACTCATAGACGAATTCAGTGCATGCTGAAGTAAATGAATGAACATACAGAAGGGAAGGTACGCAGATATAAATCGAGGACCTGATTTGGGTATGGGAATCTCCGAAACATTTCAGGGCCTAAATCAGCCCAGTAGGCAGTTTAAGAATGCACCCTTGAATGAGCTTCACTTGTTCTGACCACGTACTCTGTATTGAAGACAAAAAGATTTCCATACAGCTAACAGCTCACATTATACGTTTTTTTTTTTTCAATAAATGTCCCCTTCCATAGATCATACTTCCCTAAGACATCCATTTGCACCTGCTTTTCTGGTGCACGGGTCTTTTCATCTCACTTGACAAAACACGCAGTATACCAAAAGCCCAGTACACCTCCAAAAGGGCACCAAAAAATGTCGCCCCCACTAAATAAAGAGTCTGTGGACGTGAAAGACCTCTCCGAAGTGACCATGCGCGAGCACACGTTCAAGAATCCGCACAGAAAGCACCAGCAGCGGCGTTTCAAGCCAGCTCGCCAGCTTATTAGTGACGAAGTGAAGTACATCCAAAACAACCCTAAAGTGAACTTTGACACACCCACGTACACCAGTGTCGTGGCACCACCGAGTTTACGTCCCCAGAAGCACTACTGCGACATCACGGGTCTCGAGGGGCGCTACAAAAGCCCTGCGAACGGGTTGCGGTACCACGATGTGGAGATCTACCAGGAGGTGATCAAGAATATGCCACCGGGCTTGGACCAGGAGTACTTGAGTTTGCGGGGGGCCAATGTGGTGTTGAAGTAGGGAAATAGACTAACGAACGATATAACGAAGAAGTGTAGGGTCGGAGTGAGACGAAGGAAGAGATCTGTAGGTCGGCGAGGAAGAGGAATTAGAAGAAACAGGGTATTTGCGGATTGAGAAAGGCGAGAGGGAAGTGTAATAACTTGAGAGCATGGGAGAAGCGAGAGAGCTAAAGAATAGTGCAATGGGGACTCGTTCAGGAACGTCAGAGAGACAACAAAAGAGCATCATAAGAATATGACAAAGGGTCACAAGAGAGAAATGAGACGAAAAAGGAACAGCATTGAGTCAGCAGGAGGGATTGATGGCGTCACGCAAACGCTGAGAGTAATACATGGCCTCTGTTTTTGACGTTTAGGATACTATCCACCAGGTTACGAGATACATCTCCAATTTCTGCAGTTTCTCCAATATGTGATCGTAGGGTTTCCTCAATTCTCCGGTCTCTTCATCCCCTTTCCACCTTCACCTCCACCTTTCTGCTTCTTTCACTTCCCATCAATTCTCTATACACACTAATTGTCTCCCTTATTCCACCTCTCGACGATGGCTCTTATCCCCCTATCGAAGCTTTGGCTCTGCAAGAGGCTCCCCTCTCCCTCAGTCTGCAAGCTGCTGAAGGGGTTACAAATAGCCTTCAAGTAGCACTTATGAAGCAGCAAAAAGAGGTCCTTGAGGGCCCGCAGTGCGCCAACCTCGAGCCCCACCACGATCTTGAGCCCGTTGTTGGTCTCGAATCCGTGGACCGACACGTCGTCCTGGATAAATAGAAGAAGTACACCACCGGTATCCTCGGCGGCCTGTTGCTGTTCCCTGAAGGATAACAGGGAGGGAGACGAAAACACGTCTAGGGCCATGTGTGAGAGAAAGTTATACTTCAAAAAGCGGTTAGCGCTGGCAGGGCCCTCGCTGGCGTTGTCAAAGGCCTGGATATAGAGAGGACGGTCGTCTCGCGAGATCAACAGCACGAACTGGATGTGCGGCATTGTAGAGGACGCCATATCGGGCCTTATTACTCCTGTTTTGGGCCGTTTCGAGGTAGCGGAGTGCTGCTGGGGATGGGCGCTTCCGAATTGGGACCCTTTACTTCTTTGTTGGGAATATTACCTGTTGCAGAGTGCTGCCGGTTGTTTTCTGTCCGGATTCGGCCGTTTCGGTGCTGTTTTGGGAATGCAAAGAAGTGTGGAGGAGGAATGCGATTTGAGATATCTCAATTCTGTTCTCTCACAGAACCGCCAATATCCCATCTTTTTCGCTCGTTGGAACGCCGTTTCGATGCTGGCCTCTCCGTCTGCACGCAAAGTAGACGACTTCCTTTCCTCTCTCTCTCAGTTGTCGCAGGACCGACTTCATGAGGACCAGCAGCGCCAAAGAGAGTACCAGCGCAATATAGATGAGCTTAGACTGCGTCTGGCGAGCCCCCAAAAGGCCTCTAATAACCCACCTTCGAGGCCTGTGAAACCTGAAACTATCAGGCTGTCCAAGGCCCAGTTTTTGTCAGATTTGGCTTCATTGGATGCACCTCCTCTCCCCCAAAGACGGGAAAACCTGCCTGCTCTTCCAAAAAGACCAGGAAACCTGCCTCCTCCCCCAGAATTGCCCCGAAGAAGACAAGATGGCGTTGTTAGCTACCAAGGGGACGATTGGGGCGTTATTGAACCCGAAATCTCATTAATGAAGCCTGTTGCTAGAGACCTGAATAGGTCTTTTGGTTACTCTAATAACACTACTAGAAACGCTGATTTCCGGGGAAAAATGTCTCTCAGAGACGATTTCTCAGACGTGGGAATGTCAGAGGGCTCTAATTTTGACTACAAGTCGGAAAAGAATGTGAAAAAGTACTCGTCTTTTGCAGACTTGGAGAGAAATATACGGGCAGGAAAAGAGCCTGAAACGGAGGTAAAAAATGTGAGAGACATGGAGTTTTCATTGGGTAATGGAAGGGCCTCTGGAAATCAAGAAAACTTGACAAGTGGGCTGAAGCTAAGAGATGATAAGTTTGAGACCAAGTTATCCTTGGAAAACGAACAGAAGTCCACTAAATACAAGCCTGACCTTCCCAAAAAGCCAAATTTCAACGATATAGCTTCTTCCTCAGAATTCTCAAGAGACCCACAAATCACCAACCCCATTCAGAAGCAATCTTCCTCGTCTTTTCTTCAAAAGCTGGACTCCTCCGCCGTTTCTACTGCCGAAGCAAAGGCTTTCAAACCCATGAAACCAGAAAAATCTAAGCACCTTTCACAGCAAACGAGCAGCAATTTACCCATGCCTTCGTATTTCAACGCCCTTTCAGCCATGCAGGCTGCTAAGGCACCGCCACTTTTGCAGTTGTCGTCTTTGAACCCACCAATTTCCACCCCCACAAAGACCATTCCTTCGAAAACAGCATCTCCGCCTCGGAAACCAGCAAAACCAACTCTGTGGCTAGATAGCGCTGTTGGGAAAGATAGTGGTCACTCAGAATATTCCGAAGAGCCAGCAAAAGTGCAGGTAACTCCCAGCGGAAACAGGCTGTGGCTAGACAGTGCTGTGGAGAGAGACAACTCCTCAAACACGTATATTGACCCCTCCAAAAGGACATTCTCTGTGAACAGAGGCCTTTCCAGCTCCCCTGAGAAAAATTCGTGGCTCAACAGTGCCGTGAGCAAGAAGACAGATTCGCATTTGCATGTTGACCAGGGGCCCAATTACGTGATTAATAAGTCTAAATCGACATCTCCGAGACTTCCAGAGGCGCCTAAAGAGGACAAAACAGACTACTTATCTCATCTAGCGAAGTTCAGGAAAGACGCGGACCGTGTTGCCCCTCCAAAGCCTAGCAAATTGAAAAAGGACGAGAAGGTGGAGGAACCCGAGTTCCTGGTGCAAAAAGACCGGATTCTCAAGGGCCGTATACCACCAGCAAAGCCATCCAAGCCTTCTTACTCGTACGAGAAGGACGATACCGAGTTATTGAAGTCACAATTAGGCAGATTATCACCCACAAAGGCTGCAAAAAACGCTAACTCACTTCTGCGATACGAGGATCGCGATAACGAGTTGTTGAAGAGCCAGTTGGACAAGTTTCTGAAGGCTGCCCCTCCTAAGCCTGTCAAAAGAATAGCAGCTTACGAGGAGAAAGACAGCGAGTTGTTGAAAACACAGTTGAAGAGGCTCGAAAAGGCAAAGGAAACCGCACGTCCCGCTGAGGCTACCGCGGAAGGGATTGCTGCATTGGGAAGACTAAAGCCGGCCAAAGCGGCACCGCAAAAACCCGCTGAAAAGCCCGAGGCGTTGCGCAGATTAGACGCTTTGAAGCCCAAAAAGACGGAGGTGCCTAAAAAAGCGCCCGCGAGCTTTCACGATCAACTAGCGTCGATTTTGCGTGTGAATACCGTTCCTGCTGTGGGGCAGACACAATTTAAGACGCCTGAAAGGGCCCAGACTGCGCCTGTCCCGAAAACGGATGCAAAATCGGAGAAATTGACCCATCCCAATAAGGCAAGATCCAAGGGCCCCAAACGGAGATTGCCGAAGAAGCACGCAGAGAAGACCGAGGAAAAGACACCGGGAATTGTTGACTACAAAAGGAAAGTGCCGCCGCCCAAGGCGCTCAAGCCGCCAAACATCCAGGGCCGTAGTTTCAGTGGGGAGGTGTTTATATAGAGAAGTGCTATGTACAGGAATACCGGAGTTCACATGCAGTATTTTGATGATTACTATCTGCCGGATTCCACTTATCTGCAGTCGCACCTCAATCTGAAATGCCAATCAACATCCAAACACCACTAAATTCCAAAAGCAAACTCGCCATGGAAAAGCTCCAGACCCGGTTGCAGGCAGTCCGTGTGCCGCACAATATGGAAGAGGTTTATGAGCAGCTAGAGGTGTTGAAGGAGCACTTTTTTTACGGGGTTGGGGAGGCCCAAAGTGTGGTTGAAAACCTTCCAGAGGCCGCCGAAAAGTACTTCAAAACGTTGCAAAATGCATCTATGGACGACTATGTGCGGGATTTCAGCGCTTTCAAGGTTTCAGCGTTGACCGTTTCGGCCACTGTGACTGCTGTGGTAGGATTATTGACCTTGGGCAGTCTTCTCTCAGGCAGCATGGAGAAGAAGACCAAGAAGCCGAAAAAGAAGAAGCAGTCGCGTGCCCAGAAGGTCAACCACGAGATCCAGGAGATCTTGGACTTTGTGGAGGAGACGTACGTGCCGCAGATTGACGAGTATTTGCAGAACTACACCGAGTTGAAGGAGGAGGACGTGGAGTACAAGTACAAGTACTTTGAGGAGATGTTGTTGAAGGAGTTGATGAAGCTTGACGGCATCGACGTAAGCGGAAATGATGTTTTGCGTGACAACCGCAAGAAGGTGATCAAATTCGTGCAGGACCACCAGAGGCGGTTGGACAAGTTCAAGAGGGAGGTACAGTTTTAGTAGTAATAACGATATAGCGAGAGGCGTAGGCAGTGTAGGCAAAGGAGAATGGAAATGCGAACAGTGTCATTATTGAACCATGGCAAGAAATGGGAGTTTAAGAAGTGGTTTCGTGGGCCAATTGAGAGTGTCATTCAAAAGATTCTCTAACGTTGACATTAAAGTTTATGGAAACCTGTTGGGTGGATGGCTGTAGTTCACCTCATGACAATACCCCAAAATGATTGGTGTCATTGTTTGTAGCTAAATGGAGACAGAGCAAGAAGTCACATGCACCTAAGAGGGTGGGTTTTATGAGTATTGCGTTCTCTTTGAAACACCCGTCGGTGAACGTTTGAAAAGAGAGCTCCTTTTCGTTGAAGTAACAGAACCTGCAAGTGTAAGGAAGAAAACTACTGATTTTGACTTTGAGCTGCACTATCTCAGCTACTTTGGAGGGGGCACATGATAAGTCTGCAGAAGTCTCCATGTGTACTTCTTAATATGCCAAAACGACACGTCTTGTAACCGGCCTACCTTTTGGAACCTATTGCCTTCGAAGGGAGCGACTCAAACCCAGCTTAATCTCACCAATGTCCGTGAATATAACACTTTCGCACCCATTTGTCCCCTAATCCAACAAGACTGTTTTCCAGTTGTCAAAATCCTCAGCGGGAATCGTGGCCCCTCCCTTCACACCAAATTCGGGAATTCCATCAGGTGCGTTTTCAAAGACCAGCAACTTCAAATCGAGCTGTTTTCCCAACCAAAGAGCATGATTGGTGTGGTCCTTCAATTGCTGGCCCGTCTGCGGGTGGATGAGAACAGAGAGACTTCCGTGGTGGAGCAGAAACCACGAAATGACTTTGCTGAAGACGTCCACCCGTGCAACGTCGACTTCCCAGAAGGGAAAGTAGTGAGGGCCGATGGCGGTATCATTGGGAAGCTTTTTCACGAGAATCGAGCCGTCTGCGGCGAAGTCGGGAAAGTCTTCGAGTAGCTTCTTTCGCAAGGACTCGGACTCGGCCTTGGTTTCGGCGTTGTAGTAGACGTGGAAGTCCCAGTACTTGATGGGGAAGGAGAAGCCGAGGTTCGGGTGGATTTGGGTAGTGGCTGAGGCCGGGTTTTCCTTGTTGAGGTGAGTGACGTAGTCCATTATAGGTAGAGAAGTTGACCAGAAGGAGGAGATGGGGTCAAATCAAGCCATAATTTGTGGGGCTGACTCCACAGTTTTCGCGAATGGGCCATCTGATAACACATGTGGATTTAACCTTGTTTGGCTGCGAAGAAAGCTCAGGTTAAAAGACATACCCAAGAGGGAAAAAGAGGAGCATTTGAATTGAAGAAGAATAAGAGTACAGAATGGAGAAGACAGAAAAGGAGGAATTGGCGGTGACCTCTTCCTCTTCAGTAGAAGGCGGGTGATATACGAGGGCCCATATACCGGACAACCAACTCTGGTCTGATGAAGGTTATTTTTGTCCGAGCTGCCAGTGTGAAGCAACCAGAACAGACACAGGTGGTACCACACCGGGGTATTTTCTGCGGCCGAAAGCATCAGGTCTGCGACACTATTGGGGCTGGTTTCCCGTTACAGACTAGTGGTAAACAGCGTGTGATAATAAACCCTATGCTGACATTTCTAGAAGGAAGGCTGGCTCAAATTGGACGTGGACCGCCTGATTTTACCCTATTTGTACTGAACTGACACAGGTGCAATGCAGGGAAGGAGATAGGGTTTGGCGAGGCTCAGAACCATCTGATAAGAGGGGTCTTGTTGCATTAGGGTCTGTGTCTGAAACCAAGACACTTTTTGGTTACGTTGCCATTCGGTGTCTCATTTGTATTAGGTTTCTGGTCACTCATACGATTCCGTGTGTCCGGTGCCCTATTATTTTTGTCTGGCTTTCTGCATCGTGGACTATGTCCAACTTGCAGGAGCAGTGTCGTATTATTTCCACAGCGACCGAAGAGGTATCTAATTACGCCAATACATTTCCCCGTATCGCCAAAAGAAGCTGCGCAAACCATGTGCTGGACGACGCATGTATCCCAGACAACCTATGCGAGGCGGCCAACAAATAAAGTTCTGCACCCCAGACATATTTCGGCGAAGATACAAGGGGAATGGGGCCGTCTGTGGCATAAACCAGCTGTCCCTGAATCTCTGCTGCTACAGGATCGTGGGAGATATGGTCCACAATTGTTCAAAACCCACCAGCACCTTATACGCGAGTGTCATGGTCCGTGTGCTGCGTTTCCCGTTTAGGCTCGTGTTGTGAAAATGGCCTCCTGCACCATGTCCTCGCATGCACTTTTAGCGGGCGATCGTCGTTAGCGATGCGAAAATACCGACTGTATGCAGAACTCGACGCTTCTGGCACAGTTGCCATTTGCAGCGCCGCGACGATCATGGCACGATCTTTCGGGTAACCCTTCAACAGGTGGAATCCTGCAGCCCTGGCAGTATTTATCATTGCCCGTTGTGGGGTGCTAGGCGATTGCCCCTTTTACCTTTGCCTGCACAGAGAACCCCATACTGGTAGACAGTGGCGCCAGCGGCCTCTACCAGCGTGGTACCACCGGGTTACCAGCGCACGTGGCGCTCATACGCGCGTGCGGTGTACCTTGAAACACGCCCCGTCCCTTTGTTTAAATCTGCTTCTAGACATAGGGCCAGGACCAGAGTGTGCGGGCACCGCGAAAATACGAGGCGCGTCATGCACAGTCACGTGCGCGAGCAGCCAGCCATCTCGCTTATCCCGATTGGGGGCCGAAACCAGCGCGCCAAGTCGGTGCAAACGCCAGCGCAGCCGCGTGGAAGCGCATCTCCAGGCACACATGCAGCTAGCCGGGCCCTACCCGAAGTCTATGACGCGCGCCATGGCTGGCGGTGCTATTTTTTGGGATGGTGTGAGTGCTGGCGACATATTTGCGCTGGCAACCGCTCCGCTATATATAACGCTGACAGGCCCCTGTGGTCTAGATTTACCTGTCTACGGCACTAGCTGCGCGCAGCATCGGCTTGTCTTGGTGGTCACCATTTGTTTTATCTTACCTTAGTCAATCTTTGCATCACACCACCCCTAGACATTCATGCGCCACACCATGGACTCGGCAGACACCCTCCGAAGCCCGAAGCGAGCCCGCTCTGTGCGGATGCCGCTGCCACCTCTTTCGCGGACGAGCCTGCAGAAGAGCATAGTGCGCCGCCGGCGCTGGAACCTTTCTGCGCTACTGCCGGACGCAAACTGCGCGCCAACGTACATGTCGGACCTGGAGTTCTCATTTTGCGTGGGGCTGTCCGATGCGCTGGACGAGGAGCTGTTGCCAGACTTGACGGACGACTCCGCGCAGTCGTCGCCGGTGACGCCGCAAGCCCCGCGCCACTTGTTCTTGGGCGACAGCGCCAGACGAAGCTTGTTGCCGTTGCTCCAGGAGAAGGCGAAGGAGCCCCACATTGTGCAGAGCGCGACGCAAGTAGCGCCGAGCTTTACGCAGTTAGCGCTTACCCCTACGCACACATCTCACACAGCTGCAGCCTCCCACCCCCTGATATTCGACATTCCCGAGCTCGTGCACACCATTCTCTCCTTCGCCGATGCGCAGAACACCGTGGTTCCGCAGGAACCCACCCCCATACGGCGCAGACCGCTCTCGTACCAGCATGCCCTCCTCATATACGGCGACGCAAAGTTGGCGCAGAGCGCCATGCGTGCCGCTCCGTGCGCGCCGCCAGCGTCCACCAGCGTGCTCCACGCGTGTCTTCAGGTGAACCGCCTCTTCAACCACATTGCACGCGACATTCTCGGAGAACGATTGCTCTTCTCCGACGAGCGGCGCCTCTTGCAGTTCACCAACGGCGCCAGCAGCCCCTCGCGCACCAAGGTCCTTGTTCTACACAAGCTTTTCCACACGCGCCAGACGGTGCTCGACAGAGTCGCGCAAATAGCGGACGTTCTGCGCATCGAATGGCTCGAACTCTACATGTGCCCCAAGCTAGTGCCGCCGGCGGCCATGCTTGGGCCGCACATCCGCAAACTTGTGATCACCGGCCTGCGCACCGTGGACGACGCGCTACTAGCGCAGGTGGCGCAGAAGTGCCCCCGTCTCGAGGTGCTTGACGTGCGCGCATGCGAGCACATACTGGACGCAGGGTTGCACGCAGTTGCCATCGCATGCGCGCAGCTCCACACCATTAACTTGGGCCGCAAAAACCGCGGCCACTTGATCACCGACGCAAGCGTGTGCGAAATCGTGCGCAACAACCCCAATTTGACCACTGTGGGGCTCGCAGGCTGCCACGTAACAGATAGACTGGTGTGGCAGTTGGCGGCCTCCTGCAACGCCACGCTAGCGCGCTTGCTGTTGAACAACTGCCCCTACATAACAGACGCGCTGGCGCCGGCTGCATTGGCCAACGGCTGCTTCCCGAATCTCCTGGTATTGGAGCTCCGGTTTGCGCCGCAGATAACGTGCTGGAGGCCGGTTATCGAGTTCCGGCGGCGCCAGGAGCTGCGCGGAATCTCCGTGCTCGTGGAGGTGTGCGAGCCGCATATGCGCCGCATGCGCGACCAGGAGTTGGCGATGGACAGAGAAATCTCCCAGCGCATCTTCGACGATATAGGATTGTGGGTTAATTCGTGTGACGACGACAGGGCGTGGCAGGAGCTCGCCCGCCCCCGCATCTCAGCATAATAGCATACCGCATAGAGAGACCAGTGTAGGCCCACACTTAGCGCGCATTTAGCGCATCGGTAACGCACAAACCTGTCAGTGTGCGCGCGCGCCAGACCCCTGCTTATGTGCAGCACCACGGCGTTGTCAACACCACACTCGTCACCCGGGGCTTACATAAGCACAACCACAGCGTCTTCTTGTTGGTTGCCGGGCGGCGGCTTTCTGGGCACTACGTCGCAACGCGCACCCTCCCAAAGCGGACGACATTCCCAACGCGCCCCACAAAATCGTTGTGCAGGCCGTGAGTTCCGGAAGCAGATCCTGTCACGCGGCATGGCCTAGCCCCACTTCCGACCGCGCGCCCACTTCCGGCCGCCCAAATCCGGTCGCTTTCTCGTCTCCACCTGGTCTTTTGAAGGCCACCACACAATATATAAGGCAGCGTGCCCCGTTCTTCTAGACACATCAGAAAGGGAACTACCGATATCCTCCAAAAGGGTTTCTGACACCATGCAAGACCTGCCTCCAACCAGGCCTTCTTCGCTATCAAAACAGCCCTCTCTCGCACACGTAAACCTCAACCACATCCAGCGTTTGCGACACCAGCCCTCCAAATTAGATCTTATAGATGACACTACACTTACGTCATTGCCGCTTCCGCCTCCGCCCGCAAAAACGAAGCAGAGGGCGCTGAGTTTGGATACAACCAGTCTTCGTTCCGAGAGCCCCCCAGTGGGGGGCGCTTTGGCCGAAGACCCACACATCTCCGAGGTTGACGACACCTTCGAGGAGAGCGAAGACCCTATCGTATTAGTGGAGGACTATATGAATAAGGACATCAGTCTGGGCCCACAGAAAAACCCACCTGACCCGCCTTTCCTCCATCACATGGACCGAAAACAGCTGCTTGCAAACTTCAAACTGCGTCTTCAGAATAAGAACTTCAATTTTGGCGACGGGCCCAGCTCGGGATTCTCGCTATCCGCACCCGCAGTGCCGACCATCTCCAACAAAAGGGCCATTTCCGAGGAGTTTGTGCCACAAAGGCCCCTCCCCGGAAGCCTGTCGACGGTGGAGAACTGGGAGGCCATTTTCGGGCGGATTCCGGGGTCTGATCAGCTCAAGCACTGTGACCTCTGTGAAAAGCCGTTGTACGAAATCAGCTCTCTTATTAATGACACTAACGAGAACCACGATCCCCGTCAGCTCCAGACATCCAAAAACCGTCACTCGCTCAACCACATATACACTGAGTTCATCTGCTGGGACTGTATCGAAGCTTACGAGGACTTCTTCAACGAGCTCTACGAAAACGAGCTCGAAACGAACCAGCAACAAACGACTTCGGACTCCAGTGTCTCCACGGAAAAGCTCGTGGGCATTTTCCAGTCCATAAAAGACAAGTACGATGCCCCAGGGCAACCCCCCAAGAAAATCTCAAAAAAGACGTCGTTTTCCGACCATTTGATGGACAAATTGCACTATCTCAATAACATGTCGACGTCGTTTTCGTTCAATCTGGCGTCGCTGAGGGCACCAACACCGCACAAAGTGGATAGTCAGTGGGTGCGGAACCTCCAGCAAAAACTCCGATGGAGATGGCGTTTTCAGGGATTGATCCCGCTGCCCTTTTCGGAGCAAAATAGAAAGGTAGCCTAGCTAATGCATCCGAGAAGGAAGCGTAGGAAAATGGAAATGGTGGGTTGGGAAAAATGGGGTAGGAGTGTATGTGTGGAGGTTGAAATGGGTTTTAAAAGAGACTGGTTTATGGCGAGGGAACGCGAATTGAGACAAGGAGCTGTGAAATATCTGGAGATTAGGGACCTTGAGAGGGGGTTTAAAATGTGATTGGCGAGATTGGGTGGTTTTCGGGTAAAAGGCTGAAAGAATGCAGGGTTAAGGGAATTAGAGGAGTTAAAGAGGGGGAGGTTTTTGGGATTTTGCGAATTGGTCGAATTAAAGGATTTGGAGTTCAAGAAACCGATGAAGTTTGAAGCATTAGCTTGATCGAAGACTTTCGGGCCATTATGTGAATCAAGGACTCCAAGGATTGGTGCTTGTGGGATTTGCAGGTTCGATTTGCGGTTTTCGCAGCCTCTGAACCATACTCGTGAAAAAGCCTATAATTACTGCAAAACAGCCCACACATTGTGAAAGGTGC
This sequence comes from Wilhelminamyces tanticharoeniae, assembly GCA_030558325.1. Taxonomy (NCBI): domain Eukaryota; kingdom Fungi; phylum Ascomycota; class Pichiomycetes; order Serinales; family Metschnikowiaceae; genus Wilhelminamyces; species Wilhelminamyces tanticharoeniae. Next base: position 31,635 of record JAJMSI010000020.1, on the reverse strand, counting down.
TCTATAATTCACTAAAATGATGGATCCAGAACAGTGGTAAGTGCTCTAAAGTGCCTCAACTGCCCCCAATAGATAAGGGGGCTGAAAAAGGGCGTAAGGAATTAATGGTGCAATAACAGCACAGGGGGACAGGTTAATTTTGCCTCATTGCAGAAAAAGCTTGTTTGAGTGCCACCAAAACAGTCTAAAGTGCTTAATAGCACTAGACAAGGACATTTAGACCCTTGCAGGCGAGTTCCACACGAGCCTGAAAATCACACCTCAAAGCTCCCAGCTTGGCTATTCGAAAACTGCAAACTACAGGCCAGAGTTTCAACCTCGCACCTTTCGACCAAACCATGCACATAAACCGTTGCACTCTCTGCATTTTTCCTCTAACCTGTCTATTTCACCATTTCCCACCCCTAGAAGTAATTCATCACGTTCTCCATCTCGATCAAGTCCTTCCACACGTCTTGCTGGTTGTTGCTGACCTTCAGGGTCAAGTTCCTCCTGCGGTCGTCGTTCAAACGTGCAAAGCCCCTCACGAGATCGTGGTCGAGGATGGGCTTCGCGTTGGTGTCGCTGAACAGTGACGACAAGCCACCAAAGCGGTTCAACCGCGGGTTCAACCCGCAGTAGTGGTACTCCTTGTCGATCAACTGCTGCTGCAAAATGTACATGCGGCGGTAGGTGGCCTCGCTGAGCGGAAACACAGCGAAAAACGCCCCGTCTATGGTCAGCCCCACCGTCTGGAACGTCTGGTTGCCGTAGTCGAAGTCGCCGCCCTCGAATTTGGGCAGCTTCTCCATGCACGTGATGGCCAGGTTGACATTGAACGCTGCCTTGTGAAGCAAAATCTGCCCGTTGGACGACGCAGGGTCCTCGGGGTTGTATTGCACCAAATGCAAGACGTGGTGCAGGTCGGCCACGAGGAGGAAGATCTCCTCGTCTTTGACAATGAAGTCCGCACAGCTGACGTCCAAAGGCTGCAAGCTCTTTCCCAACGTGATCATCCTGAACGGCTCCGCGTCGAAACCCACGAGCCACACGCTCTTCAACGAGTCACCGAGCACCAACAAGTTGCCAAAGTTCTTCGCCTCGGTCACGTACACCGAGGTGTCCAAGAAGGCCACCGGAATGACCCCGTTGTCCTGGATGTCTCTGGCGATCACCTTCTGGCCCTGCGACACGAGAAAACGGCCGCTGATCTCCGTGATGGCCGTGACCGCGCCCCGGGTGTCCTCCTTGTGGAACTGCTTGAACTTGTGGTTGGTCTCGGGCCGCCCCGGCTCGGGTATGATGTCGATGATTTCGATCACGCGGAACGACCCGTTGGCAGCAAGGTCCTCCATGCGGTACTTGCCGGTGCCCACCACGACGTACTCCTTCTTGTTCTTGAAGCTCTTGGTGGAGGAGCCCACGTCGAGCACCATCAGCTTGACGGTCATGCCCACCTCGTCGTCCGCCAACTCGATGGTGTCGATGACGGACCAGTTGAACGGCGAAACGAGCTTGATGGAGCCCTTGTACGAGATGGCGCCGGGGCCCTCCTTGTCGATGCCCACGATGGGCGCGCCCACCTCGTCGATGGCGTTGTAGCGGATCTCCTGGAGCGTGGACAAAACGAACGTGTTGGAGCCCTCGTGGTAGCTGACGGACTTGACGGTTTCGCCTATGGGTATGTGCTTCACCGGCCACTTGTTGTCGTAGTTGAAGTCTCGGGGAAGCTCGGCCACGCGCGCGTTCTTCTTGGTGTCGAGATATATCAACCCGTTCTGCAACACCCCGTCCGAGTACAGCGCAAACGACACCGCTGGAAGCTTGGTGAACTTGAACACCCGCGGAACAGAGTGACTGGTCTTGATGATGGCATAGGGCACGATGCCCGTCACCAAAATGCACGTGAGCCCGCTGAGGTTCGGGAAGTACGCCAACCGCCTTTCTATGGTCGTTCCGTAGGGGTACGCGTTGTCGGGGGCCCCGGTGATGGGCACGTTGCGCACCTTCGCAAACTGGAAGTTCTCCTCGTCAAAGTACATCTTGTAGAGCAAGATCTCGCCGCCCACGGTCAATATGGTCAAGTACTCGTCCTTGGAGTGCTGGTCGCCCAACTCGTTGAAAACCACCTGTTTGATGAAGGGGTCCGGGAGCGAGTCGCGGGGCTCGAAAAACCCCAACGAGAGCTGGTCCGTGAACTTGTCGATGTCGTTGAGCTGGTAGCACCGCTCGTTGTGGAACCTGTTGAAGGCCACCACGCGGTTGTCGCCGAGAACCAAGACGAAGATCTTCAGCTTGGGCCCGACATCGTCGTTTTTGGCGCTGGCCACACCCCCCCGCTTGCGCTTGGTGCCCCTGTTGATGAGCAAGTTGACGTCCCTCAGAACGGCGTTGAGCAAGCGCGAGTTGGCGATGTAGCCCGTGGTGATGATGGTGTCCGCCAAGAGCTTGGGAATGCTGATTTTGGTGAAGCTCTCGTTGTAGGTGTTGATCTGGTAGATGTGCACCTCGCCGCTGGAGAGAAACACCATCAAGAACTCGTCGTTGAACGTGCTGTAGATGATGTCGCTGAGCTCCTCGTCCACGGAAACCACCTTCTTGAACGCGCTGTTGAACAAGGTGATGTGTTTCGGCGTGATTCGGAGGATGAACTTGCCATCGTTGAGCTCGTGCATGGCGATGGTGGTCTGCGAGTTGTCGAAGTGCTTGGTCTTCAAACGCGCAAACGACTTGTTGATCTGGAAGATCTCCGACTTGGCGTTGGTTTCGTCCGAGGTGATCAAGTACTTGTTGTTGACGGTCCACATGCGGTTGATCTGCGAGAAGCTCAACGACAGCTTGATCACGGGGTTGATGCTGGGCGTGAAGATGTTGAGGTGGCCCTGTTTTCCCGAGCCACCGTTGCTCACTAGCGCAACCTCCTGGGTGTTCGGGTTGATCAAGTTGGCCTTGTACCGGTCCACCGTGTAGTGGCCCAAGGCGAACTTGGAAACGGGCCCGTTGTTGAGGAGCTCGTCGTGCTGAACAAACTCAATGGCGCCCTTTTTGAGCACCTGCTTCTCGCGCACCTCGTCCTCGTTGTAGAGGTCGTCCTCATCGTCGTCTTCGGTCTTCTGCAATGCCGTTTCCTGGCCCTTGGGAGCCTCGTCCTGAACGTCCTTGTAACGTAACTCCACCAAGGGCGCATTTCCGTTGCCGTTGCTGATGAAGAGCAAGTTGTGGTCAAGCGTGGCCATCTGGCCGGGGTAGGTGAGCTGCACCCCGTGCGACTCGTCCACCTTGTCGACTGAGACCCTTTTGATGGTCTTTCCGTCCACCTCGAAGTTGATGTAGTAGAAGTCGCCCTTCTCAAGCACCAAGAGCACGCGGTTGTCGTTGGGAATGGGCACCACAGCGCAGTTCTCGAGCATGAGCCCCAACGCCGTCTGGTCAAGATAGTTTTTGGTCGAGGTGGTGATGGCGGCAGTGTACTTATTGAGACTCACTCTTCTGGTGATGCCGCCGTTATCGACGTGGATGATCTCGTTGCACCCGAGCAACAAGCTTCCGTTCAAGGGGGGTGGAAGGGGGATGAGCCGGTCGATGTCATAGGGCAAATTGTCGATTTTCAACACCGTGGTGGCGTTCTGCGACTCCAAGTCCAACGTGAGCACGGTGAAAGTCACGTTGTCTTTGACCTGCGGCAATTTTCCGGCCCACGTCTGCTGCTTCAGGTGGATTATAGCCAACGTGGGCTCGCGGTAGTTGTGGAGGAATTGCATGTCGATGATGGTGCCTATATCAGCGTCCAAGTTGGCGGCCTCCACGATGAAACTGGAGTCGAAAAGCTGGCCCTGGGCAGCAGTTTTCTGTGCCTCATTCGCGTCGTCGTCATCGTCGTCTTCGTCGTTGTCGTTTCCAGTGACGAAGGGAAGAAATATCATCAAGTTGTCGAAACGCAAACAGGTGCACGCGTAGTTATTGGGCTCCAAAATCAACGACGACAGAGTCACTTTTTCGTGCACGAGGTTCTGCACAGCGTGTTCGTAGTAGTGTAGCGACACCGTGGAAATGGAGTGCAGCGCATGGTCCCACTTTATGAGCGAGAACTTGGCGAATTTGGTGGATACAAGAAGGTAGTCTAGCGATGGGCTCTCCACAGTTCGGATGGGCTTGAGATCGGTGATGAGCCCGTTGAGCCGGTACTGTTCCACGAGCTTGAGCTTATACGTGGCGGGGGAGGGCTGCACGACCTCGAAAACCTGCAAAATAGACGCCTTTCCCACCACTAGATGGCGGGTGGTGGGCAGTATAAAATGGCATCCCACACACTGCGAAACGCGCGTGGGCTCGATGAGCTCGGAGTAGGCGTCCATGTAGCACGGGTGCAGGGCGCAGAGACGCTTTCAGGCCGTTCTGAGCAAAATTGGCCGGAATACAACTGCGTTGGGTGCCGCTGGTTTGTAGCAGGAGTTTTTCACCTACAAACCCGCCTGCATACAGCCCTGGGGTTAGGAGGGGTGCGCTTAGTGGGGGTGGCCAGCCTACGGTAATAGAGGGCCCCAGATTGCCGTTTTGGGCTGTGGACGGTAGCGGAGACGGCTGCAAACGGCCCAAATAGGCCGCCAGGTTGGCGGCAGGCCCCACCAACGCCTAATTTTTGTGTTGGGCTGCGAAAAGGGGCCCGCACCCGAGCCCCTCGTCGTTGGAGCCGTTTCCGAAAACGAGAAGCGACAGGGGTTTTGTATATACGGACAGAGATGCAAATTTTGCCATGTTGGCGCCGCGTGTGGAAAAGCCGTGGGCGTGTTGACGGAGGTGTTCTGAGCAACTTTTGTATGGGGAGTGTCTACGCCAGACGTCTGTGGCGCGAGATCGGGGGGCTTCCTGAGAGGCTGTTCTCAGCAGGGCACACCCCAGAAGATAGAAAGACAGTGCAACGTTGAACAGAGGGCCCCCTTTCCCCGCGAAGGCTGGGGATTCCCCTGCTTTTATACCCGCCCAGAGGGGCACCGGGCCGGTTTCAGTGAAATTCGGCTCCTCCGCAGACAATGTATGTGGGACACGTGACGCGGGAGGCAACCGGAGATTACCGCATATACGGCCCCGCCGGGGCCTGGAATCGCTGGGGACGCCATAGGGGCTAGGTGGCGTGTGTTGAAGAACCACAGGTTGTTTTGCGGGGTACGGAAGGGGTTTTTTGGGGGCCGTATTTGGGCAGGGTTCGAATTTGACTGATAACGGCTGGAACAAGGCGTAGTTTGCACTTGTAGAGACCGAGGCCGGTGCCAATAGATGGGCTGCGAAGCAGAGAAGTGGGGGTTGTGGGGGGAGTTTGAAGAAGGTGAAGAAGGTGAAGAGGGTGAAGGGGAAGGTGAAGGAGTAGGATTTTGTAGAAGGTTTTGAAGAAGAAGTTTTCAGAAGGAGTTTCACAAGAAGTTTCACAAGAAGTTTCAGAAGAAGTAAAGAAGTTTCACAAGAAGTTCAGAAGAAGTTCAGAAGGAGTTTTCACAAGAAGTTTCAGAAGGGGTTTCCTGAAGAAGTTTTCAGAAGTTTCAAAAGGAGCTCCCGAAAAGAATTTCCAGAAGAGGTTTCCTGAAGAATTTCCAGAAGGGGTTTCCCGAAGAATTTCCAGAAGGGGTTTCCTGAAGAATTTCCAGAAGGAGCATAGGGGTGCTATAGTGTTCCAGAACGCGGGGTATTCTACAGTTACACCTGTTCCGTTGCAAAGCTCCGCAGGCCTGCGTAGCAGTTGTTCTTGTGGAGACCCGAGAGTGAGGTCAAAGGGCAATAAGCGGACCATCGTGCTGTTCCCAAAGATGTTCCCGAAATAAGCTGACAAGGGTTTGGGAGGGGTTGAGGCCTGTGTGAACGTGTGATCCTGACAAAGAACGAAGTACAGCGGGTGCCAGAATCTGGGAAGGGGCGTGAGATAAAAAGTAGAATGACGAATGGTGCAGAAGATAGGTGATGGCGTCCAGCAGGGTAGCACTGGCCATATGCTATTTAGGACTGGCGAGTAGCAACCAAGGTCAGGCGATAGTAGGCCTTTGATAGGTAGAGATTGACTATAGTACCCGAACGAAAAGTGCAGGGAAGTTCCTCGATGGGTCTCGCTTCTCCTTATTAGCACTGTCAAGAGAAGCACATAATGCAACAATAGGCGTTGCATGCGTCTCTCGTTCATGCTTCCAAGTGAGAAGATAGTCCCCAAGAGAGGCATAAAAAGTCTTCCCCGGACGCCCACAAGATCTTGCAACAGGTTATCGTAGCATCTCCCATATCTCCAATATAGGCCGCAAGTAGACACAGAATGCTGTAGTGAGAGGTGTGGCAGATAGCCATATCTATTATTTCGAAGTGTAAAAGGGACCGTGCCTCAAATGCGACATTGCAAAAAGGTGTGCTGATGAGCCAGGAAGTGCTACAGAATACCTCCCACATCCTAGATAGAGACGGAGTGGAAATTTTGCAACTTGCCTTATATGGGCCAGTTTGCAGTTATGCAAAATGCCCTTTCTATGCTGCTAATCTTGGAGTGGTTTTCTCGACAGTGCAATTCTCATGGACCCTACCTATAATCTCCCTGAAATCTTCTCCCTGAAATCTTCTTCCTATAATCCTTTCTATAATTTTCCACATAGAGTCCTCTCTCTATGCCCCGCCTATACTCCGCGTCCCTCTTCCTTTCTTTCCCCTTCCCTCTCTCATTCCCTCTCATTCCTCTCCCATTCTTTCTCCCACCTTCTAGTCTTCCCCTTTCTTCCTTCTCCCAACCCCTACACTTTTCCAGGTATAATACATTGCTATCTATGCGGCGACTCGCTACCGCACCTATGCCAAAGAGAACCACTCCTACGCTAAGAAGAACCAAACGGTGGCCAACAATCCCACCACTCCGGTCGCGGGTCCAGCGTAGCCGGCACCGCCCTCGTACGACGAAACCTGGCCCACGGTGCTAGCAGCCGTGGAGGTGGAGCCGGTGCTGGTGACACCCTCGGTCACAATGTTGTTGGTGATAACGTTGATGGTGGGGAGAAGCGTGGGCGCAGTGTACGGCTTCTTGGTGGTGGTGACGATGGTCTCAGGGGCCTCTGTGTGCTTAGAGGACGCGGCAGAGGACGTCTCGGAGCTCAAGGGGCAGTAGGTGGTGTACTCGGTGGCCACGTTGTCAATGGTGTAGGTGACGGTCGTGAGGCCGGTGGTGTGCGTCTCAATAGAACACTTGTGGTCCGAGCAGGAGGTCACAGTGAGGAGCGTGCTCTGTATGTCGGTGACCGTGGCAGTGGAGGGCGCCTCAGAGGCGTCGGCGGAAGAAGGGTCCTGTGTGATAGTAGAAGGGTCCGCTTCAGACGAAGGGTCTTGTGTGACAGCAGAAGGGTCCTGTGCAGCAGTGGAGACAGGGTCCTCGGCCAACAGGGACACGGGGTCAGTAGGCAACACCGTCACCTCGGTGGTCAAGATATCGTTGATGGTGGTGGTTGCGGTGGTCTGTGTTCCCGAGTCGGTGGTCACATAGCACCCGTCAGGGCCACAAACGGTGTGCACGTTGTTGACCACGCTGGCGTCCGAAACCACGTCCGTGGCAAAAATCGTGGAGGCGCTCCTAATGTCACTATTGGTGGTGGTGGTGGCAGCCTCAGTAGTGGCACTATTGATGCTGGTGCCCTCGGTGGTCGCAGCAACCGCTCTCGCGGCCGTCTTGGTGACGTTCTGGTACCCGAAGGAGGACGGCGCTATAGCCACCGACAGCCCTATAGAGCTGGAAGCACTACAGTAGCCGCTTGGGCAGACGGAGGAGACCGTGGTCAATGTGAGGGTACTGAAGGAGGAGGAGGAGGAGGAGTCGGCCATGGCCGCTGCTATGAGCACGAAAATGGTTGGTATGAAGCTGTTAACCATGTTTCTGTTTGAGATTTGGATGGCGTCGGAAAAGCGGGCAACGCCACTTTATATATTGCCCGGGGCGAAACATGGCCACTTTGGGCACGATCCGACGCGTCCAGCCGTCACGTTATGCGCCTGCTGCGGCTGGCTGCAAACCAGCATTCGCACCTATTTGGGGTGGTGCTGGTTGCAAAAGGCCGTTTTCGGTAGACGCGCGGCTGGCTGCAACCGCCCAAAAAGGAAGGTATCGTTCTATGCAGGCACATCCCTCCCGATCCGGCGTTAGCCAGGCTGATTTCAGCACTAGAGTTGGTCGTCAAGCCCGTTTACGGCGCTAACAAAGGCTGGCGGGCTGATGTGCGTTTCTGTACGTCTCGACTAGCGCGCGATGGCGTTGGCGAGCAGCTGTAGTGTCCGGATTTGGCAATTTCACCGTTGGTCTGTCGCCACATGAGCGCTGGCTTGGTCGTAAGATGCTGCATGGATCGGTATTTTCTTTGTCCAAGCCGTAAGCGGCAGCAGCTCCCGCCACCTTTGAAAAGTATTTTCTCCGCTAGCGTCTGCTGCTGCAAGTATGATCTATGTTCGTGACTAAAGCGGTAAAGTGAGCCACTATCGCCTGAAGGGCAGGCGGGCCAAGGCAAATGAAAGTCAGTTTGTGGCTTGATGACATTCCCCTTTCGGCACCCTTCTCGCAGGCGTTTTTGCAGCTTGCGCCTTTCGCCTTGGCTTGACAGGTCGTTTTGAATTCGCACACGACTGGAAAATTATCTATTTGATCTCTTCTTACAAGCATGCTTAAGACGTCCATTTTTCTTCTATACTTGGCGGGGCTGGTCTTGTCAGTGGCCGGAAACCGTATCACGCCCCAGCATGTCTTGGAATTCGGCGACACAAACATCGAAGCGGCGCTTTCGGCTGCAAAGTTCTCGCTCATCTACTTCTACATGGATAATTGCAGATACTGCGGGGCGTTTGAGCCAACCTTCGATTATCTAAGCGTGCTCTACAACACTGACGACACCTCGAAGGCCAATTTCCAGGTGCTCAAAACAAATGGGAAGAAGCACGAGCGTCTTGGCCGTCTTTTCGGTATCCGACTGTTTCCTACACTCAAGCTCTTGAACTTCGACACAAAGCAGATCATCACATACGACCAGAAACTGCGCGACTTGCAATCTGTGATTGAGTTTGTGGAAAAACATGTTCCTGGTGCCCTGCCGGACTATGAACGTTTCCAGTCTCTTGTTCACTACTATAAGGAGGGAGACGAAATAGGGCCTGAATCGGTGCTCGTATTTGTAGCAGCCCATTTACACGAGTGGACCCAGTACAAGTTTCCGGGCCATTTCATCCAGCAAATCAGCCGCGAAATACCGCCTTCCGGGCCGAAGTTGGTGCTTGTGGATGTGGACAAATTGGCATCTTATGGGCTTCTTTCTCGCTTCTTAGTGAGTAACTTCCCCAGTCTCGTTTACGTGGGAGAAGGAGTCAAAACATACAAAACGCTTCCCCAGCACTACTCCGTCAGCGACCAGCTCGACGAACGCGACATTCGGCAATTCTTGGGCCATCTTCAGTCGCACGAATACGGGCCCAGATACGAGAGCGAGAGCGCATTGCGAAAGGCGGTGCAAAACAGCGAAATAAGCGAAAAAGCCCACCAACACTCGCCTGCCCGCGGCTTTGTGCGCCTGCAAAACGCCCACATAACCACAGCCAGCCTCGACGAGGAGTTCGCCAGAATCGTGGACCACATAGAACTATAGATGGTCACGTGATATGCCACCGTCCATGTGCAGGACACCCACTTTCTTGCTTGACAGCGTGTTTTTCGGGCTTATACTGTATCCTATTGCGTAGGCACTGAAATGAACATCTTCCGTATTGCCGGCGACCTCTCGCACCTTGCGAGCATTTTCATCTTGCTCTTCTCAATTGAGCAGAACCAGTCCATCAACGGGTTGTCGTTGAAATCGCAGTGCCTCTATGTGTTGGTGTACCTCACCAGATACTTGGACTTGTTCTACAAGTACATCAACCTCTACAACTTCTTGATGAAGGTCTTCTTCATCGGGGCTTCGATCTACACAGTCTATCTCATGACGAACAGGTACCATAAGACCATAAAGGAGGACCTCGACACGTTTCCGGTGCGTTACTTGACTGGAGGAGCGTTTGTGATGTCGTTGATTTTCACATACAAGTACCTGTTTGCGGAGGTTACGTGGTCGTTCTCGTTGTGGTTGGAGGCGATGGCCATTTTGCCGCAGTTGTTTATTTTGCAGAGAACAGGCGAGGCCCAGAACATCACCGTGCACTACATTTTTGCGTTGGGGTTGTACAGGGCGTTGTACATCCCCAACTGGATCTACCGCTACGTCGCAGAGAAACGGTGGGACTACATTTCCGTGCTCGCGGGCGTGGTGCAGACCGTTGTTTATTCGGACTTCTTCTACATCTACTACACCAAGGTGATGCACGGGAAGAAGTTCACGTTGCCGGTGTAGATGTATAGTACAGTGAGCTGCATGCCTGATGGGGTGTAGAAGAATAAAGTAATTGAGAGAATGGGGCCATTGTGTACGGAGTACTTGCAGTGTATTCGGGCGATCTGGGCAGTTTTCGGTTCGCTGCCAGTGAGGCCACTGACTCTTGAGTCTGTTGAAAGGGTCCATTGGAGGTGAGAGGGGGACTTACACCATCAGAAACGCAACATGGAACTAATCGAGACCACCAAGACGTGCTTTCTATGCCTCCCTCCTCCCATATTCCAAGGCCACGTAAAAGCCTGCAAATCTTCTTTTACCTACACCCGCCAATGCTCGTATCTATTCGTATACACCTCAGTCTCTCTTCAAAGGGTAGTACTCTGTTCTCACACCGTCCTTGGTCACAATCAAGATCTCCAAGCCGTCACCCACCTGGATGTGTCTCTCGGTGGCCGACGAGAACGCGTCCTTGACCAAGTCCAACACCTCGTCCAACTTCAAGTAGCGCAACTCGCGTTTCTGCGTGCCGTTGGTGCCCGGTTCGTACTGGTTCTTGAAGTTGACCTGGTTGTCCAAGAAGGGCATGATCAAGCTGGCGGCAGCACCTCCAGCGCGGCACTGCTCACGCTCGTAGGACCCCACGGGGTCGTACGAGTAAACGGCGCCCTTGCCCTCGTCGTCCAAGCCCGCAATCAACGTGCTGACGTAGTACGGAAAGAACCGCTTCCCGTACAACAAGTGCTGTATGTATCTGGCTGCGCTCTTGATGGAGAGACGCTTGTTGTTGTGGTCAAACTTGTACCATTTCAACTGGTTTCTGAAGCGGTCTATCAACGCAGCACCGTCTGCCGCAAAGCCATTGGCGGTCATCACGATGTCGTCGCCCACATTGAAGATTTTGGGCTCGTAGCGCGAATTGATCGAGTAGCCGTTCACCTGTCTGGTGTCGCCTGCAAGAACAGCGAAATCCTCGCCAGCAATGCCCAAAACAGTGCCTCCGTTATCGGAGTAGGGGTTGAATCTGTGCTCAATGGGGACCGAGTGGACCTCGGCCGAGTACTCCGAGGCAACAGTGGCGTTCATGGTGGCAAATGGAGGTGAGAGGAGTGAGAATGAGGTTTACTATCGCCACTGTATGGATGGTCGGTACACGACCCGGTTATGTATGGGTGAGGAGGAGATGCTGTGGTTAGAGGAAGAGAAGGTGTTGTGGCGGGCTAGGCTGCTTGGAAGCTGTTGGCTATACTGTGGAATCAGCTTATTTAGTTGGGCTTCTGGCGGGTTTGCCGGTGTCCTATTGGACTGCCTTTGGCTCCAAATAGACGGTTTTTGGCCCCAAATCCACCTCTTTGGCCCCAAAAGCCTCCTTCATTCCTACACATGCCGGTGCTTCTATCGTACAGTGCACTATATACAAGTATACACGAGGCCCAGTCGTACTCAAGTTGTCGACGACTGCTGGATTCTGGAAATGTACGACTTGGAGATGACGTTCCACGATCTCATGTATTTCTCCAAGCACTGGTTGACGCAGCCGTCCTCCTGCAGAGAGATGGAGGACAGGGGCTGCTGAATGCACTTCTCGAAGCAGTTTTCGGTGATCTTGTTGACCAACTCGGTGGCATTAGCGACTGCTAATTCCTGTGCTATTTGGTCCTGGATTTCCTGTTTGACCTGTTGCGACTGCACAGCATTAGGCCGGGGACCGGTTCCAGTAGAGGAGGAGCCAAAAAGAGCCATTTTGCCTGTGTGGTGGTAGTGTTCGGAGACGCTCTTTAGAAGTGGTGATCTGAGAGTGTGAAAAAATCCCCAGTTACCCGCATGTCCTGCAGGTGGAGATAGGTATGGGGAAGGGAAGGGTATTCAGATGGGCCCGGTTGTGAAGATGTGGCCGTGAAAAAAGACATGTAGAGTGCTGTAGCATGCCCAAAGTGTCTGCGTAAGTTTGTGCTCCTTATCTCTCCTGTGGCAAGAGTTAGACGGACCTATGTGTTTAATGGGCCTGCCGAGGTACCTCCACCAGCTGGGCCCAGACCGGGCCTAGAAGCGAGGGACACCGTCTTTCAGGACTAGGGATGCCAGTAGTATGCTCGTTTTTCGTTTTTGAGGCTTCTCTTCTGCTCCAGCGTCACTTTTCACAACTGTAAGATAACCGTTCACTTTGCGCCCTAGGCCCCTATTTGGACCCAGGCTTTCACACAGCACAGCTAGGGTCCCCATCTACCCATCCCCCCTCCTCGCGCACTTCTCAATGGCATAGTGTGCGTAGTATCTCCCTCCCTTTTCTCATCTTAGGCACAATTGCAATTTCGCAACGTGGATCTTATCGCACCTCGGTCTGCATTTGGAGAGGTAAACCCCCATACTTCCACCCCAACCACCATACCCAAAATGGCAGTTGCCGCTCTCAGCGACGCGGCAACAGTCTGCGGAACCGGCCCGGAACCGGCTCATCTCTTCGTGCTCGTGCATGGTCTCTGGGGAGGCCCCAACCACATGCTTACTATCGATAGGTGTCTCCACCTGGCGCTCCCGGAAGCTTCCGCAGAACACATCTGCACGATCAGGCCAACATCGTTCCGTTTCTGGAAGACGTACGATGGGCTCGACTACAATCTGAGACGCGTGATTGCCGAGATCTTCTACGAGATGGAGACCTTGCTAGAGAAGAACAACTACAAGGTGACCAAGATCTCGTTTGTGGGCTACTCGTTGGGAGGCCTTATTGCTCGGTATGTGGTGGGCCTTCTCTACGAAATGGGCTTTTTCGAAAAAGTGGAGCCTGTTTTCTTCACCACCTTTGCTACGCCGCATGTGGGCGTGGAGTTCTTCAAGAACAACTTCTTTGACCGCACCGCCAACCGCATGGGACCGTATCTTTTCGGCAAGTCTGGGCGCCAGCTCTTTGTGGCTGACTCCGAGAAGGTGCTCGTGGAGATGGCTAACCCCAAGGGCTGTTTTTTCCGAGGTTTGAAGCTCTTCCAGGTGCATATTGCCCTAGCCAACGTCTTCAATGACAGAACGGTGGCCTTTTACACGTCCTACATTGCCGAATATGCGCCCTTTGACCAGTGGGACGCCGTCAAGATCAAATACTTGAAGGATATGCCCCATCTGAGAGTCGGTCGGTCGCGTGTGCAGCCCAAGTTTGTGGACTTGCTGCGGTCCCATTTGGTGGAGCTGCCGGCCTCCTTCAAGGGCAATGTCCAGGAGGAGACGCTGGTATTCCGTGCCAACCCATACATCCGTGTTTTGGTAATCGTTGTGGGTGCCACCATTCTCTTGCCGACGTGGATTCCGCTAGTTCTCATTAGTTCGCTTGGAGCGTCCATTTACAGCATGATCAAGGTGCGAGTGATTTCTTCTCCCGATATCAGGGCACACTGGAAAAGAGTGGAAGACTCTGTTTGCGGTACGGGTCCTGTGGACGCCCAGGACGCCCAGAATGGCCAGGATAGGCGCGAGCAGCGCAGAAACTCCATGAAGCACGAGACTTTCCGCGGTGACACCTCTAATTTGACAGAAAACACAATGGAGAACATCCTCTATGCTGAGGAGCGCTTGAGCGGCAATGCGGGTCGTTTGGAGGACGACGAGGACCACGAAGAGACCGAAACTGGCGACCTGCAGGCCCTGCAACCCACCGACGAGGTTGAGGACGATGCTGACGAGCCACTGGTGGACGAAAACGCCACGCTTTTCGCCAAGTTCAAGAGAAACCCCAAAAAGAAGATTGTGGAGGTGGACTACGCCTTGAATGACGAGTCTGTTGCGGCGCATTTGCCAGCGTTAAGAAATCCCGACTACCTGAAGTTTCCGCTTTTCAGCGAAAAAGCCCGCTTAACGATGCGTCTGGAGAAGCAATACATAATTGACCAGTTGAACACCCTTGGGTGGATCAAAATCCCCGTTCTTTACGACCTGTTCAACTCCCACGACGGCATTGTGGCTCGCAGAGGCGAGAGGACGAGTCCTAAGGGAACCAGCTCCATCTACTTGTGGGCGTCCATTTTGAGGCGCCATATGAAGGGAGAAAAGGGCGACAAGATTTTGGCAGCATAGTAGAGCTAAAATGCACGTTTGCTTTGGGGGGCTTCCTCATGGTGTTGAGCATATACGATATGTATCTAGTAAAAATGGCCTTGTGAGTGTGTTCATGATGGTGTGTGTGTATTGTGGGTTACTGTGCTAGGTAGCATGTTAATGAGAATGGCATTGCTGGTGTCATGAGGACGCTTGAAGATATAGAAGTGCTTCTTTGTCGAACATGGCGTTTTGACTGCTAGCAACTGCACTTGTCTTCTTTAAATAAACCGAGGCCCACCCGAAAATCCCTTTTAGAGTCTCAAAAAGCACCAATTGGTTAGATATGGCCCCCACAAAACCGGATTTGGCTTCAAAAGTGCCGTTTTCGGAGTCACTGCCCTTTTGGGACCGCACCTGTTTTCGTCTCTATCTTTTGCATCTTCGCAAGCTTGCTTTTCGCGAAGAAATACCCACACTAATACATAGATATGATTAGAACCGCCACCAAAACGCCTTTGGCGGCCCCTGGCGTGCGAATACGGCCCCGGATACGTTTATACTGCGTTCAAGACCACCTTCTTGGTGCCAAAAACACACCTTATCTGCAAAGTGGGCGTTTTCACACATCCACCTTACTCCTTCAAAAGGGTCCCTTTAAGCATCCAGAAAACAGACAAATACGCCTCAATGGCAGCAACAACAGCTACAAGGGAAAGCACAGCCGTTCCTGGCCTATTGGAGTAGGAGTCGGCGTCGTTTCAGCAGCCCTTCTAGCCCTGCCTATCCTTTCTGAGGCGCATCTGGTGGACAACACCATCCACGAGCTCGTTCCCGAAGAGTCAGCAGAAACATACGAAAGTGGGCTTTTCGAGGCGTCACAGGCTGAGGAAAAACGCCTTTCCGACGAATATCGCCACCGGCGGCTCCAAGAGGGGCCGTTTATCTGTCGTTTATTCTACCGCATTCGCTTTTTCGCAGAGGACTATATAGTGGACCCTTTGGTGACTATGGTGCGTTTCATCGAGCTCACGTCCATCTTTGTGCCTGTTCTTTTTGCGGCGCCCATTTGCTGGTTTGGTCGCAGGGACCGTTCTGGTGGGTATGTTCGGCTGGGGGCCCGTTTGTGGTACAGATATTTGCGGTGGCTGGCGGAGGTGGCAGGTGCCTCCTTCATTAAATTGGGCCAATGGGCCGCCTCTAGAACAGACATCTTTCCCAAGGAGATGTGTGAGGAATTGGGCCAATTACACTCCAACGCACAGGCGCATTCGCTTCTGGCCACCAAGAAGATTGTGAGCGACAGCTTCCAGATGCCATTTGAGGAAATTTTCGATGACCTCAACGAGAAGCCCGTGGGAGTGGGTGCTATAGCTCAAGTCTATATCGCGAAATTGCTGCAAAAAGCGCTCGAAAAGGCCCTGAAAGCAGCCCATGATGGCCCTGATCTCAGCTTGGATAGGTCGCACCAGCACAGCGACTTTCTCGACAAAATCATTGTCACTGAGCAGAACGATACGCTGGCAACGTCGACGCAGCATGTGGCCATCAAGGTGCTCCATCCGAATGTGGAGGTTAAGATAAATCGGGACTTAAAGATCATTGGTTTTTTTGCAAACGTGATTAACATCATTCCCACGATGGAGTGGTTGTCGCTTCCAGATGAGGTTGCGCAGTTTCTGATGCTCATGAGGTTGCAGCTAGATTTGCGTATCGAGGGCCTCAATTTGGCCAAGTTCCGCTACAACTTCAAGAACCGTTTGGACATGCACTTCCCTAAACCTTTCCTCAACTTCACCACACGAAACGTTTTGGTGGAGCAGTACATCCACGCCATTCCCATGAGCAAGTTACTTCTGCTCGAAGATAACTACGGCAAAAACTTGTCGAAGGAAGTCAGTGACAAGGGTCTCGACGCGTTTCTTAAGATGTTGATTCTCGACAACTTCGTTCACGCCGACTTGCACCCCGGCAACATGATGGTGCGGTTCTACAAGAACGAGCTTTTCAAGCACGAAAAGGAGTACAAGATCGTCAAGCTGAGCAACGAGTCTGAGACCAACCGGATCACCAACGAGTTGCTAGAATTGGGCGACGACTCGCAGGCATGGTGCCAGCGCCTCTCGTCACTCTACGAGGAGGGCTACCACGCTGAGATCTGCTTCCTCGACGTGGGTCTCGTAACGGAGCTCAACCACAAAGACCGAGTCAACTTTATCGACTTGTTCCGGTCGCTTTCGGAGTTTGATGGCTACAGGGCCGGTGAGCTTATGGTAGAGCGCTCGCGGACGCCTGAAACCGCCATCAACAAAGAGATTTTTGCGCTCAAGGTGGAGAAGTTGGTGGACCGCATGAAGCAGCGCACGTTCACATTGGGCAACATCTCCATCGGCGACTTGTTGGACCAGGTTTTGAGCATGGTGAGAACACACCATGTGCGCATGGAGGGCGACTTTATCACGGTCATTGTGGCCATCTTGCTTCTCGAGGGCATTGGGCGCCAGCTCGACCCCGACTTGGACTTGTTTGCAAGGTTCGTATACGCGTTTGTGTTGGGGTTTCCCACGGAGAACGACTTGGGGATGTTCTTCGTGTGAGCCCAGGGAAGACCACTACTAACTTTTAGCTCGTTGCCCGTGTTGCGGAGACTCGGTGTCCTGAAGGAGGGCCGCGAAATCATGAAGAACGAGAACTCGTTGAACATGATGAAGGTGTGGTTGGCGCTCGAGGTGAGACAGTTCATCCATGCCCTGATCCAAGACGTATGTATAACTGGAGATGTGAGAAAAAGAGGACGAATACTAACAGGCAGATTCACGCACTTGTGAAGGCCGATATGATCAGCCCGAACGTTTAGGAGCGCAAATAAGGGGACGCCCAGAAGATGCTGCTATTGGGGGGAAAGCTATATTAAGGATGCCGCAAGCTGCTTCTGCATTCCCAAGCGGGTACCACTGACACGACTCTTCGTCAAGCACGAACGTGCTGGTGCAACTGCGGCCATATGAGCTCCACTGAGGCTATAGGTGGATATGATGCCCATCGATTCCTCTGCATTTGCGAGGCAAGAATGGCCACTTTGACCAGGATGTGTCTATCCCTGCAAATGCCCCTACACTACACTCGACACACCATATGAGCAAGAAACGACGATACGCAGATAAATATACACTAGACTAGAACGCCGTAGCGTGCAATGGTGATCTGAAAACTCGATCTAGCCAAAGCATATTCCCAGATTGTGGCTGCAAATACTGACATGTATATGGGTGCTATTGTTGGCATTTTAGCCGATGTTGAGTATTCAGCTACCACCACTTTACAGCAGCATCTGTGGTCCTCCTTTGGCCATTTCCAGCCTTTTTCGGATTTTCAGGCGTCTTGATGCATTCGGTAATCCAGCCTTCTCCTCAGTTTCGCACCCGTACACCAGTTTCTTTGCCTTCTCCTCTTCTTGCCCGCCGTTTCACATCCGTACACCCAACAAGCGCCTCTCGCCTCCCTTTCCGCTGGACGACAGGGCTGTTACCGCCCATTGGCCAATCAGAACACTTCCCTTGGTGTGGAAGCTGATCCCGAACCGTCCACGCCAGTATTTGTGTCCTGCACATAACCTCCCAGACACTCTTCCGTGCAGGAAGCCCTTATCTTGCTACGACTTTCTTTCTACCTGTTCCCCATACTGCCATCATCGCCATGGAACCGGCCCGTGTGCGCCCCGTGCACGTTCCCGTGGCTCCGCCGGCCCCGCCTGGTCCGGTGGGCGAAAGAAGCACTTCTCTGGGGCCAAATTCCGTCGAAAACGAGGGCCCCTTATACCACTACTCCAGCTCAGCCCCAAACGCCCCCACAATACATGGAAAGTTGACCAAGGCCGGTCTGGAGGCGTCCCAGAGTATACAGGTGGACTTGGGTCCGCGGTCTGTGCCCGAAAACTGCCCAATCGGGCCGCAAAACGGCTCGAAAACGGCTCCTTTTTCTGCTTCACCCAGCGGCTCCATTGTCGCTCTGCAAAGGACCTCCTCGACATCGGTCTCGTCCCAAGATGCCTCCACAGAGGCCTTTGTGGCCGCACATACCAGAGGTTGGCAGCATGGTGTGCAAATTCCGCAAACCGTGCTCAAATACTTCCCCTACGAGAGCGCAGATCAGGCAACACATACGGCCTTTGAACTCGATATGTTTGCACCCTGCTTGGACGTGGGCGAGGTGAACAACGCACTGGCGGCCGCCAGCAGAAGAAGGAGCTCCGTGCGGCCCCTCACGCGCACAGACACGGCCGGTTTCGACCCACAGGCGCCCGTTAGCCTGTTTTCAGGCTACTGTTCTGTGCCCAACACGTCGCTCAACATCCCAAACTCGCTCAGACAAAGACGCAAGGCCAGTGGTGCCATGAGCACCACGTTGCCGCAGTTGTGCTACCAAATGCACCACAATGTGGGCGAGTTGTCGTACACCTTCGGCGGAATCTACACCTGTGAGGAAACCAGTCTTAAGATGCTCGGTTTGCCCCGTGACACGGCTCCGGACCGTATTTCTGTCCATTTTGACTGTATGTTGCCTCCACATGTGCTGTACAACATTCTCACGAGCCCGTACTTGGTGCCCAACACGGAACTCTACATCTTCAACCCCGTCCGCGGAACCATCAGCGTAGAGGATGGCGTAGTGTTGCAGGAGCACTTTCCAGGCCACATTTCGTGTCTTTCAAGCACCCAGGTCTCCGAACGTCACGTTTTCTTCTATGGAGGCTTCTCCATTTCGGTGGAACTGGTGGAATACGTGAACGACTGCGATAGATGGATAGTCAGAAAACGGCTTCGAATGAACCCCCACGGCTACATTTTGGACACAGTAACGTTGAAGTTCCAGAAGATCTTGCTCAAGCCAAAGGACAGACTGCTGCCATATCCTGGAAGGGTGGGAAACTCGCTCATTTCCAACGTGTACCAGAAATACGACCACGATAGCGAGTACCCCGCCAGAGTCCCTCTGCCGCCGGTTTTCTCCGACAACGAAACTGGATTCGCAGAGCTGCCGCCGTTTGTGGCGCCACCGAAGCTGACGTTCCTGCCCCGGGCCGGGAAACCAGAGCCGTTCCGGTTGCCTGAATTGGCAACTGTTCATACGTCTATTTCTCTGGTTGCTGGCCATGCGTCAGACCTGGATCTCCCTTCCGTCTCTAAGACAGGCACGGAACTGTCGCAAACGGTTTCTTCTCAGAATACCCCCAGATCGCCTCAAACAGCTCCGATTTCTCTCCAAAATGCGTCAAAACACTCCCATACATCATCCTCCATGAGTCAGGCAGGCAACATTGCCTCTCAAAATGCCACCGCCGCTTCGGCTGCGCCCAAGCTGCGTTCTCGTGGCTCAGAACCCATTTCCACGCGTCTCACGCCCGTTTTAGCCAATTTGAAATCAGGAGTCTCGACTACGGAACCCTCCAGTATGCAGAAAATGACCAACGCGTTGTCCAAACTGTCGAGATTATTCCACAGGAGCCACCACAAGACTCCGAGCACGCCGAGTGCAAAACCCGTCCCCTTGCACCCGCTTTTGAACTCGTATTCTTCCCAGGTCAAACAACACCGTTCGAATTCGCAGCATAGCAATTCCAGCAGGCCAGCTTCGCCGATAAAGGCGTCAACCGTACCCATAGTTGCAGCCGAGAGGTCTTTTCCTCGTGTCAGCTCCCCCACGTACTTATCGGCGGACTCGCACAGCGACCTGTCGTCAGAATATGAGTTCAAGGTTGCTCGAAAGTCGCCCTCGATCTCTGTCAATGGCAGGAGTCCAGCTCCGAGGGGCCCCCTGGTGCTTAAGGAAACGCTACTTGCTTCCTCCGAGACCAGCAGCGTTAGCGACGAGGCCAAATATGCTGAAGAAACGCAGCTGGTGGCTGAGGGCTCTGTTTCGAGCTCCCGAAACGTGTTGTTTACGGACTCCATCGTCAAAGCAGGCATTTTGAGCGTTTCGGTATTCGTTTTTGGAGGTTTTATCTGTGAAGATGCGGAGCCTCATCAGCGGTTTCACGCTACCCAGGAGTTTCTCAAGATTGAGTTGATGATCCAAGAAGAAATGCAGTCCATCCGCTTCTTGGAAGAAGCTGTGGTATTCTCGCTAGGAAAAGACATGAAATGTCCTATATCAGGAGAAGCGGTGGTATATCCCGAATCGTGGCCCAGTCCCAGAGGCTATTTCGCCTCTGCACTCATCAACTACTCGCTGGGGTTTAACAACAACTGCGAGTGGTTTGCAGCTGCTCAAAACCAGCGTTCCTCGTCGCCTTTTTCGGATGACGTTTCTAACAGCGACCAATCGTTTGAAACCTCGCCCGAAAAGCCGCATCTGCGTGTGAAACTGGAAAAGAACGGCTCTTACTTCTACAATAAGGCGCTCTTAGTTCAGGGAGGATGCGATAACAGCTCGGTTTTCTCGGATTTCTACCTTTTCGTGTTCAATACGGGTCAATGGCAGACTTTCTCCACCTATACACGAGACTATTTCAACACTCCATTAGCACCCGATGCTGATGACGACCTGGAGTATTACACGCGCCACAACCTCGTTCGCGACCCCCAATTGGTGGAGGCAGAATTGAGGGCCTGCCACCACACGGCCTTATACTACCAAAACGAGGAGCATGACTACTTGTTTTTTATGGGGGGTTTTTCCAACGACTACTTGCGCAATTTTGATAAGGAGCCCTACCAAAGTGAGAAGTTCGATGTTTCCCGGCTAGCCAGGTTTCAGGTGGGCACTTCCAACGACGTTATTTCGCGCGTGGCGGTGTTGAATTTGCAGACGCAAACGTGGCTCTTTCTCCGCTACCACTACGATATACTGCGGGTGGTGAGCCAGGGGTTTGCGCTGCGAGTGGCCACGGAGCTGGCGTGGAAAAATGCCCGTTTTCTGAACCACGGAGGGCTGATTTCACTCACAGGAAAAGTCATCACCTTGTGCCAGGGTCTCGTGACCGTTGTTCCAGAGAAAAAGACCGATTTCGCGAGGTTGCAAAGGGAGTTGTCCAACGGGGCGTTGTTGTTTGGTGGCCATGCCCATTTCGTGTTTCCGAGCTTGTAGATTAACGAATAATGATAGGAGCAGTGTAGAAAGGTCTGCGAAGGGGATTTGGAGTTACTTGACGAAGAGCTGACATCGATAGAAGGTGAGAAGAGGCCTTAATTGGCTCTGAAACAATCTAATAGTGTTCGGGGTGTTTTTTGGGTGGCTGTACTTTATAGGCCCTCGGGGATACGGTTTGTCTGGAATTGGGCTTCAAGTATTTGGCATTTTGGTGAAAAAACAGCAAAAACCTCACAATCGTGAAACTACTCTATTAATGTCCCCCATCACTGTAGTGCATTCTTCTTGTCTTTACGTCCAATATTAAGTCTCCATTTGGCTGGGCTCCCGCAAGTGCCGTTGATTACTGTGGTACGGGTGTTTTGGGGTCCATGTGCCAAAACGGCTTTGGCAACGGCCAACGGGCACAAGAGGAAGACTGGGGGCTTCTGTAGACGAGAGGGAACATGTCCCAGGTTTGGAGTGTTTTCTGGAACTTTCTTCATTTTCGCCACCTTTGCCCCATACCAAGGTCTCCAACGCCCATTTGGCACCACTAAACATTACGCTTCACAGTCCCATTCACAAAACAAAAAAACCACCAGAGTGTAGCCCCAGCTCTCCTGGTTGCAATGATCATCTTCCCTTCTCAACAGCGTTTCTGAGCACCGAGATACTCCCAATACTCTTTCTCTACGGGTGCAAATTCGCACACCCACACCCGTTTTTCACCGTTTTTTTCAGCAATCTTCTTCTACCAACCACCCTTTCTCCACCCAATCTCACAATGTTCGGTTTAGGCGGCGCCCCCCAGATCTCCTCCCAGCAGAAGTTGCTGGCGGCTGAGGCCGAATTGGACATGGTCACTGGCATGTTCAACTCTCTCGTCGAGCAGTGCCATACCAAGTGCATCAACAAGTCGTACGGCGAGGGCGAAGTCAGCAAGCAGGAGGCCTTGTGTTTGGACAGATGTGTTTCCAAGTACTTCGAGACCAACGTGCAGGTTGGCGAAAACATGCAGAAGTTGGGCCAGTCGGGCCAGTTCATGGGCAGACAGTAACCGGGGAGGTGCTAAAAGAGGACTGAGGAGCTTTTGAGAGTATTGAAGAAGCACTGCGGGTGCTGGAGAAGAACGCTAGAAACGCCGGTGTCTGCTGGCCATGTATATATCTTCGAATGAACGTTGTATGGTGATAATGGGCGAGATTTGGGCTCTTGAGAGTAACAGAGGTCAAAATCTGGTGCGGTGGCTATTCCCACCCTGGGTCAAAGGAAGGACACTGAGTTGCACTAGAGGGGGACAGCGGATGTCTTATCGACGATAGCGACAATACGAGCCGTGAGGGGGGCACTGCTCGAAAGAAGAAGAGTGTGGGGTCTGGGGTTTTGGGCTTTTCTCGCTAAGTACGGGGATGGCCTTCTGCTAAAACGCTGGAGGAACACGCTAAAGTATCCGGTTCTAATTGCATGTTCCATGCCTTTGCCTTTGGCTAGTAAGTGCCCGACGACTGCCATTTCATAGTCTCTATGGGGCCTTTTTACGAAATGCCATAGTGGTCGCATCCACGGATGCTGTGTCACTGATCTCGTGCCTTCGAGACTCAAACATCCTCCACCTTTCATTTTCCCCATATGCCCTGGCATCGTCTCAAAGCTCGCCATGTGCTCGAATAATCTCTCATGGTATGGCATACTCTGACATCTGATACTCTGTTACTCTGCTTATCTCATATACTCTCATATACTCTCATATACTCTCATATACTCTCATATACTCTCACCTTCATACACTTTCTCATAGTCTCTCCTCTCCATTGCCTCTCCCCTTTCTCCCTCTTCTGCGTCAGCTTCCCCCCGCATATCCATCTTTACTCCCTTCCTCGCTCACTTACACCCAATACTCTTTCTCTCTCATATCCTATGTACATCTCCTAGTAGCCCAACGCCCGTCCCAAACGCAACTTCAAGCCCTCCCACGAGTTCACCTTGGGCCGCACGTCCAAATAGAAGCTCGCACCCTTTCCGTTACCCCCGTAAAAGTCAATCACGTACGGAACCTCCACACCACACCTGTCGACTATCCAGTCGTGTCTATCGAAGGGCTTTTCGTAGCCCAAAACCGCAGAGTTGAACCACGCCCGCGGCGTCAACTTCTTCAGATCGCCTTTGAAGCTGGTGAGCTTGATTCCACCACATTTGGTCATCGCCTCCTCGTAGTTCAGCTTCTCCCAGTTCAATATGTGCTGCCACGCCCTCTCGTTGACAGCGTTATGGATGGGAACCACAGTCTGCATGTCGGACGCCTCCGGGTTCCAGTTTTTGCGCTTCATGGCGTCAAAAAACTGCTTTTGCGAGGGATACACCCAGTTGGCGTTTCCGCTCGTTCTGGGAATGGAGCTGATCTCTCTGGCGGTGGAAAGGGTGTTATTTGAGGACCCGTAATCAGCACTTTTCCCTAGGTTTTCCGATGCACAGTCCTCAGAGGGCACTTCTATGGCCTCTACTGTGGAAGAGGCGGAAACGTTCACTTTTTGAAGCCAATCTGCTCGCGAATTATGGTCCACAGGACACTTTGGTTGTGTTTCAGAGGCCTCTCCCTGCTGTGATTTCTGCACCCACGCCTCCCTGGTGGAGTGGTCCACAGGACATTTGGCCTGTTCTGACATTTACTTGAAGACTAGGGTTTCGCCCAATCAGAAGAGGTGTTGGCTTAGTTAGGGGCCTTTAAAGGTGTTGGTAATGGCGAGAAGATGATTGGAGATGGGCGTGTGCAACTCATAAGTGGGGTAGCCAAAAAAGTGAAAAAGTCGCCTACAGCGGATACCTAGCGAAAAGCTCGTAAGTGCTGTTTTGCACCTGCATGGCCTGGCCCTTTGTTGTCGAAGTGCCTCCTTCCTGATTGGTCGTTTTGCCTAGTATGTCTCCACTACGTATGGCTTTTCTCATCGTCTGTATGTCCCTAGTATTTTATCTACACTCCCGTTGCACTATCACATGGACTTTTATTCTACCATTATCAACAATCACTCCACCGAATTGAATTCGGTGGGCCTATCCCGCAAAAGCATTCTTGATCATAGGTCTGCTCTCCCATCAGCTCTTTTCGATTTCTTGTTAACTAATACACCTCGTTCTCGACAGATATTCGTCTTGTCGACTAAGACACTCCTCTCAATAGATCTTCTTCTTCTCGTCCAAGGACAACTCGCCAGCGCCAGCGTTGACAATGATCAACAAGCCGCCCACGATGGACAAGGTCTGGAAAAACTCGTACTTCAAGTAGTCTCTGTCAGCCTCGTGCTGCGAGAATTTCCAGAACTGGTTGACAAACATGTTGTAGGAGAACAATAAGAGCGTCAACACTAAGGCAGCAAACTTGGTCTTGTAGCCTACCACAATGGACCCGCAGGCCACAAAGCCCACCAAGATGATGAACAAGCGGAAGACAGAGAAGGACGCAGAAAAAACGAAGCCCATGAACAAGAAAACGAGAAGCAAGCGGCCCGCCAACAAAAAGTACTTCTTGTTGTCCTGGTTGGTGATCATGGGCAAGCCCGGCATGGACAACGAGCGCTTGTCGCGCACCAAGGTGTCGGAAAAGGCCAATATCAAACCGCCCACCACCGACAAGTTTCTCAAGATGAACTGCGAGTCCAAGATCAAGCCGTAGAAGAAGCCCTGCGACACGAGCACGCCGATGAGCGCCAGGGTGGCAATTTCGGGCTTTTTGCGCAAAACGAGCAAGGTTGACAGAATGAGCATCACCACCACGTTCGCCAAGAGAAATATCACCGTGAGCCACTTCCAGATGCGCCTATAGTTGTACAAGTAGTACACCTGCTCCGACCACTGGGTGATGATTCTGAGCGAGTCCTCGTAGAAGGTGGCCACGATGAAGGCCCTTCCGATGGAGGGCACATAGGGCTTGAAGGGCCTGCTGTAGTCGTCGATGAAGTCCTCTACCTTCTTGGAGAAGTCCTCAAACTTGTCGAACGGCGACTTGGACGCTGAGACAGGTCCGAGGTTCGACACCTGGGGTGCACGGAACTGGTTGTTGAACTGGTTGGGTTGCACCAGCTTGTCGAACTGGTGGCCTCGGTAGGTAGACATGATATGCTATAGGGATGCGAATAGGACCGTTTCTGCGTCAATGGGCGCTGGGATTGGTAGTGAACTGGTGACCGGTTCTGACGGTGGTGATTCGGGCCGGGGCGACGAAAAACGTGCGGGGTTGGACGAAGTTGGCAAAACAACAGTTGCTGGATCACTGAATTTGATGTTGCCAGTTGTCGGTTTGGCGACTTGCAGGTTGCATTTGCAGGTTGCGCGGCTGTGGGTGCAGGAGCATGTGAAGGGAAGGCTACGAGAGAGGAAAGAAAAGAGACCAAAAGGGATGGACAGGCAGAGAGGACAGGCGGAGAAGAGGCAGGCTGGAGCAAAATGGCTGTTGGTGGGCTTATGGGGGTTTTCTCCCTATCTTTTCTCTCTTTTGGTGCTTTTTTCAGGGGTGAAATTGGGCTGCGAAATACTGCAACTACAGGGTGAAATCGCCTCGTTCCAAGTAGTGCCCCAAGTGGTGTTTCTGCTTGCTGTTCTTTGGTGTGTGATTTGTCGTTTTGAGTAGAAATGTCGCTATCATGCCACTTGTCACTGCTGTGTCTTATCTGTGTGATCCTGGTGTCTCAAGTGGTGCTTTCGGCTTCCCTTTTCTGTGAACGGCCTGGTCTTCTTTCAGTAAATTTGCGTAGAACACTTCTCTAATAGTGCATGTATCCTCATACCAAGAGGCTCTTATGGGGTCGTTTTCCTTGGGGTGTAAAAGCCCTCTGCAACACTCAATTAGAGTTAAAGTCCTGGGAGTCCCCCAACATGATACCACACCCCACCCCTAAAGCCGTCTGACAAGCCTGTATGAAGTTATGTAAAACAACCACGAACTAGTAGGACTCTAACTTTCGCCCCCACGTGTTTGCGTTCTCCCATCGTGGAAGCACGCTCGCATCTACTTCATTTCGTTATATCGTCAGTTCTATGTACATGAAATTTCAACAGGACATTCTGCCCATTCGAGATTCTTTCCTTATCAAAGCTGAAGAGTCGAAAGCTGCCAACTCTTTCACTTTTCAAGGAACTCTGCCCTTCCCTGTTGCTCTAATTCTTCGGATTAAACACATAATCGGGGAACAACGACTCCCAGTCCTCGTTAAACAAGTCCGAGGTCATGAGAACAGGGGGGCCGCCAAAAAACTCCAGGTTTTCCACAAAAAGAAGATCGGTGTTTTGGTTCGCAATAGCCTGGTTTTGCGCATCCATGTGGTGTGGAGCCAGTGCCAGAATATGGTGTTGAGAGGGCTCCAGGGCGGGCTCTGTCACATAGTTGTTTTCCGCCTGTGGGGCCGGCGTTTGGCTGGCGGATTTTACCTCCTCCGAAACAGCCTCGGTCTTCATATCGATCTCGCTTTCGTGGCGGTACTGCAACTTGATCTTAATCAACTTATACGACTTTTCTGCCAATTTCCACGTTTTTGAACACCCATCTAGCACGGCCATGAAGAAATGGAGCTTCTCTCGCTTATCGTCCACCAATTGGCGCGAATTATGGGTCAAAAAGAGGATGGAAATCGACAAGATCGAGCAATAAACAATGAAAATCGATACCCTGCGAAGCCCATGAACCTCCTCAAATCGCTTTATGGCCACATATAAGTCCTCTATTACGTCGTTGCACACCAGAGACGGTGCTAGGGGGCTATCGGGTTGTTTTTGGTGCTGTCTGAGACCCACAAACGGTCTGTTGAGACAAAGAAGAAGAATATAGTAGTAGTACTTCACGCTGGAAAAACTGGGATTATCTGCTGTAAGCGCTAATGAGGCCTTGTCCCAGTTGAGGTCCTCTGGAAGTGTTTTTTTCCAGTCGGTGATTTCGGCGTTATATTGGTACAACTTCTCGAGCCGAGAAACGAGATTGAGGTCCTCAATGTTGTGGTTAGCATCCACACTATCGTCTTCCGTTTTTGTGAAGATGTCGTTGAGCATATTGTCAGAGATATTGATCAAATTGACGACGTTTTTCAAAGGGTTGGAGATATTGGTGTTTCGCAGCTTCTTCTTCTCCTCCTCCGGCGTGAGGTACATGTAATCGTCAATCCATGCAAGATCCGGGAGGTCTCCTGTTTCTGGAATGGACGCGTCGGAAACCTTGAGAACAGAGGGCCGTCCAAGAACCAAACTGATAAAGTGGTCAGCGAGATAGCTTCCCCAGTAGATTCTCGAGCGAATCGCCGTGTCCAAAGGCGACAAATTCTCCTGCGGTTTCAAAAACCATACCTCTGGATTGAGCTGGAAACCGAGGTCAAAGCCCATTCTCATGGCGTTTCCCGAAAGCATCCAGCCGGCGGAATTGTTGCCGTTGCAGATATCGTAGAACGCTAGAACGAGGAAACTCTGAAGGGAAGTGATTGAGGGACGATCAAACCTTGAAAAAAGCAAGCTGCGGGCCTCCCTATAGTACTGGGCCAGCTTCTGGTAAATCAGCTCCGAATCCGACATTCTGGCCCCCATGGCACAGATACTGAGCACCAAAACCCGCAGACAGTACATGCTGGTGGGCTTGGGGTCAAAGAAGTCCGTGAGAAACAGCTCCCTGAATATGAACATATTGTGGTCCGGATACTGCCATTTGAAGAAGAGTTTGAGACAATGGAGCACGTCTGGGTCGGTGTTGAGCTGTCTGACACCCGTCTCCTCGCGCCGGTGAATTTGAGAGGGGTCTCTCTGCGTGGGCTCGTTGTCGTAGACGCTGGTGGGGCCGTATACAGGGCGGATTCTTTCATTCTCGTGTTCCAAATGGGGCTCTTCGGGCACCTCGTGGTCGACCTCCCAAGCGTGGTTTTCCACATATTCTGCCTTGGCTTCCGTGGACCTTAAAGCCCGGAAGGTGTCGAAAAAGCGCGAGAACTGGGCCACCTTCTTCTCGAGACTCAGTACGTAGTTGGCAGGGGGCCTTTTCTTGCGCATATCACTCGTAATTCGTACGCATTCGGCCCCAATTTTCACACACGCCAGACAGGGGTACTGGAGATTGCACTTCACTTTTCGCACGCGGCATCCCTGACACGAAAGCACTTTGGAACGGGCGCTTTCGTCGTAGTTTTGGTGGAGGGGAGGCGCGCCCCGCTTTCTGGTGTTTTCGGCCATCGGGGCGCGTTTGGGGCCGCTTTTAGCTTGTTGAGGGTGTTTTGGGCAGTTTCCCAGTAATTTGGCAGTGTTTTCAGCCTATTTGGGCTTCTTTTGGCGTGATTGGGTGCACTCAAAGGCGTATTAATATGGGTGTTTGGACCTTCAATATGTGCGATGGTATGTTCGCAGAAATTCGAATGAGCATAAATCATACGAAGTTGCAAAATTAAAGATGCAAAAACACGCCCCGAGTGGCACGCCGCATGCAGAGGTGTGTTTGGAGGTATGGATGTTTCAATGGCCTAGGAATGGTCTTTTTTGCTAATTGACTCTTTTTGATTTCTATGACTTATATACGACTTAATGTTAAAATGCACCAAATCGGAAAGAAGAATGGAACGTGGCCTAGTTTTCCTTTTTAGGCCTTATTGTCTCCTGCGGAAGCTGCTCAATTATCCATTTGTCCATTTTGGTGTCCTTCCCTAGTCATTTCTCCAATGCCCGATTAGGAAGTCGACCCCCCAGATCGGAGGACTTTTGCACCCAAAAAGGTTGGCCCCGAGGACCAAAGCCCGCCCTGATGAGCGGCCTTTCTAACTTAACACATATAGCACTGCATGTCGTAGATTTTCTTTCTGTCTTTGAAGATGTTATCTCTTAGGTCTATTATCTTTTGCCTCTTTTAATTCAAAACGGTAATCTGATAGGTGGTGTAAACCACAGCCACTATTCCGGCCACTATCAACACATAATCGAAAATCTTGAGCATACGGTCCTTCCACCCGTCCTGTTTCGTCACCTGGTAAGTCTTCAAATGAATAAGTGGTGGGTATATGTACACCAACGGAATGCATGCAAAACACCCGTTGAAGGAAACAAACTTGTCCAAGTTGTCTGCGTTCAAGTAGGCTACGGAGCACACGAAAACCACGGAAAAGGCACGGAAAATGTTCTTCAGCCACTTGATTCGAGAGCTGTATTTTCCTGACGCCTGGTATAACCTGCCCTCGTTGTCCTTCTGTTTGGCCAGGAGCTTCTGGGGGGCCCTGACGAAAAGCGGCAGGTTGAAAATGACAGACTCGCCGATTCTGATCGCGGGAAAGAGCTGCAATGGGCCTGTTAAGAACACCGCAAGCGAGTAGAGCACGAGAATGAGCTGGACCAGGAGCTCCTTTTGGGGCAAGTTCAAGATGATAATGGACTGGACGTTTTCGCCGAAAGTAGAGTACCCCACCACTCCAATTGCGACGAATAAAGCGGTGATGGCAGCCATACTGATTCCGAGAACCATCGGAAAGCGCTCGGGCTGCGACATGGCAGCCTCGATCGGCAATATAAGCCCGATACCCTCGAACGACGTGACAGCCACGCCGATGAGCATGGACCACGAGTTTGGGTTGAACTGGACGATGTTGGGCCCAAGGCCCTCGGCCATAAGCTGGAGGGTCAGGTAGTAGAAGATGATGAGAAGACCTATGACGATGAAACCCAGCGAAATAAGCAGCACAAGCAGCAATTTGGCGAGGTTGCGGATGAGCACGAGCGGCACCAAAAGAAGCGCCTGCAATACGACGATGTTGGCGGTCGAGAGGCCCAGAAAGCCCAAGACGTTATAGAGAAACGCCCTAACGTTTTCAGCAGTGAAAATCACATAGGTGGACACGAAGCCGATCTGCAGAATGATGATGGAGATGAGAATGCACACCTTGAGCGGGCGGCCGTAGGTCTTGAAGCCGAGCTCACCGTAGGAGGTGCGGTTGAGCACGTTTTTGGACTTTATGAGAACGAGGTAGCACACGAAAGTGAGCACTCCGAACGCCGTAAGCGCCACGGTGGAGAAAAGAAGGCCGCCGTTGCAGAAGGCCCGGGGAAGGAAGAGCACGCCCGAGCCCACGAGGGCCTTGAAAACGAGGAAGAACGTTTTGGTGGTGGACGCCGTTCCGGGGGCCTGTTTCTGCTGCTTTCTGCGTGGGGGCGGAGGGGGAACCCTTCTTTCCAGGGAGAGAAGCGCCAGCTCCTCGTCGAAAACGTCCTCGAACGAGTTTTCGTCGTCGTCCGCGTCCTCGTCGTCGCTGAAGTCCTCGCCAGCAAAGTGCCCGTAGATGCTGAGAAACTCCACGAAGTTGCGGGTGAGGAAGTTGGGCGGCTCGGCGTTGGCCTGAACGGCCTTATTTATGAGAAACTCCCTCCGGAAACCGCCCGGCACGTTGATGTTCGAGGCTGTGGACTCTCTTCTGCTTTCGGTCTGGAACGCCAGAAACGACAGGCTTCTTGTTCGGTGCCCACGATGGCTTCCCGAGTGGACGGACCCACCGTCGCTGTTCTCGATCTGCTGGTACAAGTAGCGGGCCACGTCGCCACCCTGGAGTTTGAGCGTTTCCTCTGGGCTCACCAAGTGCTTGGAAAGCGCCTTGTAGTCCACGTTGGCCGAGATGTGGGCGATCTGCTCATCGTAAGAAGTCATATTCTCCTCAAGCTGGGGGCTGTTTCGGGCCGAGGCGTGGCCTACAGACGACAGTATGGGCGACACGGGCCGGTTTGGAACGGGGGCGTCGGGCCGGGCCGAAAACTGGGCGTTGGAGCGGGACATCGGTGGAAAATGTGTGGCGCTGTGGTGCTAATGCGGCGGGGCAACCGATGCGGGTCACGTGAGCGGAGAAGAGCTGTTGTGTTGGCAAGGAGGGCAGATTGCGCTGGCGGGAGCTCTGGGTCAGCGGCTGCTCCTTTAAAGGCCCGCTTCCGTGTTCTGGGGAAGTGCTAGCGGGACGTTAGCGCGTATGCCCAGTTTGCTAGCGGGAAGTGCCGCGGTGCGGGCGGACAGTGGCGTGCTGTTCTTTACGCCGCGCGTAAATGTCGGTCTGTGCCTCTTTTGTGCCACGATGGCGCTCCCGGGGCGGCATCGCCGCCCAGCAAGGCCCGTCTCCACGCCGCCCCCCACAGGCGGCCCCGCGCGCTCGCATGGCACAGCCAAACCCGCCGCATCTTTCACGGTGTCATGAGGGGACCAAAGCGTGTGCGAAAGAGGCAC